>CM072157.1:21195596-21570592 GCA_036850595.1 Rhyacichthys aspro
GTTTAACACTCCTGCAGACCTCCTTCAGTGCCATATCTTAGTAGTGCTCTTTTATTCAGGCCTTTCATTGATATTTTTAATCCTCGTCTGTATTTCAGCTCCAGTTTGCTCTTTGCCATTCCTCCATCTTTGTTCCCAGCTGCACACGATCAAGCTTCCTTCAATAAACTCAGTTATTGTGTGTCCATTTTCTTTTAAATTCTTTTAGATGATTACCAGAAAATGTCGTTAGCTTCTTTAGAAAAATCATACGCAGATGTTTAATGAGGTTAAGCTGGGGACACACTACACAACTTTCACATATTCTGAAAAGACTAGGAGTACACACTAACAGATTATTGTCTAAAGACTGGGATCACATACTTAACTGCACCTGAGGATCACAGACGACTGGATCAAACCAAATAAACCAAACAGATGCAGGGAACAGTTTAAAAGGCAGAACATACAAGTTGATGGCAGAGTTCGTTTTCATATTCCCGCTACTTCCCTTCATCTTCTTGCACTATTTTCTGTGTCCAAGACTCTTTTTTATTGGCTCTCGGCAGAACATTTTGCAAAAAAATCTAACATTTTTGGGTAAATCATGGGTAAAATCTGTCAAAAGAATCTTAAAGTGTGTCCTCAGCTGTAGATGTCACTCTCTTAACACATACAGACTTTTAAGTGTCACATTATTACCCTTTATACATTATTCTATTCAGGTTTGTCCAGCTTTGACCTTTTTAAATGCGTTGTTACACTTCAGGTCAGTATATAGTCATTCAGTGATAAAAATAAAAACAAGACAAGCCTATTTTTTGATGAGAATGAAATGGATCACCATGGCAACAAACCTTGTATTGATGCAAGGACCCATCACGGTGCTTGTCGGGTACATTTTCAGCTCGATAACACAATATAAATTTCCTGGAAAAAATAAAATAAAAATAGCAGTGACTCACACTAAGTCACGAAACGTATAAAATAAAATGGAAAAGGCAGATTTAAAAGTTAAGGCAGAGCTGTGTCGTGTCTTTTCAGGAAATCAATCGTCGTCTGATGACAGCGTGACTCACATTTCTGTATTTTGTGCTTGTGTTTATCCCGAATGAGTGGTTTATTTAGATCGATGTGTGACTGCTCGTGTTTCTATAATGAAAGAAGCAGAATGAACCCTGCCTTTTTTTTACAGTGTTCACGTTTCTTTTTATTCCCCAGCAGTACTTATCTCCTATTTCCCCTAGAAGCTGTGTGTCTGTGGGTTGTATTAAAGTGTCCTTTGCTCATGCTTTAGTTCGTCCTGAGGGACAGTCACTAGTTTGTTTCAGTCCGTCCTCGTCTCTTCCTCCCGTCTCCGATCGATGGTCTCACTTAGCTCGTCCCTCAGGTGCTGTGAACCCCTGTCACCAGCTCAGCGCGCCGCAAACTGCATTAACTAATGAAGCACCTTCTCCGAGATGACACGAGGCCAATACGTCAAGGCAAAGGAATCAAATGGATAGATCTGATCTGGGATCGGCTCGACGGCAACAGCATGAAAAAGAGAGATCAAATTTGCATATTTAATTGATTTCATGTTAATGAATCAGAAGCTGCTTACAAAACATGCCTGAATCTTGGTTTTGGATTAAAAATTTTGGTTATAAGGTCTGCACATTGACTTAATTGATATGTCAAGAGTGCTTTCACTTCAGAGTCTTTTAATCTTTTTTTAATAGTATTTGGCCCAGACTGCACTATGACCCTCAGAGCTGACTGGGCCACAAAATATAAAGACAAATTTCAAAACTCAGATTATTTGTTATGTTACAATAAACACCAATTACTGAATATTCTCAGTGGCTTTTAACTCAGAGTGAGAGGTGGTCATTTTATTTATTTATTTATTTATTTATTTATGTATTTATTTATTTATCTTAACTCATGTTCTAAGTTCTTTTGTGCTGTGAGTTATTTGTTTATTTATTGCGTGTTTTATGTTATCTTATTTTGTTTTGTCATCTACAGTTTTATTGTATTGTGTTTGTTTTGTATTGTACTGTGTTTTGTGTTTTATCTCCTAATTATTTTACTGCTTATGTACAGCACTTTGGCGACTGCACAGTTTTAAATGTGCTTCATAAATAAAGTTGGTTTGGTGATATCACGAGTGGCCACGACTGACTCGGGATCAGGCTCTTACAATCCATCCACGATAAAGACGGGTGAAAAACTGAGGTCTGTTGGAGGTAAAAGGAGCTCCTACTCTTCAGAAAAGTGCCTCTGACCATCATCAGTTTGAGGCGAGTCGGCGATGATCGGGACGGCCTTGTGTCTCTGCAGCCGCTGACCTCCAGAAACACGCCTGAAGACTGCTGTCAGCTCCACTTTAACAACACATCTGTCCTGAACCGGTCTCTGCTCTGCACCGTGTCCCTCAACATCTCGGGACAGTCCTCCACTGACTCCTCCTCTGTCAATCCTTGGGCCTTTTTGTCATTTCATTTCTGACTCTTCATTACATTCACTTAACTTTTTTCTTACCCAAGCACTAGTTGCGTTTTCATAAAATACCAAATAAATATAAAAATAAATCCAAATTTTCCACTCTACTTTAGCCATTCATAATACTAGAATTATATGTTTACAACCAGTTACAAGATAGTCATTGTTGGTTTATTATTGCTGTTTGCATGTTTACTTAAATTCCACACAAATAAATATATTGTACAAAGACCACTTTTACTCTTAATTCTAATCATTTTTAAAAAAAATTTTAAAATATATATTAGTTGGTACAAAAGGCAGTTAAAATATAAAATAAAAATGCAATTATTTATGTTTAAGAAGGAAAGTAATGTATTTATGTAAAAACATTACAATAAAGTATAAAAAAAAAATTTAACTACAGGTGCAATAAAGAACCTACACAAACCTGTTCCCAGTTTCCAGTACATTCACAAGGTTTTAGGCGTAGACTATGAACCTGCACTGTTAACATGTCAAATATGTAACAATAACACAATGAAGACAAAGCTTTGGGAGGAAACGTGTTGTAGTGATGGCTCTCTTGATGATAAAAGCAATAATATGTTCTTACGAAGCCGTGGCCTCCAGCAAAGCTAAATGTCTTCTGTCTGGTCTCGAGGTAAAAAAAAAAACAACTAGATTTCTCATTTTGTTCCCCGTTGAAAAGCTTAAAAAAGACAAATGAAGGCGCTGTGGGCGACCTACAGCAGACGGAGAGTCATGATGTGGAAATGCCCAGTCACTGTGTGCGCCGCTGTTCTGAGAAAATGATCCATCTCCGCTCGTTTTCTTTTGTCTCTAACTCCGCGGCTTTAGGCAAACTGTTTGTCATTGGAGCCAAGCAGAAATCAATAGATGCTTAGTACAGCTGCTAAATGAACCTCTGCAGTCCACTGTGTGAGGGAGTTTATGGCCAAATGCACTGGAACTCATGGGATGTACTTTTGTTTTGGACAATGGTCAGCTTTTTCATCTGATTGACGTCTACAGCTGCATACAATTACAAACACTTCCACTATGTTTACATGCACAGCTCTAAAACACTTCTATCCTTTCCTTTTTTTTATAGTTATTTCATACACTTTCCTACATCTTTCTATTTTACACGTTCTGGTTCTAGTTTATTTCTTGCTGGAAGCCTGAATTTCCCTCAGGATCAAACGAGTATCTTTCAAGTCGGACTAGGCTTTCACTTCCACCAAAAAACGACCAAAAAACAAAACAAAAACAGGTTGTACTGTCATAAACTATACCTCTTTGTGCTTGAGTCTAAAGTTTCTGACACTGTGCAGTTTTTGTTGTTGTAAATAAAACAACAACAATGCAACAATGAGTGACTTTATTTGATTTTTTACCTGTGTATTGATGCTAGTAACTCTGATTATAGATGCTGGGATCATAAGTTTAATGTGTCTATGGTCAAAAGAGAGAAGTTTTATCCCGTGAGACTAAAACCACCAATTTTTTTGCTGTAATATACAATTTTGCCAATTTTGGTTCACTTTTTTTTAAATTGCAAGGAAACTGGGAACCGTTTTAACAACTGAGTTAACAACAAAACAATTATTATGACATTTTCATGCACTTTTGAGTCCAGTTTTAGTCGGACCGAGGCAATATTTCTAATTTGCCTTGTTGGCCTCTTCCTACAGGAAAACCAATGCACTTTGTTTGATTTTTGCCCCAATCTGTTGTCACTGATACAAAACACTATTACTATTATTAATATATACTATTAAACCAAGACTTACTACCTCTGAACCTCCACTAACACTGCAGGTAATTACTGCAGTTGACTTTATCCTCTGTTGTTGGTCCTGCCTTTAATATAATAACAATGATCTATAGCACTTATATAAACATGGTTTACAAAGCACTTAACAATAAAAACATGTACATTTACAGTAAAACAGCAACAAAATCAATCGACATCAAGACATTGGCGAGTTTGTGCAAAATCAGTGACAATTCAGTGAAGGACAAGAGGTAACAAGGATTCAGATTTAAAAGGTAAAGTGAGGAACACAAGGTCTAAAAATAAGAAGAATTCACTTAAAAGTTGTGTATGTTTTTAAAAATATCACTAAAATAAATAATAAATCATCTTTTCTGTTTGGCTGACTCCCGTAAAAAGGACGATCACCACATTTGACTCTTTCTAAGCATAAAATCAGTAAATAACGTGTTGTCGAAATAATGCAGATTGTCCAAATAACGTCAGCAACTCATCGTATTGTCCTCATAAATCTTTAATTACGTAAATGTACTTTTGTTTAAATGTCGAAAATCCGCTCAAAGGTTTGTGGTACACAGTTTAATAACAGTACTTTTTAGAGCACACCTCGTACAAAGTAAAGTCATCGATATTTATTTAATAACAATCTCGTCGTCTGATATAATGATCATATCTGGAGGCTCTTCCTGAACGACATTAACCGCGTCAGGTCCGAGCTGCTGTGACCTTTCCCTGCTGTGAATTTTCAGGTGCGTCTTTAAATTTGAACCGTCAGTAAAGCACTTGTCACACTGGTCACAAAGATATGGTTTTTCTCCAGTGTGCGTCCTCAGGTGCGTCTTTAAATTTGAACTTTGGCTAAAGCTCTTGTCACACTGGTCACAAGGATACGGCTTTTCTTTAGTGTGACTCCGCCGGTGCGTCTTTAAATGCGAACGTTGATTAAAGCTCTTGTCGCACTGGTCACAAGGAAATGGCTTTTCTCCAGTGTGAGTCCTCAGGTGCGTCTTTAAATCCGAACCGTGACTAAAGCACTTGTCACACTGGTCGCAAAGATATGGCTTTTCTCCAGTGTGACTCCTCAAGTGTTTATTTAAATGTCCACTTTGATTAAAGCACTTGTCACACTGGTCACAAAGATATGGTTTTTCTCCACTGTGACTCCGCCGGTGTTGCTCTAAATGTCCACTATGGCTAAAGCACTTGTCACACTGGTCACAAAGATAGGGCTTTTCTCCAGTGTGAGTCCTCAGGTGTGTCTTTAAAGATGAACTGTCTCTAAAGCACTTGTCACACTGGTCACAAGGAAATGGCCTTTCTCCAGTGTGAATCAGCTGGTGTCTCTTTAAGTTTGAACGTTGATAAAAGCTGTGGCCACACTGGTCACAAGAATATGGCTTTTTGTCAGTGTGAGTCTGCTGGTGTCTCTTTAAGATTGAACTTTGTCTAAAGCACTTGTCACACTGGTCACAAGGATGCGGCCTCGCTCCGGTGTGAATCCGCTGGTGAGTCTCTAAATTTGAACGTTGATTGAAGCTGTGGCCACACAAGTCACAAGGATATGGCTTTTCTCCAGACTGAAGAGCACTGATGACCTTTAAATAAAGCACAAAGACACTGTAGTTGTATTTCAGTATAAAGCCTTGTGATACGGTGTGGTTTGGGCCATTATGGCTTTAAATCTGTGTCGTAGGGTCAAAGATAACTCAGAAGAGACTTGAAGAGGTCTAAGATGGATTTAAGATGGTATTAGTTGGATTGGAGCAGGTTTTAGCTGGCTTTGAACAGGTTTTAGCTGGCTTTGAACAGGTTCTAATTGGCTTTGGACAGGTTCTAGTTGGTTTCGAATAAGGTTCTAGTTGGTTTCAAAAAGGTTCTACTTGGTTTCGAAAAGGTTCTAGTTGGTTTCGGAAAGGTTTTAGTTGGTTTCGGAAAGGTTCTAGTTGGTTTTGAAAAAGGTTTTTGTTGCATTTGATCAGAATTTAGATGGATTTGATCAGCTTTTAGATGGATTTGATCAGGTTATAGTTGAATTTGAGACTAACTTGGGTAAATAAATTCTGAAGAGTTTTGATGAACTGTGAAATGTGACAAATGCACTTTTATTTTGGAGAAATACTGAACTGTTTCAAAAAATGACCCAAAGCCTTTGAGAAAAACTATGACATGAATTAATTCTCTCTAAAGTCTCAGTTCAGTCCAGACTAACACATGTTGGTTTAAAACAGGTGTGTTTACCTGAGCAGATGAGCTGGGAGTCTCTGTGTCCTTCTCTGGATTCACCTCCATTTGTAAATCTTCAAATGGAACAAAGAAAACGAATTAAACCACACTTTAGAGCCATGTTTAACAACAATCACGACTCAGTGTTTAGAGTTTTAAAACCTCAAAACCTCAAAATAATCAAAATACACTCTGTATCAAATGCTCTGGAGTGTACTTCCATGGCATTTACAGTGACACCTAGTGGCCAAAGTACAAAAATACAAAATGCTTTTCTTTTGTGGAGCCATTACAATCACAACTTTTATAATTTGACAGGTCACAGGCAACTCATGAGAAAGAAAGCCTAAATACGATTGATATAATGGATAAAATAAATAAAGCCAGTCTATAAAAATGATTTGTCTCTATTTCTTTGGAGTTTGCGACCGAGAGGGTTTGTTGGGTTATGGTCCAGGCAGAAAACCTCATTCATGTCCAGGGTCAAGTTATCGTAGGTGAAAATGACCTCTCCACGAACAACCTCACACGGGACATAACAGGTTCACATTAAAACATTACTCATGGGCTGCTGCTGACAGAGACACGGTGACCTTAATCTACGGCCAGAGGTCACACAAACCTGCTGCAAAATCTCATTCCAGTCTGGATGAACGCTGGTGCGCTCAGGCAGACCGAGCCCACACTTTAACCTGTCACATGTGGTTTTGTTGGAGCTAAACAAGCGGCAAACAGCTCGGCGTTTCAGCCTCGAACTGGAATAAACAATACACCGACTGTTTTTAAATAACTTCAGCGTGTTCGATTGGAGAGGTTCTTCTACAGTAACACAAAACTTTAACTTGTTTTTGTGTATTTTTTGGCTCTTTCACAATCAATTTACAAACACGCCCTCAATAAAAATAATAATAATAAAAATAATGTCATAAATATGTTCTCTATCTGCTCCATATCAGGAAAAGTCTTATGACTCACTAGATTGGAACAAAAGGGAAAAGATGTGGTTTGTTATGGTTAATAATGTGTAAAATTTCATCATTTACTCACACAAAGAAGGCATCTATTTGACCAAAAAGCACTGTAATTTTTATTTGTCACCTTAGCCTCTTCCACTATTAAGAGAAGCGCTCCATCAAGTGACCTATACTGCCTCCTTTCCTTCCTTGATAGATCTTCATTCACCTTTCTGCTGCTGATTCTGCTGAATTCTGTTTTGAATTTCCACTGTTCCTTTCCCATTTTCACGTCATTCTCTTCTCTTCAAGTAAAATGGTACTTTAGCGGACACAAACACTCAGAGTTTGCCCTGAATTCACCATTGAATTTCTGGAACAAAACCAATTAGAGACCAGCCTCGGGTCACCTGTTTGTCAAAAGTATTGTCAGCCCCATTGACACCCATTAGTCCGGCGCCCCACGACCAGGAAGTGACCTATTTATATCAGAAATGAACCAAGCAAAGCAGTGTAATGTTTGAAGATTAACTTTAAAACATCAGAGGCACAATTTTAAAATAAATCAAATTTTGTACACTATTTTAGTTGGGTGTCACACCTCTTTGTGACCAGTTTCAGAGAATAAAATATGAAGAATGAGTTTTAGGGTAGTCATTAAGTATTTAAGTACAGTACCCTGTCAAATACTCTTATAACAGTGGCTTCTGTCTTGGTAAAAACAGAAAACATGGTTAGGTTTTGGTGCTGTATCATAGTTCTCTGGTGGATTTGAGCAGCACCAGTTTCCTCAGAGCTGGTACAGGCTGTACCCAGAGCTGTAGTGTCATGCAGCCTGCAGCTCAGTAATCGATACGTGTCCGCTCCAGAACACTGCCCTGTTATTTATCCCTGCCTCTGGACTTTACGTGGACAGGCCAGAGTGAGCGCTGTCTGGAAACAGCTTACTGCAGCACTCGGCCCGTTCACAGGGGGAAATTTATTTTTCTCATTTAGTATGCTGCCCTGAATCCAAACTTTAGCTGTGCATTGATTGCCGGGGTGTTCGCTGGTGCACATGGGTTTGCTGGAGTGTGTGAAGTCTTAATGGGCTCTTTGGGAAACAGAGAGGGAGAACGCCGCTCAGACTCATGGAGTTAATTAATGTCACGTCCCGGTAATAGTTTCAGAGCGATAATGCAGAGACTTAGAGCGGCACTATCTGGAAATGTGTGCCCCTGTGTTATTGTGCTGAAAGTTATAAATCACATGATATCGACCGTGGCACCTGCTCGAATGAAAAAGAGGAGCGTCTGTAATAAACCAGACAGAGATCAAAGATTGTGTCCGTCCCGCTGTCTGCCTCTGTCGATACGTCCCCCGTGGCATCGTAAATGTGCTCCCTTTTGTTTTCAGCTAAACCTGCAAAGAACCAAAGTAGTTTCCCACTTAATTCAGGACTGAACTAGACTCATTTGTGTTTCCCTAAAGACAAGTCCGACTGCTGCAGGAGCTCGGAGTAAATGAGAAAAATATACACTTTTTTTGTCATGCAGCTATATTGAATAACTACATTTTTTGGCTTGAAGTGAGAAAACTTGGTCACAACTGGCTCACATTGGATATATAATACTTTATTATGATGGGCTTGTTGGATAATATCTCCTTTTTATTCAAATGAATTCAGCAGAATTTATGTACAATCTGTAATTCTGGGGTCATGGACATCAACAGAATTTTGAAACTAAAACTTTTTTGGCTTTTCCTTTCCTGCAAATAAAATCAAACACTTGTCAACCTTGAGTGTTTTCCAATCACCAGCTCCTTCCTTTTGGCTCTGAACAGTTTCTGGACATGATCTTATTTTAAAGCTGAATTGTGAGACATAATAAGTTAAAACCTAGATCATCAGTTCAGCTCATATTTTACATATTTATTTACAAGTATAAACTGTAACTGGAAAATGAACTGCCAGTTTTATGTAACAAACGTACACTTCTAACACGTATTTAAATTGAAAGTTCAATCATCAAAGCTGCCGTTTCCTCTCATATTGCCGTACTTTTATAACACTCCCTGTGCATTGTGGGTAGCGAGGGTCATCCCAAAACTCTTAATGCTGCTCTGAGGAGGATGGAGGTCACTGAAGAGAAATATGTGATGAAACAACGGAGCCAGGAAAACCCCAAACACACAAATCAAGCGTCGTTTATGAATAACTTCAACAGATTGTGAATGTTATAATGGATTGTAATGTTTGTGAGCTTTGTATTTTTATTAAAGAGGAAAAAATAATGTCATAAATATGTTTTCTATCTGCTCCATATCAGGAAAAGTCTTATGAATCACTAGATTGGAACAAAAGAGAAAAGATGTGGTTTGTTATGTTTAATAATGTGCATATCCTACATCACATCTCTTTATTTATTTATTTTTTTTGGTACATCCTTCGGTAGAATGGAAAGTTTATCAGAAAATAACAATTCATGGACACTAAATTTTCAGCAGACAGAACAGTACCAAATGCAGGAAGTTTCTATTGTACTTTGTGAAGTCCTATTGCCTGCATTGAGTTAAATTTCTAGACCGACTGTGACAAGAATAGAGTAGATCTAAATCTATAATAAGGTGGTGATGTGGTTGATAAGGGTAAAATGTCACCAGAATAAAAGAAAATGGAAATGTAGAGAGACACTTTCTTAAATATCACAGCTTTACATTGACAGAAATAATGAGTCGGTTTATAAGTTCAGGGGTAAAGGTGACTCTGACGTATCATCCGGACACATAACGCTGCACTTTTTAAAAGACTTCACACCATTTTGCAATAAAACACAACATATTTTAATTGTGTGCTGAGTCATTATGTTAAACTTGACCAAATCCATATCAAGACATAATAATATAATGCATTTTTCCAGACAAACAAGAGGCAACCCTTCCCAAAATAACACTAACTAATAACAAATCTGCATTTTCTTTGATAACCTTGTCTAATCTTTGCTCGTCTTGTGTCTAATTCCTGTCCGTGAGCCGTGAGCACTCGTTAAAGTCTCTCTCAGATAAATGCACCGTCTGTGATTGTCTTATTTCTCCCGACACGTCCCATCCGAGGAGCCGCTGTAGGTAGAGACAGGTAGAGCCGGCTCTAAATTACTATTTGATTTAACTCCGTTTTCGGACATTTTGCTCGAGTCTAGCGGTTCGTTTTCTTGCGTGAACTTCCTCACCTTCGTTTTTGATCGGGTAACTAAAGCAGCTTGATTCTGATGTGTCCGTAATCCGCAGAGTTAAGGAAAGTGCTTGCTGTTGACCATGGTTGGTCTGATTTAAAACTTTATTTTATCCGCAGCATTGCGCTCACTCGCAAGCGTGTCTTCCTGTTTACATGTGACGCCGTCATTACGCACAGCAACGTCATCGTCACGTCGGGGTTCCCATTGCGCGCTGTCTTTGGCTCAATAAGCTACTCCTTACCAAGCGGCTAGGACACGCCCTCATAAATAGGCCTCGCGTACGGACGGCGCCATACAGCGATATACCTCCATCCACCAGAGGGCAGGCTCCAAAAGAAGAATTATATTATAAAATCCAATTGCAACTTTACAAGTGTAAAAAACCCTTTTACAGCCTGGTACAAAAGATGGTTCTGGTCTCTAGAGCTGAGTTCTTGTTACGTGACAACTCTGGGGGGAGTGAATTTTTTTTAAATTCTTTGGTTTGCCCTCAGTTTAACTTTAGGGTTATGCATAATTGTGGCTACTTTGATTGACAGGGTGTCATTTTGCGTGGGCCATGGCGGCCGCTAGCCTGTACGATGCTAACGCTAGCTGCTAGGTGTTAGCTGTGTCATTTTTTGCTCTTCAGAGAAGTTTTGCATTAAACTACTGAGTTATTTTTGTAGTATTATGTGCCCTTCATTAACAGACCGTCCAAGAAGCTTGGCTCCAGTCTTTTGGTGAGTAACATTCACATTGTATATTTGCTTAAGTCTTTATTAGCAATTTATTTTAGCAGATATGCTAACAGCCCTTAAGGCTATTCCCAGAGGTATCAAAGCAGTTAAAACCAGTCGCAAAATGACATGGAAAAGTTTGATATATTTTGAATTTTAAGGAATATTTCTATGTTTATGTTAGATTTGGGGAAGTGCAGTCTCATATAAAAAGATGTGGTGGCATTATTTTAATTGTTTATTAAGACATTAAAATGTGGTTATCATTTTCAGAAATGTAAGTAGTTAATGTAAAGCCAGAACATTACTGTGATTAGACTAGTTTTATAATATTGACTGGAATTATGCTCTTAAGACTATGTTTATTTGTTCTAAACATAATACACTATTTTGTGATTAGACAAAATTGAGGTTTATGATGCAGTACTGCAATGCTTTACTCCCTCATGCAGATTTAAATCTTATTGCTATTTTAAGGCAAAAAAAAAAAAGCTTACGTTTTATATTGCAATACAGTAATCCTATAATTTAAGAAAAGATTGATTTGAATCTATATTAATATTACATTCTTAAAATAAACCGATCAGTATAATTGGGGTCTTCATTGAATTGTATTTCACTGACTTTGTGTATTGTTTCCTGAAGGAGGTGATCCAGACAAACCTGACCAGTGTGTGTTGAAGACCAGACTCCTGCCACTTCAACTTTCATCTTCTCTTTCATCAGACATTTTACACAACATAGAATAACAAGCATTTGTTTTTGTGCATTACAGAAATGCTATCCTAATGTACTATATATTACAATACATACTTTTTCACCTTACTTTCCACATGTGCTGTCACAGCTTGCAGTCAATTAAAAATGAACAATGCACAGCCTTATTTTTCATTTTATTGCACTTATTTTTCACATGACTTCCTAATTGTGGCCTGAGCATAAAATCCTTCAGTTTATTTAGGGTTCTCATTTAAGATCATTTTAAAACACTCTCAGGCAGCAGTTAAAGACAGTAAAGTAAATTGTGTTAATAAATGTTATATACATCATAAAACATAAAGAAAAACATATTTAATCTGTTCACATTCTGGTTGATACTACCCTCAGCAGTTATTTAGTGGGAGTAAGTTTTTATCAAATCAGATTCATATGTTAAAGTATGTAGACCATGTCTAGTTTAAAAAGAGTGCAGAGCCATTATGAACAGTAAATATTAATACTTAGTAAAACACAGATCCTGAGGCAGACATGATCTTTATTTTCAGGAAGCTGCAGGTGAAGCTGGTCCATGTTCTTCTTTGTCACAGGTTTGACACGGGTCTAATCTTCATGTAACTGTTCCACAGAGGTTCTTTCTCACAAGACACACACAGACAAAAACAAAAAACAGTATTTAATGTTTAGCCAATAAAACATGTAGAAATACAAAGCTGTTTCTCCACAGTAAGAGATTATACGTGTGACTAAATACTTGTATGCTTCTTAAATTAAACACTCATTAATGTCACACTAAGAAAAAAACATTAAAAGTGGATCTGAGTGTTTCTTTATCTATAGTTTATGTGTAAATGGAAAATACAGGTCTGTCTAAATGCTGCACATTTGCAGGGGTCCTGGGTTTGGCATTATATGAACAAAAAGATCACTATTTGAATATCTTCACGTGTTATTAGCTTAAACATTGTTGTTATATTATTATCATCATCAATAAGAATGAGGCTTTATTATTTTACTGTCAAAATGTGCCTCCATCAAATACTAAAGCCTTAATGTACAGAAGTTGCAAATTAGGGACAGATATTTAAACAAATATTAAGGATATAATGAAATATATTCGAAAATCACGGTTTATTTTTAACAGAGCTAGAAAGGTTTACCAGACTAAGATAAAAATTTCCTCATGCTTAAAACTATGATATATTATATTATATAAGTAAAACTGCTTTAATTTTGATAATAATGATCTGATATTTACAGCAGGAGTTAAACTAAACTTCGTTGTAAAGTTTCTGGACTTACCCCGAGCTGAGAGACGACAGAGTGAGAGGCCTGGTCCACAACAGTTAGCATCGGCCGTTAGCATGTTGTTAGCCGTTAGCTTGTTCAGCTCCGGTCGGCTCTGAGATGAGGGGCGTGTTTCGGAACCGCGCATTTGAAAAGCCCGCCCAGGAGCAGTTTAGACGCTGCCCTCTTTGCCCATTTTAGTAATATCCTCTGTAGGAGGAGTCAAAATATCCAAGATGGAAGCGCCGTTCATTGGGTGTCATTTGGACGAATTAGACCAAATGGAGACATTGCTTCCATTATTTATACATTCTATGCTCCTTACAACCGATCAACATGTCTCTCCTCTCACCCTTCCTGATTTTTCTGGCTGTGCTATGTCCCTGTGAGGTTCACGTTACCTTTGGAATCCAATGTGTGCCTCTTATTCTTTTAATTTAATTATTTTCATCAATTTCCCAAGAGCCCCACATCCATAAAAGAAAACACAATAACCCTACCCTCTTTTGTCACCATATATGGGCCATATAATTGGTTCCTGTCACTCTACTGTTATCCCTACAGTAGAACAAGGGTTAAAAATAATGAACCCATCTCCAAATTTCTGTGAAAAGAAAATGTATTATTGTCCTTCTGCTTCTTTTATCTGGAAATGTTGAGCCTAACCCTGGTCCAGATCTTAACTGTCTGAGTACCCCAGTTGAGTTTAAAAGTAGATCTGGGCTTGGTATAGTTCACCTCAATGTCAGAAGTCTTCTTCCTAAATTAGATTTTATTAAGATTTGGATGGACACACTTAACTGTGATATCTTTGTGTTGTCTGAAACTTGGCTGAGCAAATCCATCACAGATAAAGATATTTCAATTCAGGGTTACAATGTTTTTCGCTGTGACCGCCCGAGAAAAGGTGGTGGTGTTGCCATTTATGTTAAAAACAAATTTCACGCTACCCTACTATCTTCAATTTCTCTTAGCAGGCCGTTTGAATTTCTTGCTTTGAATTTAGAGCTTCTTAAAGGACAATCTATTATGGTAGTAGGCTTTATTATCTTTAACTGAACAGTTGACAACACTAGATTTTAAAGAGATTCTTCTTGTAGGTGATTTTAACCTGGACTGGCTAACTTCTGTTTCTGACCATTTTAAATCAATTTGTGATTCTTTTGATCTCACACAACTAATTAGTACCAACACGTCCAAATCTTAAACAGCCAATTAAATCCTCCGTTCTTGATTTATTCTTAACAAATGTCCCACATAAGTATTCAGATGTTGGAGTAAGTGATCACTGTGTTATAGCTACAGTCAGACAAACAAAACTTCATAAAACAAGACCACAAATTGTTTTTAAACGTGACTTTAAACATTTCTGTGAGCAAGCTTTTTATCATGACTTATGGACCTTTGACGGGAACAAAATTTTTCTTATTGACAATGTGGAACTGGCCTGGAAATATTTTTATGATGCTTTTTTAGAAATTATCAACAAACATGTGCCTTATCGCAAATACAGAGTCAAAGGCCATTCTAATCCTTGGTTTTCCAGTGAGCTGTCAGGACTTTTAAAAGAAAGAGATGTTGCCTGGGCTAAAGCCAGGAAATCAAAATCTGAGGCTGACTGGATGAGTTTTAGACGTCTCAGGAATCGTTGCACCTCCCTTATTAAAAAGGCAAAATCTGAGTTCTTCCTGTCTAAAACTACAACTAATCTTAATGACCCAAAGAAATTCTGGAAAGCAATAAAATCATCCTACGGAAACACACAAACAAATGAATTACCAACTTGCATAGTTAAAAACTCACTTAGCATCACAGATAAATCTGAAATTTTAAATTGTTTTAATGAACACTTTGTTTCATCAAGCTGGTTATTTGATTCATTGCACTCTAATTCAAAAACACAAACTGAAACTGTTGAGCACTCATCATCATCAGGAACTCCATTGCCTGACTCATTTGTCTTCAGTCCTGTAACTGAAGTACAGGTTTATAGAGCCCTAAAGCAACTAGAAATAGACGAATCTGCAGGTCCTGATGAGCTAGATCCTTACTTTCTTATCAGTTGATTTTATTACAGAACCCCTGACATATCTTTTTAACCTCAGTCTCTCAAACAATGTTATTCCTTCTGTGTGGAAAACTGCACTTATTCTTCCTTTGTTAAAGGCAGGGGATTCTTCAGTCCTTAATAATTATAGGCCAATATCAAAGCTATGCATTCTCGCAAAAGTTCTTGAAAAATTAGTAGCTGAACAGCTTCAAAAATTTCTTGAAGTACATGGCATTTTATCAAACAATCAATCTGGCTTTCAAAAGGGACATAGTACAATAACTGCTGCTGTGAAGGTGCTAAATGACATTATTGAGGCTCTGGACTGTAAGAAATACTGTACTGCACTTTTTTGACTTATGGAAGGCCTTTGATACTGTCGATCATGCCACCTCGCTCAAGAGGCTCTCTGACATTGGTCTCTCTGATGCTGCGGTTGGTTGGTTCTCAGACTATTTGTCAGGGAGAACACAATGTGTACATTCTGCTGGGCTGTCTTCTTCCTTTCTTCCCGTTTCTAAAGGGGTCCCCCAGGGATCTGTTCTAGGTCCGCTGTTGTTTTCGGTCTACATTAATGATCTCTGTCAAAACATGACCAATGCCTGTTTTCACTTTTATGCAGATGACACTGTCGTCTATTGTTCTTCCACTGCAATTGTACAAGCTTTTAACTTTTTACAGTCCGCCTTTGATGTTGTGCAGTCTCATTTAACTCAACTAAAGCTAGTACTAAATTCAGACAAATCCAAACTTATGGTTTTCTCAAATGGAAAACAGTTACCGTCAACTCTCCCTATGATCAAAGAAATCCAAATAGTCCCTTCTTACAGGTATTTGGGTATTGTTATTGATCAAAACCTATCTTTTAAGCCACACATAGAGGGTCTTGTCCGAAAACTGAGGCTTAAATTGGGTTTCTTCTACAGAAACAAATCTTGTTTTTCTTTTATAGCAAGGAAACGCCTCATTTCTGCAACTTTTTTACCCTTATTAGATTATGGTGATATGCTTTTCATGAATGCACCTACACAACACCTCAAGAAATTGGACAGTGTGTATCATAGTGCTTTGCGTTTTATTACTGGTTGCCGAAGTCGTGTTCACCATTGTACCCTGAATGAAGTTGCTAAGTATCCATCTCTGAATGTCTGTAGACTCTCACTGGTTCATATTCATATATAAATGTATCATTGGGCTCTTCCCATCTTATCTCTGTACTTACATGTGTAAAAACCAACAGATGTATGGTTTGCGTTCTCTAAAATCCTTCAGATGGCAGTTCCTAGGGTCAGGACAGAACTGGGTATGACAGCTTTCAAACATGCTGCCCCTGCTTCTTGGAATCAGTTACAAAAGGATCTGAACCTGCCAGAACTTATTACTTTAGGAGAATTTAAATCTATTGTAAAGGAACGTGAAGTTTTTTTTTTTTTTTTTTTGTATGTCTATATATATTGTATGTATTGTTGTGTTTGACTGTTGGTTTGTCTAATATTGTTGTAATTATGTCTTTGCTGCCCTCTTGGCCAGGTCGCTCTTGGAAACGAGTATCTTACCTGTAAAATAAAGGAAAAAAAAACAAAAAAAAATAGATGTATCCCAGAGTTAATGGGCTGGACTCGGGAGCAGGGACTAGACTTTCACTCGGAGACAAGATACAGAGAAAGTAGTTTGACATTTGGGGTTGTTAGCTCAGAGGAGGCTCATGCGTGTCCACTTTAGAAGAAAAAAGAAGTGGGAGACGGCACTGACAACACAAAACTGAGACAAATAAACACCTGACTCCTTCTGTGTTTGAGTGAGAGCAACTTTTTCTGCAACTTTTTCTACTCTCTTTTTGACTTGCTTTCAAAAACACAAGAGCACTTTAACCACAAACTGTTTAAGCATTAGTTAAATATTTGTACCTACTTCATGTGGAGTTTGTCCCAGGTCCTGTATTTAAACTCTCAAAATGTGTAACTACTTCTCAGTGCCAGACGGTGTTTATCTTCTCACTGGTTTCTTATCAGTTGCTGTTCTTCTGTTCTTCGCCGTCATTGGCCGAACAGCTTTCTTCTTCTGCTACAGTCGGCGTGACCCTGACTGTCTGTGCGCTATCACCAAATATGGGAATAAAGGAGTCAAAAGCAGTTAGGGAGTGAGTTGTTTTTGACTACGTGAATGAGGAAGTGAGCAGCTGCCTGAGAAACTTCCCCAAACCAAGGTCAGGAGAAACAATAATAATGTCACGTAGAGTTCATAATGGTGTGTAAAAAGTGCATAATGCAACAGTCATTTAAAAGACAAGTCAAACTCAAATGTGGCACTTTGCAATGTTTTATATCGCCCTTCAATAAATACAGAAGGTGATATTTTTGACATTGTCTTTAATGGATTTGTAAAGATTTCAGATTTGAACAGGCTTTAGATGGATTTGAGCATGTTTTAGTTGGATTTGAACAGGTTTTAGTCGGATTTGAGCATGTTTTAGTTAGATTTGAGCATGTTTTAATTGGATTTGAGCATGTTTTAATTGGATTTGAGCATGTTTTAGTTGGATTTAAACATGTTTTAGTTGGATTTAAACATGTTTTAGTTGGATTTGAGCATGTTTTAGTTGGATTTGAGCATGTTTTAGTTGGATTTGAGCATGTTTTAGTTGGATTTGAACAGGTTTTAGTTGGATTGGGACAGGTTTTAGTTGTATTTGAGCATGTTTTATTTGGATTTGAGCATGTTTTAATTGGATTTGAACAGATTTTAGTTGGATTTGAGCAGGTTTTAGTTGGATTTGAGCAGGTTTTAGTTGGATTTGAGCATGTTTTAATTGGATTTGAACAGGTTTTAGTTGGATTTGACTCTTACTTAACTTATTTGATCATGAAATCTTACAGGTTAAGCGAGTTTTTGCCACAAAGAGAAATAAAACCTGTTTAAATCCACCCAAAACCTGTTTAAGTCCATCTAAAACCTGTTCAAATCCAACTAAAATCAGTTTCCATAAAAAGAGGTAATAAATGTTAAACACAGCTTTAATAAACACTTCACAGTGAACGTCGGTATCAGTCTTCGGCCCCTGAAAAGATTCTTATTTGTGACTGTGGCCTACTGAAGCCCAGTCACATGACCAAACAGACAAATAAGCATCATGAAATGCAAAACTTAGACGCAATTTTTGTTTTAAGAAAATGTCAGTGCAAATTAATTATGATTTGACAACAAAATGTGATGCTGTGTTGTCAATTCCTTGACTTTTGCAGTGATTTTAAATCCACTTCAATCTCTGTTGGTGTTTACGCTTTAAAGTAACGTTCTTTTTGACTTATGTAATCAGGTTTGGAGAAGTTACAGCCTTTGTCGGTGTCGTTTTAACATTAAACTCCCCTGTGTTCACAAGTCTTTTAGTGCTGTAGATAAGGAGTGATGAATGCTGCTGTTACTGAAGCGTGCGTTTGGTCCGAAGCCGCTGCAACACTAAGTTCCCGATGGATAAATAATGATTGAAACTGAACAAAAAGAGGTTTAAATTAGCAGAAAGGATATTGTTTTCCTGTGCGCTCCCTTTACAGCCCGACGAGCGCAGGGCAGTTTTTCTCGTCGAGCCTCAGCCTTGTGCCTGCATTGCGGAGGCTGGCCGGACACCGATTGATTTGTAGCCACCGAGACGCCGCCGATACGAGCGCGCACACATCAGCGGTCGCCTCCGAGTCTTAAACAGGAGGCTGAACTGTAGACGCACAGACACAAATGAGCAGGAGGGGACAAAAAGGTGAGGGCTCCGTGCGCAGAAACGCCTTCACCTTCCTGTCTTCTTCACCGCTCGAATACTAACACGGGCGGCGCGTCACATCCGTTATCGGAGCTATTCTTCACGCCGTTTGAGGAATGACTCACGAAACCAGCCTCCGACGCGGTGTGAATGTTAACCAGACCAGAAGCTAAAGGAAAAACAAAGCCATCACGCGTTTTAAGGGTCGCATTATCCTTCTGTCAAAGCCTTAAGTTTTCGTGTCTCATTGGAAACAGAACAAGGACGAAGCAAACTGATTGTGAAAGCTGGTGTGGAGCTGTAGGAGCGGCGAGAGGCGACCGAATGCAATCAGCGGTAAAAGCTTTATTTTCAAGGTAATGAAGCCTCCTTGGGGTGTGTGTGATTTATGCCCTCCATTCAAACCGCTTTGAATCAGCCACAACAGCATACAATTCACGAGTGACCTTAAAATACCTTTCTCCTCCCGTTTCCAACTCGGAGATGGTATTGTTTTTGATGCAACTTCTCCCTTTTGGATGAAATAAGGTCCGTAGGTCACAGAGATAAAGGGCTGTTCTGAAATAGCCTCAGTTTCTTCACTAAGTGTCCTTCAGCTGCTCAGATAAACAGCCGCTTTAGTTCGTCAGCCTCTATTTAACCTTGTTTTGTGAGTTGGTCCAAAACACAATTCAATAATTCACTGCGAGCAACGAGGAACAGCTTTTTGTTTGAGCCAGAATGTACGCTTAAAACCTAAAAAATATCAGAAAAATAAAGCTTTTCATCATTTTTTAACAAACTAGCAGACATCTTATTGGGATTGATTGTGATTCTTTGATTCGGGTCACTCTGACATCAGCTAAACCTTATTGTACAAACCACTGCTGAGCCAACATTCAATAATAACACAAAGAAGAGGAGATCTTGCTCATTTTTTGGCCGTAAGAGATGCAGAAAAGCTAGATCTCGAGTCAGTCACAGCCAGCATTGATCAGTGATAGAAGTTGCTCATTGACACATTACTGTTGGGTTTATTTTAATGAGATCTAGTCCACAGAGAAGGCACAATATGTACGTATTGTGTTTTTGATCTTATGACAAATGTGTGTGACGTAAAAAAGAATAAAAGGGACTTTTTAGTTTAATTTTTAACAGAAAATGTTATGCTACGGACATAGATCAGTGGTCGAAGATGGCACTAGGGAAGCTTTTGTTAAATTTTGAATGTGAGGTTTCATCTTCATTTGAGTTTTACAAAAGTTATCTTTAACTATTGATTTGAACAGGTTTTAGGTGGATTTGAACAGGTTTATGGTGAATTTTAACCAGTTTTAGATGGATTTGAACAGGTTTATGGTGAATTTTAACCGGTTTTAGATGGATTTGAGCAGGTTTTAGGTGGATTTGAGCAGGGTTTAGATGGATTTGAGCAGGTTTTATATGATATGAACTGTTTTGAGGGATTTGAACAGGTTTAAGTTGAATTTTAACAGGTTTTAGATGGATTAGAGCAGGTTTTAGGTGGATTTGAACTGGTTTTATATGATTTGAACTGGTTTTAGTTGGATTTGAACAGGTTTAGGTTGAATTTTAACCAGTTTTAGATAGATGTGATCAGGTTTTAGATGGATTTGATCAGGTTTTAGATGGATTTGAGCAGGTTTTAGTTGGATTTGAACTGGTTTTAGTTGGATTTTAATTGGTTTTAGTTGGATTTGAACTGGTTTTAGTTGGATTTGAGCTGGTTTTAGTTGGATTTGAGCAGGTTTAATGTGGGATTGAACCGATATTAGATGTATTTTAACAGTTTTTATTTGGATTTGTGCAGATTAGATATCTTTGCAGCAAAAACTGGTTTAAAATTTTCATAAACTAACTAATCTGATTTAAACACAACTAAAACTTCTTCAAAAACAATTAAAACCTAGTGCCAAAAATATCACCGGTGGTAACTGGAAGAATAAGCGACAGGACGGAGAGGGCAGTACCAGATCCAAGTCCTTTAATACGAACTTGACCCATTCTGCCTTTTACCACAAACAAACCGCACCATGGTTTCTTTGGATGTGAACTTCATTAATCCTTCATTTTCAGATTATTTGAGCTACACTAGAGTTAATTATCAGAGAGGATTAAAACAGACCAAATAAGAACAACAACTTAGTGCAGATGCTTAACAAGACCACTTTACACTTTTAATGTGGTATGATATAATGAAAAGAAACTGAAAATGCTATTTTGTTATTGGAGATTATACACATAGCTATAGTTTTATTACCATATTACATCTGTTATTTTCTACCTGAGACACTTGAACCTTTCTGTGAAGGTTTTCAGGTGCTGTAGGGTCTTAAAGTAGTATTTATTCCACTCTGTCTATAATAGATGCAAATGAATTCCAAATAAAACAGTTGTATGGAAATTATTCATAAGGTGATGCTATTATTCTGTCCTTGAATATGTTCTGTGCTTTAAGCCATGAAATACAATTACTCTGGATCAACGGCGATAACATGTCGTCTTATACGGCGCTTGAATGGGAAAAGCAAACATGGCGGCGTACGATGATGAAAAGCTTTCTTATCTGCCGAATGGAAAATAGAAACACCTCGCTGTGCTTTAAATCAAAGTGTCAGTGTTGGCTGACACCGGGGGATTGCAGTGTTTTAGTTCAATGACAGATAATACACAGGGTACACATTATTACCGATGAGACGCTGTGTGGAATTATAACATGGCACCGTATGGTTTTACAGGTTTAATGCATCATATTTATTGGGATGTGGTTACTTTATGGGAAATGGCTGGAATTCCTATAAAGCAATTCCATTTTTGTGCCATCTCTTACTTTACTGTTTATTGTTTTGTTTTAAATCCAGCTCCATACGTTTGTGAACAAGCAGAACGCTCCGGGGTTTAATGTTGAGGCCAGTATTACGTTAAATATGCACAAAAGGAAGCAGTATTTAGATGAATGAAGGAGTATGGTTTGGGTTAGACTTTTGTAATGACTGCTCTTTATAAAATGATAACGCTACCTATCGCTTTTTCAGCTTCAATAAGCAATATACAGGGTTTCCACAGGTGCTTGAAATCCTTGAAAAGGCTTGAATTTGAGTGTTCAAGGTTGTAAAAGTCCTTGAATTTTGCAAGTGCTTGAAAGTGCTTGCAATTCTGATCGTGTTGCTTTTATAATTCTCACTGAGTAATTTTCTTCTTTGAAAAAAAAATGTTTTTTTGCATTTTGCACGTAAAGATTTCCATAAAAAGAGACCAAACTTAAAGGGACACTTCATCCAATAATTAACATCAAGTCTTTTTTTAATGGCACAATGGATTTAAATGAGAAAAACTACATAAAGTATATTTATGTCAATTTACTGCAGTTGTTGCAGGTGCATGAAAAACATGAAAACACACTTTGAAAGTGCTGGAATTTGAACTTAGAAAAGGTGCATATAACACAATACTTTTGGTCAAAACCGTTTCCATGTCACACAGACAAAGGTATTTTTAAAAACAGACTCATTTTTTATGTGTCCAAAACCACAGCTTTTAGGGTTTGAGACTGAGCACAAAAATCACTGACAAAACAAAAAAAAAAACAGTAAAAATCCAGGTTTGACCAAAAAAAAAAATACAGAAGTTTTTATCCAATCACAATTTTATGAAGAATAAATCCACTTATGCAGCTTCTTGTCAGCGCACAAAGAATCTCCTCTATCTGATCGGTTTACATTGGTCACTACTTCTTTCTTTAAAATTGCAAATAGAAGATGATCTGTGTAGAAATGTTATCTTTGCCCACCTCCAGGGCAACATGAAAAAGAGGCTTGTATTTTCACTAATGACTGTTGTTCTGGTTGAGGAGCTGCAGGAAGCTAAGATAAATAAATCTCATCTCATTAGATCCACGTGAAACACTGACGGCTTTAAACACATTGCAGCAAAGCATCAGCTCGGATCAATTTCCACCTGATACATTTATACAAAGCACTGTGTAAACCTTCCCAGAGGTCAGTTTATTATGACCCAGTTATTTCCCAAAATGTCACATCTGACTGTTTATCGGCAACAGCAACAAAAGAGGAAGAACGGTGACGTTTTCAAAGTTTAATGAGCCGACAAAGCATCGGACTTGACCTCAAGAGACGAGTGTTTGTTTCCTGTTTTAAGCCGATAGTCGATGCTTTCGCCCCGGTTCTTCCTTTAATTGCGTGTTGATTGTACGTACAGTGTCCAGTGAGTCATTCTCCCTCTGGAACAGATGGATTTGATCAGGTTTAAGTGTGAAACGAGCTGCAACAGGCGGTAAATTACAGCAAATCAAATTAAAGGCACTGATAAACAAGAACTAACAAGCAAGAATCATTACATGTTTTCAATAAGAGCTCGAGACCCATTTATTCATTAACAAACTGATTTTTTAACCATGCCACTAGATCAGAAAGACTTGTTTACATCTTTAAAATGGTTTAGCATGGAGTCATGAATGTTGTTGTTACCACTCAGAAACAGAAACACTGCTCACGACTTTACTTTATTGAAATAGTCATATTTTTGCACTATTCATTGTCCAAATAATAAGGTGCAACAACGGAGTTAACAAGAAAAATCTGGGCTTCTGCAGAAAGTGTTTGTAAAAGGCACTGATTTACTTTAGATGAAAACCTGGAGGTGATTGGAAGAAATACATGTGAGTAACTGATATTCTATCCAATCAGAGCAATAGTAACAGTAAAATAATAGCTTTTTTTGTAAAACATAACTGTAATGACTGTAATGTCACATAATTGGTGCAAACATTCAACAAAATAAGTGTTTGGAGCAGTACAAGAAGGATTTGAGTGAGTTTAGAATCCTACTTCTGCACCAAACTGGGCTTTTCAGGTGTTTTCTGAAAATGAGTGAATTTGCTTTTTGATATTTTGACTTTTTCACAGTCGTATTTACCAGAGGAGGCAAGTCAATACTGGCATAAACTTTTATTCCACTGTGCATTTCTTCCTCTTGAATACATGACTGTGTCCTTGCTGGTGTTACTTCAGAAAGTGCTGCCTCAACTCTGATCTCTGCAGCCGTTTAACTTCAACGGACTAAAACTGTGACGTTCTTTACCCTGCCGTACATTTGTATTCAGAAATGATTTATCATGCCTTAGCTACGTGTCAGCCTCTAATAAAGAATAAGCTGGATTGTTCAAGGTGGCATTGCTGTTGAAATGAGGTAAGGGTCACCAGTCCTCCATCCACTTGTGTTTATATTCTCTAGTTTCTGACTTAAACCTGCCAAAAGTAAGCTTCGGTTCGCTCTAGATTTGACACTAACTCTGAAGACACTGCAGCTGAGCCTTGAGCCGGACCCTGTCAGCTCAGCGGGTGAAGGAAGGAAGAGAAGGAAAAGAAGAAGTGCCCAAAGTCAGTCGCCAATTACCCCAGTCTGAGTCAGAGCTGGGTCATTAATCAAAACTGTGAGCTCTGTCAGAGTCTCTCCGACATGAGCCACTACAACATGCTGCACCAGACACTGGGATGGATTAGTGGTGATTGGAAATGCACAACGTCAAAGAAGATGGCTTTTTAATTCAGAAATAATGTAAAAAGGTTTACTGCACAAACAGGACAAACAACAAAACAGTCAGAGACGTATTTAAAATGATGTGCAGAGTTAGTTTTACCTTTTTAAGATACAATTTGTTGATGCGTGATTTCAATGTGACACAACAGAATGGTTCACAGGACAAAACTGTTACCAAAAATATACAAACTAATAAAAATAAAACTCAAATACAGATTCTGCCTCCTGTTATGTCAGTCCTGTCTATTTCTAACATGAGAATTTGAGCTTCAATTATACTTCAATGTCTTTAATTGTCCATAAGCAGAGTTATCCTATATTATTATTATCCCATATTCCATTATGTCAGTACATTTAATGATGGACATATACAAACTATAACTGTAAAAATATCATTAAATAATCATTGTATGTATAAATGGGATTTTCAGAATCACCCAGTCTCAGCTTATTCAGAGTTTGGTGCAATTTTGTTTTGTCTTTTCCCGATTAAAGATAATTATTGAGGATTGAAAACAAAGCACAATCTTTTCCAACCACTTGCTTTTTTAATTAAGCAATCATATAACAGTAAATATAGGAGTGAGACATGTATTTCTGTAAAATGCAGCTCGTACAGAAACGTAAAGAGTATTAGAGTATGTTCTTCACAAGCTCAGATTTACAGTGTGTGTGAGTCTTTATACTTTCATAGTCTAGTTAATCAGCTGTGTATTATATCTAAGCTAGCGACTTAAATAATGCTTGTCTTTTAGCTTCAAATTTGATCTATTTTATTGCAACACAACTAAACTAAACACATTATGCTAAAGTGGTACATCTCTTAAACACAATAATGAGTTAATGAGAACTGTCCCCATATCTTCTCGTCTAATAGCCTCAGTTCTATTAATACAGCTTGTCTGGATCCAGGCATTAGTCAGATAGACAGAAAGACAGTGTGTCACATTGTTCCTAATTAATGTCAGAGCCGGGCTCAGCTCCACCTGCGACCGCTGGCAGCTGCAGACCTCTCAAGAAACAACTGCCAGCCTCAGCGATGTAGGTCAAATCCTCCATTTGGCACACTTTCTTTCACTGGGGATATTTTTACTCAGTGCTTCTGTCTGAATTAGCCTCATATGGACCTCGTAAAATGGACAAAAGACCCTCTGGCTTTTGTCTTTGGAGTGTTCTGCTTCAGCAGCTCCACCTGCAAAGACAGAAACCTGCATATTATGAAAACCATGGATACTGTTCTCATCTAATGTTTCAGGTTTAGTCTGATGAGGTGAGATATTTAAGGTGTTGGGCAGCTGTTTTAAATGCACAGTAGCTTATTGTAAAATGTCTTGTAACAATCATGTCAAAGTATAAAAAATGGCTGAGCATTTATTTATTTATTTATTTATTTATTTATTATTTTATTTTATTTTATTCAATTTAATTTAATTTAATTTAATTTAATTTAATTTTATTTTTTTTAATTTAATTTAATTTAATTTAATTTAATTTAATTTAATTTTATTTTATTTTATTTTATTTTATTTTATTTTATTTTATTTTATTTTATTTTATTTTTTATTTTATTTATTTATTTATTAATTACACAACTACATTGGACCAACCCAGATGCATAGTTTTATAGCACACATGCTCATTTTCAACACCTGTCCATAGGAGACTTTTTAAGAAAAAACAGGTTAATGTGAACAATGCGTGTGTAATCATTAAAATGGGATTAAACCAGAGTAAAAAAGACATATTTTTTAGTCTTCCTTTCACGTTCGTCTTTAACTCAGCTCCAAGTCTAGGCTGTATCATTAAAAACCCTTTAATATAGCACTGTGTGCACATTGACCCAATATGAGGCTTTAAAATCCTAATCCAGAAGCATAGGCCGACTCTGAGGGGTGAACAGAACTTTAAACAAATGAAAGCACAGATAACAATTCAACAAATGAGCAAAACAATCAGTGGAGTGGGTTCAGAGACAAATTAAAAAAATGCACAAACATAAATCAGTTTAAAAGAATGTACAAAAAAAATCTTTCAAGAGAATTACTTTTGTGGCATTGTTGCTTGAATATTTATAGTGTTCAGTGTGTATAGAGTTGTGCACAGTGGGAGTTAAATGTAGATTAAAATAAATAAGGGGTTAGGAACACTGCTGGAATTGAATATGTTTCTTTTCTCTTTGTTTTAATCCTGTCATTCATCCCACACTGTGTTGTATTGATGGATAAAATAAACCTCTCTTGCCTAAAACATTCTGAAAGTCTCCAGTGTGTCCTTCTCGTCTGACTTTTCTCAGTTTTAAGGGCTCTTTAAATGAAACATAACTTGTCTCTAATACTTCTTTAGTTCTGAGTGAGCAATAATAAGGTGAGCTGCTGACTTATTTGTGAATATTGTGTGCTAACTTATTAAAAAACTGTGTGTTTCACAAGAGAATCCCGTTAAACAAACGAAAAACTAAAACCAACATCAAATAAAATCATACAGAATATTAACTTGAGACTCTAGTCCATCATTTGAAGTCTGTTTTTGTTTTATTATTTCAGAATAGTGAAGGTCATATCTAACATAGAGCTATCACCAATGTGTGATACACTTTCTTCCACAACAATAAACCATAAAACTAAAAAAAAGAACAATCTAATCCAATTTAGTGGCAGTCCTTCAAAATAAAAGCTCCCTCAGCATCCAGTGGACAGTAATAACCAGTTCTAATCTGAGAATATGAGCTTTAAATGTAATTCCGTGTCTTTCATTCCTCGTCGAAGGAGAATATTATCAGAGCGGGCGTCTCACAGAAGCTGAAAGTCCGATAAAAACGAGAAGAATGAGGTAAAGCGGCCGAACGCGTCCTGCATCTTAAAAACCTGGCTGTAATTTACCGCGAGCTCTTGTTTAATTACCCTTGACCGCTCACAGCCATATAATTAACGTTCTCATATATTTCACCGCTGACGCTGAATACTAATGGTGCTTTTGTGACCGAGCCAGGACCGACTTTTAGGAAAGAGGTTGTTCCAGAGGTGGCTCTACCTGATAATACTGCCTCTAATCTGGTCTCTGAGGAGTTCAGAGTCGGCACAAAGACGGCTCAGAGGTTAATCAAACAAAGCTAATGACTGCGGCGTAAATGCTTCAACAAACTTTAAAGGACAATTTTGTCGCTGGAGAGTCATAATCTGAAGTATTTTCTCAATTTATCTACTAAGATCAATGTTTAAATGATCATTTTAATACCAGGACTCATAATTATGGTTATATACTGTAGCTCCAAGTCAGCTTTTCACCTTTCTTTATTATTAGTATTAGTGACTGCATGATTAGATTAGCTAAATAAATGAAGGGAGATATTTGTAATAGTTTTAAAACTCACTTGGTTCAGTCAATAACACACATTTAAGAAGATAAACCACTCATAGCTGTTCACACGGTGTCTTTTTAAAGCCTCCTTGACCTTTAAAGTGATTTAAAAGTCTATTCCATCGTTGTCTACAGCTTATAAATATGTTATCGAGGCAAATAAACTCAATATTTGTCAGATTAACGTCCTCGTCTGGGTGTTTAGGGTTATATTAGTTGCATTTATTTAGCTCACTCTCGCACAACATTTTATTTGTGCCTAAAACTCTTATAAATATTGTTGTCTTTTATTCATTTTTTGTTCTATCTAAATATTTGTAACCAATTGTTTTGTTCAAATATTCAAAGTAGCGTGATGTGATTTTAGGATGAGCATAGACACCAGGGAAGACATTTATTTTCTCATTTCTACGTCTGAATATCTCATTTCCTCGACATATTCATCTCATTTTCCCGTCGAGAAGAGTATTTCCAGTGTGTTTTGGAGTGGCTTTATTACCAGCCTTTGGGCCCTTTTTTTGGAGCAGCCGTCGTATCACCAGGGGACGCCTCAAACTCCATTTTTCCACATAAAAACTGCTCTATTTCAGCCAGTTATCCAGATGGAAAATAACATTTGAGGGAGCTGTGGGTGAGTCAAGCACCAAGGAAACAACTTCACTGAGAAACTTTGAGTGAGTTTGTGGACTTTAACACCTGTTTTTGATGAACTTTTAACGCCACTTTGTAAAAACATATATTCTCTCCTCGTTACACCTCCATTTCCATCTTTCAGACTGGTTTAATTTGGTTGTTTCTGCCTCAACAAACACCTGCTTCTCTCCAGGGATCAATACAGTTTCATCCGATCAATCCAGATGTTGATAACTGAGACCAGCCCCAGATGTGGTCCACCTTCCTCCAGAGAGACAACATGTGAATTAAACTTTGTTTTCCATGTTGTTAAATGAAGAAGATAGATTTCTGGCTGAAAAGAAAGAAAACTCTTGTTGAGTTTAGTTTTATTGTTAATATTTCTTTATGTTCAGTCTTGTTTAAATGTGAAGCCCTTTGGTTTCCTTTTGGTGGTTTGGCCGGTTTTAAAATGGATTTAGTCGAGTCATTCATCTCAGGGCTCTCTATAGTCATTTGTGTGTCATTGTTAACAACCCTTTTTCACACGTGGGAGGTTTTTAGCACGACTATCTTTTAAAATAATATCTGAGAAGTAGACGAAGCTCATAAATTAATGGCTTTTTTATGCTGGCGAACTGAAACAAACTTGCTTTGTTTTCTGTTTGTTCTGGTAAATGCAATAGAAATGTTGGTTAGCTTTCAGTATAGTGTTTATTCAACGATGCACATGCAGAACATTGGTGTTAATGGTGATGCTATGACTCCAGAGGTTATTCTTGTAAGAAGTCTCAGAAAAACTGAAGCCTATCTTTATTTGAGGAGAGTTGGCAGCAGTTTTTTAAAGTAAATGGAACAGGTTTTATTTCTGCATTGTTCAGTCGCAGATCTTGAAATGCAGTAAAATGTCCTTATTCTACATTAACAATGATTTCACTAAATAATTCAGGGTGCCAACAACTAGTCAATGAGTCTGATTTTTTTATTTTATTTGTTGAAACTGCATACATAACAGTCCAACACTTTCCCTTCTGCTGCTTTTAAAGCTCCAGACGACAAAAACAGGCCAATCTTTACCTCACATTTTGTTAAAGAACTACCAAACATCATCTAACTTTCATTATTAACCAGGTGAACATAGTAATCATTCATATATTCTTGTTCTCACTGCAAAGTATTATAATATATGCAAACAAAGAGCAGTCAATGTGCCATATTGCATTAAATTTTCTCATTCGACCATGAAAGTAGAGCAATGTTGACTTAAAAAAGAAGAGTTTCCTGCATAAATGTTGGATAACCACTTCACCTCAGAAAGTAAATACAATACTAGGCACCATTTCCCATGTCGTACTTTGGTACAATTCATCAAAAGTCAAATATTTCTAATTTTTTTCAACATAATATTCATTTGTGGTGATAGTGATGGTGTTGCTATAAATACAAATACAGCTTTTTAGTTTGAGCTTTGTCCGCTTTAGAAAAATCAAACACTGCAGTCATTTTTCAGTATTTTAAAGTTAAATCAAAGTGAATTTCTATCATTTAAATCATATTTATCTGCAGCCTTTAACTTCCACAATAAAGTTTCTCTCAGTGTCGGTGAGTCTGCAGCAAATATAATCAAACCTACAGGGAACTGAAAAACAATGGAGAGCAAACAAATGCTGCATAATTACAATGACTGATAGAGTTAATTAAAGTATCAGGAGCTAAGTAAGAGCTGATACAGATTCATAAATGAAGCACATCTTCGGTCTAATGAGCATGGTTTGTTTCCACAATCCTCCGACCACAGTTTCCTCAGGGACACCAGCCCACGCTGTATTCTGCTGGTTGCATCTCAAAACAAATGACGAAGGGGAATTTCTCCTCTCAGACTCCAGCACTTAACCAAATAAAGTGGCTTGCGTTGCTTTGAGGCCCAGATGCCGAGAAGAAAGCAGTAATTGAGACGCTGCGATGTGGGTTTTTGCATCAGGGGAACGTTAGCAATCAGCCCAAAGACATATGCCCCGTCCAGACTCCAATGGGCTGCAGTTTCAGTTGGTTTCTGCAAATAAAAGTGAGGCTGCTTTTGTTTTTTTAATGTGTTTCAAAGGGTCATTTCTCTGAAAAGAGTTGGGGAAGTTTGTGTTTTGTTTTATTGGTAATGATCTAATCCAAACAATTCCATTGCTTTATTAAAAAAAGAGGTCAGATGGGAGGATGCATTTTTGTTTTTTAGTTTTTTTTTATGCACGAGAGAAAAATAACTGACAATTTGCTCTTTGGTGATTAAACAGGAACCATCTGTGAAAAAACAACATAAGACATCATCTAGGCTTTTTTTTTTATCTTGGATTTGAGTAGAGCTTCAGCCAATCACAGCCCGCTTCCAGACAAAGGAGCGCTCCCATTGGTCGACACTGATCAATGAGGAAGTAACGGCCTGGTTTCATTTTTTTTATTTAAGAAAAGCGCAAAAAGTCGTAAGGCTGCTTTTGGGGGTGAGTGGAGGTTTGAGAGAGGGACAGTAAAAAAGAAAATCGGGTTTTAGCACTTTAATAGTCACTTAAACATTTTAAAGCTCTATTTTTACAAAAAGTTATTGGATCAGGTCAGTATTATGTTCCCTTTGTCAAAGAGAGAAATAAGAAAACTGAAACAGGTGAAATTTGCAACATTTAGGTTTTGCTCTCTTGAATTATTTGCAAATAAATCCTTACAAAAGAGCAATGAGCATTAAAGGCTTTCTCTGTGGGAAGAACTACATAGTTTGTTGGAGGAGAGACAGTTTTACTAAATGAGAATATACTAGTTCAATTCAATTTTATTTATATAGTCCAATATATGACAGAAATGGCCTCAAACGGATTTACAAAAGACAAAAAGCTGCAAATAAACAAACAGGCTGCTCTAGACAACTGTACCCTGTCCTTAAACCCTCAGGATCAGAGGAAAAACTCAAAAAACTCCACAGAAGGAGGATCCAGTCCCAGGACGGACAGAGGGACCGAGATGTGTCCAGGACAGTCCCTGACGAATACTCCATAATAACATCTGAGTTCATCTGAGTGAGAGGAGCCGGGGTCATGGTGGGTCCACGGGTCGGGACAGGGTCACAGATGGGACACAGCTAAGGTCCAATCATCACCGGGACGAGCTGGACATCTACAACAGAGGACAGTGGGACAGAGGGACACACACTTCCACACTCTTAATGAACAACGTTAATTAGTTCGAGTGAAGCCACAATATGTGTCAGTTTATTGATTGTTTGATCGTTTTATTGTTGACGCTGGTAAATTATTGTTGTATAGCTTTATTCTCTTTGTGTATTTATCTGCTGCAGAATAAATAACATTAATTTATTCATTGATTTCTCTAAACAAAATGCTGACAATGCACGTGTGTATTCATCTGACAACCAGGAAAGAAATGAATAATACAGATGAAAAAATACCCCCTTTACATTAATGTGACTCGACTGTGTGTGTGTGTGTGTGTGTGTGTGTGTGTCTTATGCTTTATGTCGACCGTACACACTCAGCTGTAAGTCCTTGGCGGCGCCTAAAGGGCACGTCAGCGAACGCACCACGGCTGACACGGTTTGCTGAGCCCACGACACTGAACCCATCAGTGTCAGAGTGCGCGCCATAAATAAAAAAATATATATCCATACTGCACTGTTTGCCCCACGGGGATCAATAAAACACATCATCTGTGCCTCCTCAGCTGGTTTTCACAGCGGGCCGTCCTCCCTCTGTCCTGGTCATTGTCGGGTCAACGGGAAATATCTGATACACGGGACATTGTGGCACGACCTCTGACCTCTAAGGCATTTCGTTTGAATTTATCTGGATATAGACGTTCTTATTTCAATTTGCTTGGCTTGGTTTATTAGTGTTAGAGTAAGAGTGAGAGTGTGGACTAACAAAGTGTGACATAATAAAGACCCAACTACTACAATAAAATACAAAACAAGACTAAACCAGAGCAGAACGGTGGGGTTTTTTTGGACTAAATATGTCTCCTAAAGCTTTAAAGCATGAGACACAAACAAACAGCCTAGAGTTGAGTGTCTGTAATAATACTATCACTAGACATAGAAACAGTGTATATAAATATAACATTTTTAAAATAAAACTACCCAAACGTCACATATTTTTAATGTGTGTGATGTCTTTGCTTCTATCTAATGGTTTTCTAACAGTCTTTGACAACATTTGACAAACAGCTAAATGTTATATCACATAGACAAATACTGTATAGTGTTGGCTGTAAATTAAAAGAATAAAATTTGTGATGTGATAAAAAAACAAAAAAAAAATCAAAGAGCAAGTACTATTAATGCTGTCAACACTAGTGACTTTAGGCAAAATTTACATAAACCTTTAGCAAAATGTTAGGTTCTTGACAATTCATGAAAAAGTCTTAACAATAATGATAATAAAGCTCTAGAAAAGTTAAAAATCAGCTAAAGTTTGGTGTACAGTTCGATGCCCTCATCTTAAAAGAAGGTATTTTAATGTAAACAATAAACTGCTGCTCATAATCCTGCACGAATGGCTAATTCTGTTTTTCAGTCTCAGAAAAAGATCATATGAGAGAAACTAATAAAGAGGATTGGTTTAACCATTGGTATTAGTTTGGAGACTCTGGTCGAGGAGGTGGAGCAACCATTGGACATGGACCATTCCCTGCACTGGGTTTTTAAAGAACAGAGATGTCTGAGATCAGTTAGCTGTACGAAAGAATTTTTAAAAATACATTTAATTTAATTTAATTTAATTTAATTTTATTTTATTTTATTTTATTTTATTTTATTTTATTTTATTTTATTTATTTTTATTTTATTTTAGTGTATTTTATTTTAGTGTATTTATTATTTATATTATTTATTTTATTTTATTTTAGACAAATATCTTGAGTTATTTTGAGGCAATTATGTCGGTTGAACATTATTTGGTGGGATCCAGTTTTCATGGACCAACCCCTTTCTTCCTCCTCCATCTTTAACCAAACCAGAATAACAGAGTCCACACTATTTAGAGTCAGTGCTTATAAAACAGTGTAAAAAGCAGCAGTCCAGCGACGCTCACCATCTCAAGAGGATTCCCCACAGATTCCAGTGAAAACCAATTTACCTCCCACTTGATGAATCCTCTGAGGTCTGGCAGAGGCCCGGACAGACAGCATTTATCTCCCGTTGGGGACTTCTATGAAAGCCTAATAAATGACCTCCTCCTGCATGAATTAGTAAGCAGTGTAATCTATACGGGACATTAACATACTCAGCCCCCCGGTCGATCCCTGACGCAGAGCTAAATCTCCAGGCAGCATAAGTCAGCATCAGGCCCTTTATTTATTCATGTGGACGATGGAGAAATAATGTGGACCACGGGAGATTTATTAAGAAATGTGACTGATCGGACGGTGTGGAGTATTAATGTGAAATGACACCCTTTAACGCTCTGTCAGTCGGAGTCACTTAAATGACTCTTTATTGTACTTTTTAAGTGCGTAGTTCTCACTGTCCTGTACACATCCCAAAGTTTAACAGTTTCTTGTCAACCTTCTGTAAATAGTGTCTGAGAATAAAGGCTTTTACGTTTGGTCGTGATGTTAAATCTAAGAGAAGGCACACATTCGTCTCAAAGATTCAGTGCAGTCAGAGCCCGATCGCAGCGGGACCGTTTCATGAATAAATATGTGAGGGTGAGATGGAGGATCGTAAGTGCATCTGGACGGGACAGAAATGTGATTCCTCTTCTGCCGCGGCTGACAGGACGAGGCCTGCAGCTCGGTTTGTCTGGAGCGGGCCTGTCACACACGTTTATATCAACAGATTCACACAGAGACTGCTTCAGATACAGTGACCACAGCTATTAACAACACCATCAGTGAAACACTCTCCGGAAACATTAGCATTTGTCTTCGGGCTGCGCCACTTCCACCGAGATTTAGGATTGTTTTTAACACAAACCTTGAACAAACCTGACTTTGTGAATGTAGCTTGTGTTAATGCAGCGTGTCCTGAATGTGACACGAGATAAATCAAGTAAACTTTATTGATCTCTGTAGGGACATCTATTCCATACATATCCATCATGTGGTGCTTCAGGGGGAACTGTTTGGAGCAGGATCTTAGCTCCAAGTCCAGATCCTGAACCAGGGCTTGGGTCCTGGTACTGGTCTATACTGGACTGGCCTACCAGACATTATTTTGTAAAAAGGTGAAGGGAAACTGGAATAAACCCGTCCAAAACAAGAAAAATCCTCACAGAACGGTCCAGCTCTGATCAGATTTCTAGGATGGCATTGATATTTTTGCAAGTTTTTGTAAAAATATTGAGTTGTATCTAAACCAAGTGCTTGAAAACTCCTTAAATAGTAGAATGCAAGTAATATTTAATGATATACAGCAGATACATTTCAATACAGTGACAGTATTTGTTTCATTTCATAGGATGCTGTAAAAGCACTTATTTTTTTTATTTATTTTTTTCTAAAAACTGATTCAGTGGCAAGATAATAATAATAATAATAATAATAATAATAATAATAATAATAATAATAATAATAATAATAATAATAATAATAATAATAATAATAAATAAATAAATAAATAAATAAATAAATAAATAATAAAACAGGGTCACAATTCCATTAAAAGATAAGGAAAATAATAACAACCGCAAAAGACAATAAAACAACAGTGTAAAATTAGACGCAAAAAAAACTGAATAAAAGAGCAACAAAGATTAAAAACAAAAAACAAAAAGCCGATAAAACAGACTAAAATGCAGCATAATCCCAGGAACTTTAAAATGAATAAACAGAAAACAGATCTGGCCTCACGTCTCAGGACACAAAGGCAGGAGCCAGTTGCAACAGAATCAGTGAAAAAACACCTTTCATGTCACATTCACGTCTGAACCAAGCCTCAGTCTCTGTCACATCTGTCTTCAGGCTTTTGTCGTTCATTTTCCATCGACTCTTTGTTCGAGCAACAAACTGCCGAGCCTCTTCTGGGATTGTGTCCACGAGGCTGAGAACAGAGCCCAAATATCAGCGGAGCCTGTGATTGATGAGCGGCACCGGCAGCTGTTGCTATGTCGCTTTATACGGCATCTCAAATGTGGGAGGGGCTAATGTTTCACAGCGGCCAATCAGATCGCCGAGGACTAATCTGGATGGAGCAAAATAAAACCTTGAATGTGCTCATAAAAAGTCCAGAGAAAGATGAACACAAGGACGATGCTCTCATAAATAGAAGCTGATCGTGAACAGAAGGAGGTGCAGCGTTTACCCTCGTCACTAATGAGACGGGCCTGAAGTGAATCACTCCATTAGCAGCATAAACAAAGGTTCGTCAAGATAGAAATATACAATCAGCGACGTTCATTTACACACAGAGCTCAATGACTGATTAGTAATGAGTCTGCTCTGAAGAATGAGTCTTCTCTACTGATGGAATCTGTGCAACAACAACGCGCTGGAACAAAAACGATGGCACAATCAGTAAAAAGAAACAAATCAAATACAAAACACAAACTCAAACTGGTGAGGGGCCGCGATACTTAATAATAATCCTCTCAGGGGCCAAAGATAGTGACATATGGAAGGTTTTATTACATTTAGAATGTAAGGTTTCATCTTTGAGTTTTACAAAAGTCATTTGTTCATGAAATCTTAAGCCAGTTTTTGCTACAAAGATATATATAAACAGCTTAGATCCAAATAAAACATGTTCAAATACAAATAAAACATGTTCTAAAACCTTTTCAAATCCATCTAAAACTGTTCAAATCCATCTAAAACGTGTTCAAATCCATCTAAAACCTGTTCAAATCCATCTAAAACATGTTCAAATCCATCTAAAACGTGTTCAAATCCATCTAAAACCTGTTCAAATCCATCTAAAACTGTTCAAAACCAACTAAAACCTCCACAAATCCTAATAAAACCTGTTCAAATCCATCTAAAACGTGTTCAAATCCATCTAAAACATGTTCGAATCCAACGAAAACCTCTACAAATCCTAATAAAACCTGTTCAAATCCATCTAAAACCTGTTCAAATCCATCTAAAACTGTTCAAATCCATCTAAAATGTGTTCAATCCAACTAAAACCTCCACGAATCCTAATAAAACCTGTTCAAATTTATCTAAAACTGTTCAAATCCAACTAAAACCTCCACAAATCCTAATAAAACCTGTTCAAATCCATCTAAAACATGTTCAAATCTAACTAAAACATGTTCAAATCCTAATAAAACCTGTTCAAATCCATCTAAAACCTGTTCAAATCCATCTAAAACCTGTTCAAATCCATCTAAAACATGTTCAAATCTAACTAAAACATGTTCAAATCCAACTAAAACCTATTCAAATCCATCTAAAACCTGTTCAAATCCATCTAAAACTGTACAAATCCTAACAAAACCTGTTCAACTCCTAATAAAACCCCCACAAATCCTAATAAAACCTGTTCAAATCCAACCAATTTCCATAAAAGGAGAAAATTTATGTTACAGACTTTTGTAAAACTCAAATGAAGATTCAAAGTTCACACAAATGCAACATAAGGGCAGCCCCCAAATAAACAAAAACAGCTCCTCGGGCAGATTCAAAGGTTTGTATTTTTTATGTGGAGTGACAACGGCAATCCACAACAGAATTATTGTTGTTTTTGCAAAAAGTGTTGTCGTATAAACGGCCTCTAAGTCGAACTAAAACCTGGATTGCACACTTGAAAATGAGACTTTTGGGGTGAAAGTAGAGCTCATAATGGGGTAACTTTGACCAACAACCCTGCATTTTGAAGCATAAGTAACTTAAATGGTAAATAAATTATAGATTGAAATGTGGTGACGATCTAACTGAGGCTTGGTGATATACAAACGTCTGCACTATTGTTATGCCTCTATTCTCCAAATGTGCCTTTGCGTTTAATAAATAACACTGAAACTCCATTTTCTCTCTGAAATGAACGCTTTCATAAACAGTTTCTACCGTGTTGCGCTGATTTAAAGGCGAGGTAAGCTCATCTTCATTCGTCTTGTTTACAGATGAGTCCATTAACCAAAATCACAGGCAAAAATATCACAGCGCACCTCGGCGTCGATACGTCTTCCTGCGTTTAGCCCCCAGTCAGACTCGGAGCCAGCGTGTGTGGAAGAAGACGGCTGTCGACAAATATTTGGCTGAACGAGTGCGCGCTGGGGCATTAACAAACCGCTCACATGTTTGGGGACAAATGGCAGTGGAGCTAATGGCTGTATTGATCGTTTTACAATTGGAGAGCGGCGGTCTCACAAATGAGACGTTTTCCGCTGAACTATTTATCATCCGTGAGGCGTTCAGTGTCAGGCTGCACCACTTTGAACAACACATCACAGGCTTGATTTAATTTGAGTCATCAGTAAAACCGGGATGAACTCAGGAGAATAGAAAGGTTTTCTAATTATTTGTTTACACGGCGTCATTCTTTCACATTTAATCACACTGACAAACTAATGATGCATCATGGGATTACAATTGAATATATTTAAACAGGACTATAATCTTTAACAAAAAAAAGATGTCTTGAAGAGTAAGCTTTGACTTGTATTTTCTTATTGTGGAAGCGTTGTAGATTCTGTAAGTTTTGAAATATGTTAATGCGACATAAAAAGTGGAAAAAATTAACATGCATCTGAAAAATATTCCAAGGGTTTTTAGTTGCAGTACCACAGGTGACCACTAAGCCAAACACAGCAAAAAATGAGCAATGGCTGCAGTTTTCTTGGAGCTGATTGATTTTGTCCATGTCCCACCAAGTTTTAGCTTTGGCCCTTCAAGAAAAAACAAAAAATACTGCCATTTTTGAGTAAATCTGTTATTCAGACCCAGAGCAACATATCTGGGGCAACGGGAGTCAAGATTTACCCCATAGATCCAGGCAGAAGGCATTGTTTAAACAAATCAATTCACTTTTTTCTGTCTTTTTTTAATTTTTTTATTCAATCACATATGTTTTTTCCCCTGATAGATCTTTTAAATCCTTAGCTTTAATCAATCTCAAGTGTTTAGGCTTTAGTGTTTCACAAAATATCTCAAAAAAGAAGTTTGAAAGAGACCATTTTAACACGTTCACAAAGGTTTGCAGAGCTTAGTCCTTCTCTACAAAAGCTAAACATGTAGCCTGAAGACGTTTGGAGTATGAAATTATTAGTATTAGTAGTAATTAGTACAATATAAAAAAAAAAAACAGGTCTAATTTTACAGTTTTACAGCTTTCTTCTTCAAATTAATGAATATGTTTGCTCAAACTTTGTGTTGGTAAATTCTATTCCCACATAATTTATTAATAAATCTGACTTATGAGAAATATGCTGTATATGTTTCTACATTTACACATCACATTTACATCCCTCTTCTCGTTTAATTCTTTGTCTGTCCATAGATGGCGCCGTGTCACCGACAGACTTCGGTCAAATCGAGCGGACGCCAACAAGATGAATGTTTGATTACTTTTTACATGCAATTAGGTAATTACTGTGATAACGCTTGTATAACTGCTGAATTACCACGCGTGTTTCCATGATTAACCTCGAGGTGACGCATTGTTCCACAGCTTCAATGAATCAATCAAGCCGTAATTTGAAATCAAGGACAAGTGGTGGGACATTTAACTCTGAGGAGAACAGTGCAGTTATTGAGTGAAAATGTGGCACTGAACAGGTTTTTAATAGAAAATATTTTTGTTATAAACATATCTAACCAGCATTTACAACTTTTTTAATCAAAAGCAGGATTATAGAGGTCTACGAAGGACTATGGAGCTACAGAAACTGTTTTTTTTTATTCTGCATTTCCAAAAAAACCCCGAAAAACAATAGCTTTCTTGGTACAAAATGTCAAACAAACAACCTCATGAGAAAATCACAGCATGACACCGAAGACGTCAAGAAAAATAGCTCACTTGGTTCCTAAAGGTAATGAAAACAGCTATTTTTTGCAGCAGACATCATTAAAAAGACCTTTTGTCACGGCTGGAGATGTAACATTCATCAAGCAAACTTCAGCAGTTTCAGTTTAATGAAATTATCAGATCAGTTCAGTCTGATTCTCCACAGACTGTTTCCCGTTTATCTTTTAAAGCCGCACCTTTGCCTTTGTGCTGTGTTTTTGCTGGAAGCTGTTCAAGTTGGCGAGGCTCAGTCAAACCTCTGATTATCTCTGATCACTTTCAGCCGGCTCTGATTCAACCTCACCTCAATCAGCGCAACGCGACGCTTCAAAGTTGACTTCTGTTGGGGGATCAAAATAAAGGGCGCGTAGACGACGGCTGACCGAGATTCCCGTTAAAAGTCAGGGAGGACGGAGGCGTTGTCGATTGACGAGAGCGTTTGATTCGTGTGAGAAACATGAAAGTGCGCCTCGCTGAAGGAGAAGTGTCTGTTTTGTGGCAGGAGACGCAGGGCTTTGACGCGTTGGCGCTGCCTCAGAGAAACGCTCTGAGTCAAAGTGAGTCACAACATTTGAGACCCGACGCGACGCTTCAGATCAAACACGGAAACGACAAAAAAAAACAGAGGCGTGTCCTGATTCCAGCCGTTCCTCTGCAGCTCAGATAAACACAGATCGGATTTAATTACACACTTCATCAGTAATAAGACAATATGGACTGAAAATGTCAATGGTTTTACATTTATTTAAAAGTGGAATCCTTGAAAATGCTTAATAATAATATAAAATGGTGTTTTCAAGGTTTTAAAAGGCTTTGAATTTTGGATAAAGTGCTTGAAATTCAGAAATTCTGATTGTGTTGGTTTGAAGAGGACAAATTATAGCGAAAATGAAGAGCAACAGAAACACTTTACATCTGGAGAACAAAGCTCAAAGATTTGGTTCTGAACCCAAACAAAATCTGACTTATTTTTGAGATATCAGTCTTCCATTAAAAGAAACCAAACTTAAAGCGACACTTCATCCAATAAATTAACATCTTTTTGATCAAACAAGTGACGTATTCTTCAATTTCAACAATTTAAGTCTCTTTTTATACCGCAATGGATTTAAATTAAAATAAAGCTACAGTATATGAACATAATGTGTGTGTAATGTGTACATGTCCAAGTCGTAAGGTGCTTGAAAAACATGAAAACACACCTTGAAAGTGCTTGAAAAGTGCTGGAATTTGAACTAAAAAAGGTGTAAGAACCCTGAATCTTAAGTTTATCGTGGCTTTTAGTGCTGACATTGATCATGAACAGACTCTATGGAAAAGATGAGTTCATTTTAGTTCACAAATGTATAAAACCTTCACATAAAACAACGTTCAAAAGAGAAACATGGATGAACAGCAGCGCTCAGTTTGCTCACTTCTTGAACAGGAAGTAATGGCACCTTTTACTTGATTCATGAAGGTTGAAATGTTTATTTTTCTGAAAACATTGTGGCTTTCCTCGATTTGTAGCCACGTTTGTTGAGTTGTGTTTATGTGATGCTTCAGAGTTACACTGTGGAGATTCTTCTTGCACCATCGTAAAGTTGTTTTTTCCTGTTAAATAACCAAAAGCACTCACAGAATTGCCTTTTTAGGTTTAACACATTTGCAAATGGACTCCTAACCCACAATAACAGAGTCAGCATGAGTCCAGAGGAAGGACTTAAAAACCCAGCGAGTTTACTGCTGTGAATCTTATCAACCACCATTAATATCTTTGCAGGTAAAGAATCAAAGGAAATAAATGTTACTGACTGTCTTTTGTCTGATTTCAAACCCAAAAGCACTGGTTTTATTACACGTGTCCTAAAAAATAATCAATTCTTGAGCAAGAGAAAAGAGCAATAATCCAAATAAACTACAATAACCTAAAGGATTGACAAAGACCCAAACTCATTTCATTTTTGGGAGTGTATTACTGTGTGTCCCATTTCTGTAATCTTAAAGAAATAGCCTCTGAACAGCAGAGTTTTACTTTTAATATCTTTTTCTTTTCAACTCTACATTTATTGCTGCAGAGGATCTACTTCAGTTCAAGCTCTTTGACAACGGATCACTGCAGTGTTTAAAATCGGGGATAAAGTCTTCTTCTTCTTCTTCTTCTTCTTCTTCTTCTTCTTCTCCATCGGCTCCATGTGTCGGTGTAATACGTTTGGAGGCAGGTCTAGCGGCTCAGAGATGATTGTCAGGTCATGATCACCTCAGAAGACTGTGTGCAGCTCCGTGTGAAGAGACAGAGGTGACAGTGAGACACGAGTCAGGAGCCATCAGCCTCTTCTGGGTTTCACCGACTCAACGAAACTCAACTAAACAGTAACAACAGAGGGATTAGACTGGACCTATGTGCATTACTATGTGTAATCAATGTAGCCTGACTCATACACATAAAATACATCTATAAAAATGTATGTATTATAATAATGGACTGCATTTTATTGACACTTTTTATTGATGACTGTATCAGATCCTTTTATCTTAATTGTTACCTAATGCACAGTGTTGTTTTATTGATTTTCCCTGTGAGAGAAGTAAAAACTAAAACAGAGTATTGGATATATTTAAAGGAAACTCCGACTTGTAGGACTAATTGACCTTGTGTAATAAACATTTGCTTCAGCTATAAAAACGTGTTCTCAAAAATACATTAGACGGTTTAGTTTTTATAAATTTTGAAAAATTAATTTCCATCGTACGCCGCCATTGTTGTTGACGTTGTAATGCATTCTGGGTAATGACGTCTAACGGCCGTCGCGATCTCATTCATCTACAGTAATCTGGTATCAGAGGACTTCAGAGGACTTGTCCGCAGGCTTTAGTCCATTCAAACCTCCTCTTTTGATCACTTTGAAAGCAGTGAAGACTTATGTCGTTGTTCTTGTTGCCCTTCGATTGAAAATTACAACCAAAAGCAACGCAGTGCGGCATTGTTTCCACCGTTGAAGACTATCTAAGAGAAAACGTCGCCCAAAACAATGTAACTTTACCTTGATGTTCGTCTCAGCTGCGGCCGAATGACGTCAAAGTCCCAGAATGCAAAAAAATGGCGACTTCCATAGTCAGAAAAGGTAGTAAACATGTACGATTTTTAAAGTAATTAGGAGTTTTCAAGTGCAACTAACAATGAATTTTAGTAGAATAGGACAATAAGAACATATTAAACCCAAAAAGTGCTAATAGTCATGGTTCCTTTTAAATATATTTCATGATGTCACTCAGAATACATTTCAATGCTTCCTGGACTTAGTCTGGAAGAGTTTGGGGCTGTATCTTGACACCTCGATCTTTTAATAAACCTTTTAACTCTTATCATGTAACATGCTTACATTAGAGAAACCACTGAGAGCATTTCTAAACTGTCTTTACACTAAATCTACACTTTCTCCTCATTTTTGGTGCAAAGCTTTTCATAAAAAGCTACAAGAGTGTTGCATATGATCTGAAGTTTAGTTTGAGAGCTTCTTGAGGCAGTGCACTGTGGAACTCCCGATCATCCCAGAGGTAGTAGTGCATATAGAGGCTTATATTTTGATGTATTATTGTTCATATTGTTCAGAATGAAGGCCATTGGAGATTGGAAAAGCTGGAGAACCCCTACGTCGTGTTGTGTTTGAGTTTTTAAGACCCTCCTTGGTCCTTAGAATAACTATAGTTGGCTGTTCCAAAAGCAAAAGAACTTCCCATGTTGGTCATAGTTTTCTGCAATGCTTAATAAGTTAAAGGCATCAGGCTAAGATTGGTTAAGATTTGTGACTATTTACAGTTTTGTGATTATCATATTTAGTTTTATTTATCGGTAAATGATGCATTATGGGTCAGAACAAGAAGACATGATGAAAAGAAACACGTCTGCTCTTTGTTTCAAGACACAAACAGTTCATATTATCTGTTTATATCGCGTCTAATTGTTAAGTTTCCCTTCATTTCTCCGCTCCCTGGTTCCCTGCAGCTGTCCGGACGTCCCGTTGATGTGAGCGGACGTGAGGCTGTGATTAATGGCGGCGCTAATGGTTGAGTCAGTGCAGCATACGAGAGCAGCTAACGGCTCGGGTCCGGGCTGTGATTGGACGCGACAGAAGGGTCACCTCCTCGGCCCCTGACACCACGCTCCACCTGCTGCACGCACTTTAAATTCAGCACACACGCTTTTTACACTTTCTATCTCTTCTTTTCTCGTTATCGTGAACTATTGGGGGCAAAAAGGTGGAGAATTGAGTGAGTTTAAGGCTATAATCCTGGCAGAGACATGTTTGAGGGTCTCATTTATTAACCTTTCTGTTATAAAGTTGTTGGCTTTAAAACTTTACAGACTTTTTATAGGAACAAACCTCTCAACCAAACAAACAAACTTAATCAGAGTATGCACTTGTAGTTTTGCTCTTTTCATTCAGAACAAAGCTGAGAAAAGCCACATTTACATCAAAGTAATGCATTTTAGACACATTTAAATTGTCAAAAGGGTCCCGTAACATGCTATTTTTGTTATTCCTTAGCTTTTGGTTGTAAAACTGTGGTCCATTTACAAAAAGATGGAGGTAAACAATGCCATTTCTTGATTGGATGATAGAGATTGCACACAAAACAGCTACATTTTCTCCAATAATGGTTGTTTAGTTGTTGTGGTAAGCATGATTTGTTAAGAGAAATGTTAAATCTTTAAATAATCTGGGATAAAGAGTTTTTTATGTTAAAATAAAACATAAAGAAGTACAAGGAAAAGAATACAATCCATTATAACTTATTTATCCACAATCTTAAGCCTATAATTTGATATTTTTGAACAAATGTTGCAAAAAAGTACAATACATTTAGCAGTTCTAGTCATTGTAACGTTAAATGATGTTTTTCAGTGGCATTTTCAACACTGCACCAACAGAAACAACAAAAGAAGAATAAAGCTGGTGCTAACTGGACAGATTTGATGCTAATTTTGCAACAGAACTTCCAAAACAATGCTGGCTGCTCCTGAGTACAGCCTGCCAGAAGTCATTAAGAGAACAAACAGAAGAATCCTGGCAGTGAGTCTGATTGTTGGATGGGTTTGAACCTGGATGCATCTTCACCAGTGGAAAAAACTAAACTTATAAAATGAATAAAGTCAAAACGGTGCAAAGTTTTACTCTTCTTGGATTTGAAATTTCAGTATTATTTGTATCTTCACCTGTGAACCCATCCCCCACGATGCCTCAGTGTCTCTTGGCTCGTGCGGCGGTAATTTCTAAAGCATCTGATTGGTTTATGCGCTCGGCTGAAATGAACTGTGAAATGGAAAACGTTTGACCGAGCGGCTGTTTAAACGTTTAAGCCGCAGAATCAAACGGAGGCGACCCGAGTACAGTTCTCCTGAAACGGACCGAACGAGCTCGGATCACGTCTGGACACAACAACGAGAAAGAATCGGCTCCTGTTTCTTGTTATATTTGGTTTTCTGACTCTTAATGAGATGGAGATTTGATTTGTATCACCACAATCTCTCTCTGTGCCAAACTATTGTTCCAAAACGAACTCTGTTTTTGTCAAGTTTTTAAAGTTTTGTCGTTAAATCCACTTTCGCTTGAGCGGTAAATGAACAAGAAACCGTCCAGCCAGGAGGAGAAAACACAGCAGCGGTGAACGGATAAACAAGACACGACCACAGCATGCATAAACTATTGTTTGTCAGGTTACAGGGTACACTGATAGCCTATAGCCAAGGCAGCTTATACATATGTAGGAGCTATAGTTACCTGTTTACAGCACCTCGGGTAAAATGTTCTTTTTCTCTACTTTATATAGTGTCCAACTTTCTGGAGCAACACAAAATCCCAGCACAAAATGTACCTGTTTCTGCAGTTTTCTGATAGAACCTGGTGATTTATAGTCTTTTGTCACTGGGCACTGTATTCAGCAAAGATAAGATTAAAAATATTACACTCTGGTGCTCGATACAACGTTTAACTGAACCAATTCACCACAAAATACTCATTATTCAATCAGTTAAACTTTAAAGTGTTCTCACTCAATCTTTTCTTTGTTTCGCTTTAATTCTATTTCTATTTTTTTTTTTCTCAGTAAGCAGACATGTCCAGCCCTGGAGGAGATTTTTTAACCAATTGGATGCTGCCATTGATTCAATGTTGACAAGACGAGTAAGTTGAGACGTCTGATTTATTCTAACAGGTTTTTATCATCTGCGGAACTTTCTTATCTATTAAAATCCTCCATGAAAAAGCCTAGATATATAGCTTCTATCAGATAATTAAAGCAACACTGGAACTTTTTACTTCAAAATCATTCAAATAATAATGAAAAAGGAAAACTGACCCCTTCTTTTTTCATAAAGTGTGGCTGGTTCAACACATATTCAACAGTCTATGAGTCGTTTGGTCCAATACCATCTCATTTATTTATCATTTTGACTGAAAGCTGAGAGTTCCAGGGTCATCTGTGGGTTCCTAATTAAAAGTATAATGTATTGGTTTGTCTAATACATAAATAAATAGTCAATAAATGCGTTAGTGATCTATATTTTTAGCAGGGTTCCCACACAAACTTTTCATTTCCAGATTCAAAAACCCAACCAATAAGTAACAAACTCAACGTCTCTTGTGGGAATACATTAAAACGCAGCTGACATTTACAGTATCCCTTACATTTAAGTCTGAATTAATTGTCAGACGCTCCCTGGGGCCACGCGTCTCTCAGTGACATATTGATCGACGTGTGCTTTTGAATTGGAGGAACACGGAGTGAAACGTGATTGACGGGTCGCGTCGACGGCGTCCTCATCGTCGGCTGCTGTCGGGGTGATTTCTGTTTTTATTCCCCACGCGATTCTGTTTTCGGGTGTTGGGGGTTTGTGTGTGATTGACGGCAGCGGAGTGTGGTGCGAGTGGGCTCCAGCTGGACACCTACACCTGCAGATGTGAGGTCGGCCCAGCTCTTCTTCAGCGTCTTTTGCCAGTGCTGTGCTTGTTATTCAGAATAAGACTCTGTAAAGTCCTGAAGTCACAGCGAGATGGAGCAGTTTTCTCCTAAAGGCTGTATTTCTTTTCATAGTCAGACGTTGAAGAGCACGAGGCTGAGGTTTTGTCGGAAAAGAAGAGTGTATGAATATGAATGATTTATGGATGATTTTTTCTGTTTTTTTCTTTTCTTTGAGCACAAATCTGACCCTGAACACGAGGGAAAACTCACCAAACTTTGCAGAAAATTCAAGCCTGGCATTTTTTATTTTTTTAGTTAAATTCGCAAGAAAAATATTTGAAAAATGAGTAGCGACCCCTGGAAAATCAAAACACATTGGGCCAGTTTGAATTGTTCACTGCAGGAGCAACAAACCACTACACACTGCAGCAAAGTATTTTAATTTTAATCAAGGTAATTGGGCAACAACATCTCCATTTCTCTTTCCTCTCCTCCAGTTCGTTATCGTTCAATTATGCATTAATCACTCACGATGTTTACAACCTGGCTAATTAATAAATATGAAATGCAAGTTTATAAATGATTACCTCACTCTGAACACACAGAAGGAACTTGAGCATCATCGTCCAAACATGTCATCTATGTTTTAAAACAGTTCATGCTGTTCTCAAAAACCAGAAACACCGTGAACTATTGAACATTTTTTGCTATGATCCTTTGTTTGGTCTGTCTACTCCCCATTGTTGGCACTAGGCTTAAATTGGATTAGAACAAGATTTCCAAATAGAAATTTAACTAAAACCTGTTGAAATCCATCTAAAACCTGTTAAAATATAAGTAAAACCTGTTCAAATAAAATTAAAACTTGCTCAAATCCAATTAAAACCTTTTCAAATCTGACTAAAACCTGTTTAAAAGGTGTAAATAAATGTTAAAGACAACTTTTGTAAGACTCGAATGAAAATTAAAAAATATATATAATAAAAGCTTCCATCTCATTAACTATCGTGGCCCCTCACCACTTTCAGTTTGACACCACTGGTCTATGGCCTACTATTAAAAGACTTTATGACCTTTTTGCTTCTTTTGAAAACCTTTGGATTTTCACTTTTCCCATCAATCTCCAGCCATTTCCACCCAGACTCCGTGGCTCACTACTCTACTATTCTACTACTATTCTACAAGAAAACAATAAACTGTTTGTAAAAGACTTACCTGAGTAAAGGGTTTGGGTGCTTTATCTGTGAATTGTAACTATTTTTATTAGTCAGGGGTTTAAGACAACATTCAAAGGCAGTACTTCATTGAACAGTCAGTACAAATGTCTGAAGACTAATGCCCTCTTTACAACAGCTTTTCCTAAATCTGGAGACATCTCAGTGTGACCATGGCTTGTAAGATTTATTCATTTACAGTCGTGTGTGAATCTGTGTTGAACTAGAGAAAATAAAGTCTCTTTCCAAACCAGTGTAGAACAGGATTGGTGAGTTTATACTTGATTTCTCTGCAGCTCCAGTAAGTTTTGAGACGTTTGTGCCTCTCTTGGACCTTCCAGCTTAAATCACTGTGAGTTTGGGTTAATTTGGTGAGTTGGAGTCTTCAGGTGTGTGCTTGAGCACCTGTGTGTGTAAACCTGAGGTCTCGCAGGTTGACAGCTGGTTTGACATGCAGCTATCTTTAATGGCTTTTAGAAACTTTCCTCCAACACTGGCTGCTGTTTGACACTTGAACAGACCATTAAGAGAGAGTCTTTCTCAGACGTCTGTCGGCTCCGTCATTACAACAAGTGTTGAAACTAGCAGCAGTTTGGCTTCAGGGCTCAGTCTTTCATCTGTGAAGTTACTGCACCATTTAAGGAGGATTTTTATTTTTTATTTTAATCATGGAGGCTCTGTGGTTAGCACACTTTCCTCTGGTTCTGGGTTCAATTCCCGACCAGAACAGGACCTTTCTGTGCAGTCTTTGTGTGTTCTGTAACTTCATATTTTTCTTTTCTCTCATGTCTTCCACACAAAAACATTTAAATAGTTCTGTTCTGTTTGTCAGGAAACAGGACGAAAACAAAACTCCTTTCATTGGGTTTACCTCAAAACGTTAACATTTATCATTTTTATTGAAAGCTGACAGTTCCAGGGTCATCTTTGGGTAAACACTGTGAAAAGTTGCTTTAAACTGGTTTCCTAATTAAAAGTTTTAGTGAATTGGTGAATTTAAATTACCCATGATCAGTAAATGTGTTAGTGATCAATGTGAGCAGTATATATATTTCTTTATCAGGGTTCCCATTACACACACAAAGTTTTCATAAATAGAATCAAAAGCCCAATCACAGTCTACTTCCCAAAAAGTACCAAGAATCCCAGTTTTGTCACAGTCTTCAGTCTTGTCTTGTCTTTCCCTCTGTCTCCTCCTCCCTTCTGTGTGTTTGTGGGTGTGTCTCCACCTGTGTGGGCGTGGCTACTCTGAGGCTCACCTGGATTCCATCTACAATCAACAGCAGTATTAGAGGCCTTCATAGCCACTCCTCGCCAGTTTGTTTGCTCAACTACACCAGTTAGTATCAGCATTTGGCCCAATACTTACCTGTGGAGATTTTTGCTGAACTTTTCTTCGTGTTTCCAGATTCTGCCCACCTGCTCACCTGTCTTCCTCCTTACCTGCTCCGGTCCGACACCACTCAGCTGCACAACTTCAATAAACTTGTTAGAACTGCTACCGGTTTTGTGTCTGCTTTTGGGTCCAAAAGAAAACCGTGACAACTTTAACATTCATAATTTTTATTGAAAGCTGACAGTTCCAGGGTCATCTTTGGTTAAACATTGTGAAAAGTTGCTTTAAACCAGTTTCCTAATTAAAAATTTAAGTGAATTTAAATTACCCATGATCAGAAAATGTGTTAGTGATCAATGTGAGCAGTATTTTTCTTATCAGGGTTCCCATTACACACACACAAAGTTTTTATATATAGAATCAAAAGCCCAATCACAGGCTACTTTCCAAAAAGTACCAAGAATCCCAGTTTAGAGCTGTCTGTGTTTATATTATTCACTATTGTTTAGTCTAATTAATGTTGTCAATGAACACTGCTCATCTGTGGATTGAAAAAGAGGTGTTTTTAATGATCCTGCAGTGATTCTAATATTATTTTTCTCCATTAAAACCATCTTTGAGCTAAACGCTACGAGACACGGCTCCCGTCAACAACACTCTTAAAAAGTGTGTTGAACAAACATCTGCACCGTGTCTGTTTAAAGCTTTATTGCCCCGTTGCTGAGATGCTGAACTACGCATCTTGTTTAACAGCCACAAACCGACCCACGGCTCGAGACAGCCGCCGCCGACGACTGTGAGAAACACGGTTCCACGAGGCCGAGCGGCTTGTTCTGCACGCGCCGCCACCTCACTTAATGTCAAACTGTACTTAGCCATTTGCACATCCAGATGTTTCATATTACAGCCGTCTCTCAGCCGGAATAAGATGCTCGTGATGAACGATCATTCACTCGCGGGAATCGCTCAAGTCACACTGCTGCAGCGTTTAGACAGCTTGGGAAATTAAGAAAAAGTGAAAACACAACTTTATTAGGAACAATATGGTTTAATGTCGTCGGAAAATGATGGAACATAACTAGAAAAGGAAAAGTTTGTTTAGTTTTAACTCTTAAATATCCTTAAATACAAGTGTTAGGAGTAGTAAAAACACAACTTTATTAGGTACATTATGATTTAATGTTGTCGGAAAATGATGGAATATAAGTAGAAAAGGAAAAGTTTGACATTTAGTTTTAGTTTTAACTCTTAAATATCCTTAAATACAAGTGTTAGGAGAAGTAAAAACACAACTTTATTAGGAACAATAAATCAAATGTTGGAAATTGATGGAACATAACTAGTTTGACATTTAGTTTTAGTTTTAACTCTCAAATATCCTTAAATTCAAGTGTTACGAGAAGCTAATTTCTTATGTCACAGTTGTTTTCTTTATCTGTGGTTCATGTTCTTATTTAAATAATTATACGCCATTTTATCAAATTTTATCAATCGATATTCATGTCTCATGTTTCTTTATGTGCCTTTTATGTCTCCTGTGTCTTTTACTGTCAACCTGTTATGGCTCTACTGATAAAATACACCTTTATGACTACATCTTGCACATAAAATGATATAATGATACAGTGATATACTCAGTAGACTCAGTAGACTCAGTAGACATAATAAAACATGCCACTAGATGGAGTGGTGAGCTACTGCAGTGGCCTTTGGTGGAAAAAGGTCTTGTAGTCTGGTTTAGTCTCGACTATTTTTTGTAGAATAAAAACAAAAAAGATGTCTGTCCACTGCAGAGTTTTATTCATTCAAGTAAGCAACATTTTTTAGGGAGAATAATCGGGACAGACAGTCGTATAAACACAAGTCCTCCCAAACTACAACACAGTACAAACTAAAATAGAGTCTACTGCATAAAATCATCAGTAAACAGTCATAGATTTGGCCTTTTAATTCAGAAGAGCAGCTTGAATTAGTAAAACACATTAGTTAAACCTATCTTTGACTATAATTTAATTCTTTTTTGACTAGAAGAAGCTCCTATCTAAGCCAAGTGCCATCGGACCAATCAGAGCAGAGCTAGCTTAGAAGGAGGGGCTTAAAGACACAGACTAAAACAAAACATTTAAGCTAAAGGTTTTCTCAAGCTTCTAAACCTGGACACAAATAGAAACTATGAAAAAAAAAAGGGAAACTCCAAATCATAAATTCAGAAAGTTTAAATAATAATAAATAAAACATAGATAATTAAAGCTGCAATTTCTCTAATGGCATAAAAAAGTTGCAGTTCTCAAAGTCTGTCTAAACTTGTTGTTGCTTCTCTGGAAAACAACCAGCTTCACCAGAAACACTTTCACCGCGTCCATGGCACTCTCTGCATCCATTAGACGCATAAACACTCATTAAATGCACTCAGCTGTGGCCAGATTCTTCTTGCTTTTTCAGATTAATTCTTTTTTTTTTTTTTCCCTTCGCTGCATAAGCATGTTTGCCCTTGACTCGGTGGGCTTGCACAGGCCGAGAATGAGAATGGCCGCCTATTGGTATGTATGAGAGCAAAAGGTGAGATACTGAGCCAGCAGCCGGCGACACACAGGCCATTATATTCAAACACCATGAGGCTAAACTGTCAAATGCTATTGTCAGTCTAATATCCCACTGCATACACCTCCACAGTCGCTAACAGCCTGACACACTATTCATTTCCTCCCTTTGTGTCTCTCTGGGCTCACGATTCCCCCTGAACCAGTCTGTATTCAATGCATATTCTGCAGCGTCTGACCATAAACTCAAATGTGTTGCTATATTTATGAGAATGTAATTGTTTTTTTTTTCCGTGTATAGACTTCAGAGCTGGATATTCAAAGAGCTGCCTGAAAATATCCAGGTTCTTGGCTGATCTCTCATTGTTTAGCGGCCTTTTTTTTTTTTAATATATTTTATTCTTCTGAAATCCACAATAACATCTTCTTTACCTTCATGTCCACTACTATTCTTACCAGTTTCAGAGAATTGTAAACTAACTATTTTTATTTTTATTTTAAAGAAAAAATTAAATTATTTTATTTTTAAATTTTAATTTAATTTAATTTAATTTAATTTAATTTAATTTAATTTAATTTAATTTTATTTTATTTTATTTTATTTTATTTTATTTTATTTTATTTTATTTTATTTTATTTTATTTTATTTTATTTTATTTTATTTTATTTTATTTTATTTTATTTTATTTTATTTTATTTTATTTTATTTTATTTTATTATTTTATTTTTCTTTCTTTCTTTTCACCATTAACCTTCAAATGTATTGGACCCCTGTAAGAAATCCTCAGAACAATGCACTGATGTGAATGTAATTACTTATCTCTGTTGTCATGCAGAGAATCATACCAGCTTTTATTATTCAGTAAAATAAATGAAACAGGAGTCTTCTGCCAAGAGTCCGTCTGGTCCAAAGTGCTGTCAATCATCCTTTTCCATAAACATTTAAAATATTATTGAAATCTACACAAAACAGACTCATCATAAATCAGTTTTAAAGCTAGTCCTGTGACAAAAAACTTTAAAACTTTCATTACAACTAAAGATTTTAACTTTACAGTAAAACAGGTAACTGTGATTTTGAAATGTAATGTTTTCTGTCAGTGTCAAGATGACTCTATGCTGTTGTTTTGTTGTTTGATTATCATCCCACTCAGTCCTGTTATTATATCCTTATATCCACTCAGTTTTCTGGTTCTAAATCCTCTAGACTCTTATCTGATGTGGTTGATGTTCTAGTTTGCCGTCGCCAAAGGAAACGTGTGACCCATTAAATATTCTGTTCCTCCAGGATTGAAGCAGACTTTGGTTTAATGAATACTGCACAATCCCAGCTCCAGCCACAGGGTAATCACACAACATATTATTATACATTTAAAAGATCATCAGGGCTAATACAACCAGGTTATTGAGTGAATATAGAGGGCAGATTTGTGCACATGCTTGTGGTGCACAGTCAGTGTCAGGTGTGAAGTAAACTAAAGTAAGTAAAGTAAGAAAGCTGTCAATAATATACAGTTTAAATGTATTTGAAATCAATTTACAAAATGGAAAAGTGAGTGAAGAGATAAAAACTTCCAATTTTTAGAGTGATCCCAGAAAAAAGATGTGATGGAGTAACTCTGATCCAACATCATGGAGTCTGGACTGGTTTTGTGGGATTACATGGTCTGGTTTAGTCCAGTCTGGTCTGGTTTTGTCTGGGATTACATGGTCTGGTTTAGTCCAGTCTGGTCTGGTTTAGTCTGGGATTACATGGTCTGGTTTAGTCCAGTCTGGTCTGGTTTAGTCTGGGATTACATGGTCTGGTTTAGTCCAGGTTGGTCTGGTTTTGTCTGGGATTACATGGTCTGGTTTAGTCCAGTCTGGACTGGTTTTGTCTGGGATTACATGGTCTGGTTTAGTCCAGTCTGGCCTGGTTTTGTCTGGGATTACATGGTCTGGTTTAGTCCAGTTTGGTCTGGTTTTGTCTGGGATTACATGGTCTGGTTTAGTCCAGTCTGGACTGGTTTTGTCTGGGATTACATGGTCTGGTTTAGTCCAGTTTGGTCTGGTTTTGTCTGGGATTACATGGTCTGGTTTAGTCCAGTTTGGTCTGGTTTTGTTGGGATTACATGGTCTGGTTTAGTCCAGTCTGGTCTGGTTTTGTCTGGGATTACATGGTCTGGTTTAGTCCAGTCTGGTCTGGTTTAGTCCAGTCTGGTCTGGTTTAGTCCAGTTTGGTCTGGTTTAGTCCAGATCAAACTGAAACAGAGGAACTGCTCGAACCGTTGATGTTTTGAGACAAACTCAGACCAAATATTGATTTGATTTAGAATCATCTTCTGTTCTGTCACTTTGCATTTTATAAACTAATAAAAATAAACATATTTTATAGTTTATTTTACTTTTTATATCCACATTTGCCTAAAACCTTTACTGTATCTATTGAGAAGAAGAGCACTTTTCCATAAAAAGCTACGATACTTTCCCTTTATTTAAAAGCGCTAACACACATTATTCTTATTATTTCCTAACATTAGCGCAGTGACACGTATTTAGCACGTTTTCTTGGTCATATGAAAGTGCTCATGCGTGTGTTTTCTCAGCCTGTTAGCGTGCAGCTGGCTGGTGATTATATATAGTTCATTCGTTATAAAGTGTGCTGTCTGGGCTGATAAACGCCTGCGTCACTCACCGGGCTCCTTCCATCCACTGATTGAGTTCAGGGAAACCTCCGGGTCATGCCCACGGCCAGGCTCCAGTTGATTCCCGTTCCTGGCGTCCGCGGGGCCGTTCTGATTTGATGCGGCGTGTAATATGTGGGGCCTAAGCGTGTTGGAGGTGATAGATGGACGTGTTGGTTCCTCTTCGTCTTATTTCCTTGCATTAAAGCGGAGACACGGGACTATAGGGTGCATTTTTCTGAACGACATCACAAAATAATCCAAACGTTGCACAGAAAATGGTAGAAATCAGGCCAAACTGAGGCTCCACCGACGACACTGACGTGAAAAAGCATTGAGAGCTCAAACTAATCAAACTACACACATATTTATACATAATACACACTGTTTGGATTGGAATATGTACAGTATGTGTATCTAACTTCATGTTCAAACCTAATTTATAAAGAAGATGTTGATAATAATCAGCTGCTTCTGTCTAATCCAAATCTGAAGCAGCCATTAAGTAATTATTTCATGAATTTAAACAGTGGGGAAGTGAGGAATTAGACAAAAACACGACTAATGGAATAAACTGTATAAACAATCTCACAATAGTAGTAATACTCAAAATGGTGAAGGGCCGTGATAGTTAATAAGAATCCTTTTAGAGGCTGAAGATGGTGACATTTGGGAAGCTTTTATTTAATTTTGAATTAAATTAAACAGTTTTAGTTGGATTTGAACAGGTTTTAGTTGGATTTGAACATGTTTTATTAGGATTTGAACAGGTTTTAGTTGGATTTGAACAGGTTTTAGTTGGATTTTAACATGTTTTATTTGGATTTGAACAGGTTTTATTAGGATTTGTGAAGGTTTTAGTTGGATTTGAACAGTTTTAGATGGATTTGAACTGGTTTTAGTTGGATTTGAACATGCTTTAGTTGGATTTGAACATGTTTTATTAGGATTTGAACAGGTTTTAGTTGGATTTGAACAGGTTTTATTAGGATTTGAACAGGTTTTATTAGGATTTGAACAGGTTTTATCAGGATTTGAACAGGTTTTAGTTGGATTTGAACATGCTTTAGTTGGATTTGAAGATGTTTTATTAGGATTTGAACAGGTTTTAGTTGGATTTGAACATGTTTTAGTTGGATTTGAAGATGTTTTATTAGGATTTGAACAGGTTTTAGTTGGATTTACAGTATGTGAACATGTTTATTTGGATTTATTATGATTATATATATCTTTGTAGCAAAAACTGGCTTAAAATTTCATGAACAAATAAAGTTAATCTGATTCAAATCCATCTAAAACCTGTTCAAACCCAATTAAAACCTAGTGCCAAAACCATCACCTTCTAAATGTATTGAAGGGCCACATTAAACATTGCAAATGGTCTTGAGTTTGAAGAATAATGTTTGGAAGCTACACATCTCCATCACAACAGAGCGTAGATATTACATTCTCTCGTCTCGTTTTTGGCTCAGATTTTGCTGGAGGCAGCTTTAGGAGGACGACAACATCAGAAAAAAGAGAAAACGAAGAGAGATGTGGGCCTTTATCCTGATCAAAATAGACAAACAACGACATCTGAGGTCGTCTTGTAGATCAGTGTCCTTTGTGGTGCACATAAATCTGGTGAGTTTATTTAATTTATGTGAATCTGAATGTGAAACTGAGCTTGTTTGGTTCAATTAAAGTAAAGTTTGGTGTTTATACTGGCCTCACGGTTCATGGAAAACAAAAATGGTGAGTTTCAGTCCAATACAAAGAACACTCTGGTACAATTTGACTGAAATGTAAATGCCACTTTGACCAAAAACAAGAAGAATATGTCAAAATGAGGCATTACAATCACAAAACCTGATAAAGTACGTACAGGGAAAGAATCCATTTGGGAAGCTTTTATTTAATTTTGAATAAAATTAAACAGTTTTTGTTGGATTTGAACAGTTTTAGTTGGATTTGGACAGGTTTTAGTTGGATTGGAACAGGTTTTAGTTGGATTTGAACAGTTTTATTTGGAATTTGAACAGGTTTTAGTTGGATTTGAACAGGTTTTATTAGGATTTGTGAAGGTTTTAGTTGGATTTGAACAGGTTTTAGTTGGATTTGAACAGTTTTATTTGGAATTTGAACAGGTTTTAGTTGGATTTGAACAGGTTTTATTAGGATTTGTGAAGGTTTTAGTTGGATTTGAACAGGTTTTATTACGATTTGTGGAGGTTTTAGTTGGATTTGAACAGTTTTAAATGGATTTGAACTGGTTTTAGTTGGATTTGAACATGTTTTATTAGGATTTGAACAGGTTTTAGTTGGATTTGAGCATGCTTTATTAGGATTTGAGCATGCTTTATTAGGATTTGAACAGGTTTTATTAGGATTTGAAAAGGTTTTATTAGGATTTGAACATGCTTTAGTTGGATTTGAACATGTTTTATTAGGATTTGAACAGGTTTTAGTTGGATTTGAGCATGCTTTATTAGGATTTGAGCATGCTTTATTAGGATTTGAACAGGTTTTATTAGGATTTGAACATGCTTTAGTTGGATTTGAACAGGTTTTAGTTGGATTTGAACAGGTTTTATTACGATTTGTGGAGGTTTTAGTTGGATTTGAACAGTTTTAGATGGATTTGAACATGCTTTAGTTGGATTTGAACATGTTTTATTAGGATTTGTGGAGGTACAGAAGTACGTACAGGGAAAGCGTGATTCATTTTCTGCTGTATTTATTTTTATTTAAATAGTTACATGGTTTACTCTAAAGAAGCATATACTGTTCTCTCCTTTAGTTTCTTTTTCTCAGTTTTTCTAGTGTTTTCACTCAGAACGGTGAGAGTTGTTGTGATGGCAGGAAGCCACGGAGCCACAGATGGAGCTGGAGGTCATGTCTTTGCACCGTCTGCTTTCTGTGCTCCTGATCACAGGTATCCACACTCTCTCTGCAGGAAATTAATCCTGGAAGAACAAGCTCACCCCAGACGCTCTGCCCCCCGCTGCTGCACAACGAAGCACATCATGAACCGGGACCCGGCGCAGAATCAATGGAAATGAGCTGCTTTTAGTGTGTTTTCTATGTGCATAAATATCATCTAAACTAGTTTAATATGTGTTATTTTGACCCCATCAGCCCTTTATTTTTTGATTTAATATTCTCACAAATGTAGGCACCTGCTTTTATTAAGATTAATGCAGTTTAGAAGAGCATTAAAGGGAAATAAGTGCAATTGTTTCTGCTGTAATGGGTTTTATTAAAGGATCTTTCAAACAATTCCATTCAAAAAGAGATAGACATTGGTGTTGGTGTGTTATGAAAGATGGATAAACAACAAGGCTTTGACGTCAAACACTTCAGTGTCTTGGAAAGTTCACGTTGTTCTGTCGGAAACATACAGCACAATTCACAAAAGAACTGCTGCGATAAAAAATATAAAAGCAATTGAGCCAAACAAAAGAGTTGAACAGAGTTGGTCAAACACAAGTGACTCATGACAAACACACAAACCAACCACGAAATATGAAAACAACATCCAATAGTATTAGTATTTTGACTTTTTACCCTCTTTTCATGTTTATTAATCATATAACTTCACATAAACTATACATATTCATGACTTATTCTTCATCGGCTGTAATTATCATCTGTCAGCGCTGAGAAAACTGACATAAAACGCAAAAAACTAAAGGGAACAACCACAAACTGAAGCGTAAATAGTATTTTAAGATACTTCAACTTAGTATTAATAAAGACAGTTTAGTCTTATTGGTTTTATTTATTAAATTAACTAGAGCTGAACTGATCCCATGAGAACAGAAAGAGGCAAATGCAGAAAAATCACAGAATTTTACCATTTATCTTGATGTTTGTCCACATTTATGAAGAGTTTTTGATCACTTTAATGTTTTATTGTTGACAACTTGTGAATGTTTAGTGTATAATGTGCCCCATTTTCCATATATTTCTTTTATTATATTATAACATCTGCCTGTAGAGGGACAACAGGCAGAAATTAGCAACTGAACTAGAACCTGCCACAAAATATTCTTTCTCTGTTTAAATCAAATCATTCATTCACCTATTTTCTTTATGTTTTCTGTCTTTTTTTTATGAATTTAGTCACACCAAACATAATAACAGAGAGCTATCTTATGTCATAATGTACAAATGATAGGTTTTAGGTAAAAATGACACACAAAGAATTCATAAAGTGGATAAACAGCTGTTGTGTCACAAAATCATTGCTTTTATGTTTTAATTTAATTGAGGAGAAAATATATTGCATTCAAGCTAAAGCTGAAATGCTAAATGTTTTGGACATTTAAGCAAAAAATAATAGATAATGAACAAGCCTAATGTATTTATAGTATACTTTTTGTATTTTATCAAAAGGACAACTTGGGCTTGATTTACAGACAAATGTGAAATACTTACAGTGTTGCTGACTGTATCAGACGACAGTAGGTTTATTACATCACCTAAAAACATGGATTCTTTTCCCATTATCGCTCATTTAAACCTCTTTCTGCCGTATCACGACCCATTTCACCAACAGCTGATGTGAACACCTCCACAGCAGCGACATTAACCCTTTTACAGCCGCACATAAAAGAACGTCTAGACCTTATTTATACATTCTATGGTCTAGATCTGCATTTTTTGTCCCGTTTCTCGGTTCGTGAGTGTATTTGGATAGTATTTCTTATGCACTACACCTTTGTACAACATTTAAATCGGATCCTAAATAATAGTTGTCTCCAGGCTTTTAATGTTTTGCCTTTGCCACTGGAGCTTGTGTTTTAAACCAGACAACTGCAGACAATAAAAGTCTATGAATGGCTATGGTCCATGGTCTTTGAATCAGAAAATCACAAAAAGACTAACTGTGTCTAACTGTGGCGTAAAGACTCTTAACTGAACTGTCCCATTCAAACTGAACCAAAAAAAGCCAAATAAAGTAAAGCCTGAAGTGCACTGGTTGACTTCTGGAAGTATTCATGTCTTTGTCCTGATTTTTTCAATAAAAATCTCAATAAAGGCCACTGTTCTTAAAAAGGACGTGTTCAGGTGGATGTGTTTCTGCCCAACAACTGTGAGAATATTTATATTTATTATGTCTTTGTGAAGGAAAAACACACTGATTTGGGAAATATAACAGGATTTCTCTGCGTTTGGCTTGGACTTAAACCAATATACTTCATTTAGTAGCGATAGTATTACTTATTCAGACATAAAATGCAGCAGAGTATATTGTTTTTTTGTTTTTTTTCTTATTAACTTCACAATACATGCAAAACATACAGGTCTCAGTGTTCCTAGACATAAATAAAGCAGATTTTTGTGACAAATTTGAGCTTTTACTCATAATTTTTCCCCTTTTTTACGTTCAAAAAGTAAAAGTCAAAGAAGAAGTGATGTGTAAATGGACAGAATGAAGAATTGCAATCGCCGACAATGTTTAATTCTTTTATTTTCTATATGAATACGTTTGTTTTTGGACTTTTTCATCCTGTTTGTCTGTTTTCTGCCAATATTAGTCTTGTCTGGGGCTCATTCCAGCAGGACTTTGGTTACTTCGAGTGTGTTTTTTTCTGTCTAAACATCTCTCTCTGAGTCTTGAGTCTTAAAGCCGGTCCCGGGGCGGTTCATGTGGTCCACAGAGGGTCTTTCTGGAGTATGAGAGGTAGATGGATGGACGTGAGCCCGAGGTGAAGGGTTGATGGATGGATCAGCGGCTCGTGGAAAAATAGGATGAAGAGTAAATTCACCTCACGCTGAGCGACGGCGAGCGACCAGAAGCTCACCTGAACTCTCCGACCGCGTGATGCAATTCCAGAACGGCGGCTCGGTGATTTGTGAAGAGGCCGGGTCCGTGACGTGAGCTTCATTTAAACTACACCGGGCTTTATGTCCAGTTTGAGGAGAGGGGCAAATAATGGAGGCAGAGCTGGGTCCTAAGTTAAAAGGGCAATTTAAACAATGGGTGAGTTTTAAAGGAGAATAAGTAAAAAGAGATTGAATTTTACTCATTTCTCATTCATTTGTGGGTGAGCTTTGGAGAAAAATTATTTAAACCATGTAAACACAAGGCTCAGGGGCTAAATGCGGCCCTTTGCAATGTTTTATGTGGCCCTTCAGTGCGTTTAGTAAGTCATATTTTTGGTACTATAGGTTTTAACTGGATTTGAACAGGTTTTAGATGGATTTAAATCACATTAATTTTATTTAATCGTGAAATCCTAAGACAGTTTTTGGTGCTAAGATTTATATATTTTGGTCAAATCCATTTAAAACCTGTTCATATTCAAATAAAACCTGTTCAAATCCAAATAAAACCTGTTCAAATCCAAATAAAACCTGTTCAAATCCATCTTAAACCTGTTCATATCCAAATAAAACCTGTTCAAATCCTAATAAAACCTGTTCAAATCCAAATAAAACCTGTTCAAATCCAAATAAAACCTGTTCAAATCCAAGTAAAACCTGTTCAAATCCAAATAAAACCTGTTCAAATCCATCTAAAACCTGTTCATATCCATCTTAAACCTGTTCATATCCAAATAAAACCTGTTCATATCCAAATAAAACCTGTTCAAATCCTAATAAAACCTGTTCAAATCCAAATAAAACCTGTTCAAATCCTAATAAAACCTGTTCAAATCCAAATAAAACCTGTTCAAATCCAAATAAAACCTGTTCAAATCCAAGTAAAACCTGTTCAAATCCAAATAAAACCTGTTCAAATCCATCTAAAACCTGTTCAAATCCAAATAAAACCTGTTCAAATCCATCTAAAACCTGTTCAGATCCAAATAAAACCTCAAATCCAAATAAAATGTGTTAAGAATTTAATAAAAGCTTCTAAATGTCACCATCTTCAGCCCCTGAAAGTGGCCCCCTCTCCATTTTGAGTTTGACACCAATGGTTTAAACATATATATTGTTGCTTGATATTTAAGTCTGGCCTTGTTTTTCCAATCCTCATCCGTACGTCATCCACTTCAATAATTTCCGTGTTGTGGAAATGGAAACACTGTTTGCTGTAAAACTTTATGCAAATGTCAATTTTCCATCTCTTGTTTATTGAGGCTGATTTGCTTTGTCAGTGAGATTAAAAACTCACTGTGACAAGACAATTAGCAAAGAGGATGAAATATTATTAGTGGAATTAATGGTTTGGATGGAGAGGCCTATATTTCTTCAGTTGAAATCTTTAATAATGTGCTTCCTTCGTCCCATCGGGCTTTGGTTAAAGTATTATCAGACTTCGACTCATTAGTCCTGAAAGAAGATCGACCTCATCATTGTTTATTGTCCCGTTTGTTTTGTATTGATCCAGAAAATGATTTTAAGTCCGTTTTAATTTATGTGACCCACTCTTTATATCGTCTGATTGTGTTGTTTGTTTTGGTTATTGCTATTTCTCGTATTGATTTCTTCGGAGCCAGAGCGAGTGTGGTGCACTGGAACTCGGAGTTGAAACGTAATTCTTCAACAAGTTCAGAGAGACACAGTGTGAACAGAAGCTTTTGGTGAAATATTATTAAAAGGGTTTCAGGAAATGGTCCACAGCAGTGTTTTAAAATAAGGATTTAGACAAAATGGTGAGGGGCCACGATAGTTAATAAGAATCCTTTCAGGGGCAGAAGATGGTGAGTTTTTATTACATTTTGAATGTGAGATTTCATTCATTTGAGTCTTACAGAAGTTATCAAATGGACAATAGTTTCCTCCAGTTTCATGGAAACTGGTTTTAGTTGGATTTTAACAAGTTTTAGATGGATTTACACAGGTTTTAGTCAGATTTGAACAAGTTTTAGCTGGATTTAAACAGGTTTTAGTTGAATTTGATCAAGTTTTAGCTGGATTTGGACAGGTTTTAGTTGAATTTGAACAAGTTTTGGCTGGATTTGGACAGGTTTTAATTGGATTTAAACAGGTTTTAGTTGAATTTGATCAAGTTTTGGCTGGATTTGGACAGGTTTTAGTTGAATTTGAACAAGTTTTAGCTGGATTTGGACAGGTTTTAATTGGATTTAAACAGGTTTTAGTTGAATTTGATCAAGTTTTGGCTGGATTTGAACAGGTTTTAGTTGAATTTGAACAAGTTTTAGCTGGATTTGGACAGGTTTTAGTTGAATTTGAACAAGGTTTAGCTGGATTTGGACAGGTTTTAGTTGAATTTGAACAAGGTTTAGCTGGATTTGGACAGGTTTTAATTGGATTTAAACAGGTTTTAGTTGAATTTGAACAAGTTTTAGCTGGATTTGAAGAGGTTTTAGTTGAATTTGAACAAGTTTTAGCTGGATTTGAAGAGGTTTTAGTTGAATTTGAACAAGTTTTAGCTGGATTTGGACAGGTTTTAGTTACTTATCTTTGTATAATCCATCTAAACACTTTCAAATTAAATGAATAAAACCTAATGCCAAAAATATCACCTTCAAAATGTATTGAAGGGCCACAAGAAAAATGTGATGAAGCACATTGACTTTTATGCAAAGGATGGTTCTCTGCAGAAGCTGGGAGTTGTGCAAAGAGGCAGAACCATTTCCAATCCCAGCTCTAATCTAGAGATCTAAGTTAGTACGTACTATTCTGATGCCTACTTAGTTTAAATTTAACCAAGATGCTAAATAATGTGTGCTTGATTCTCAGAGAAGATAACTTCATAGAAACAGTTTCCAAGAAGAGTTTTCCACTGATGTGAATTAAAGTCTGGAAAATAAGCCACACAAAGCACTAAAAGAAGAGAAAACTCCAAAGAAAAGCACGATCCAGAAAGAATAAATCATGGGAAAAAAAAAAAAAAAAAAACTGTCCTAAAAAAAAACCCTTTTTTAAAAAAAAAACCCCAAAAAAAAAAAAAAAAAAAAAAAACCAAAAAAAAAAAAAAAAAAACAAAATTTTATTTTGTTTTTATTAATCCAACATTTTCCAATTTTGAAGGTCTACACAAATATTGCACATATTTACACTCGTCTTATATTTAGCTTAATATAGACACCCTTTAGTTAATGGTTCAAGAAGGAATTACAAATACTAACTAACTCATATTTTTGATACAGAGGCCAATTTTATAGCCATGTTGACTTCTTTTAAGATAGTTTCTGTGCCTCTTGACTCTTACAGAGCTTTTTTTGCAGTTTGGAGATGTTTAGGATGATAAAAGTAAAGCAAACAGTGTTTTTTACAGAGAAAATGGGACCTCAGATACCAGCAAATACACTTTTTTTACATTTATTTGAAGTCTTTGTTCATTTTTTTGTATCCTGCACATGCTACAACAATAAATGATACGCTAAAAACACTATAACTCATCGTCATGTGAATTTAAATCATGATATTTTTGTCTATTTTTGCATATTTGTCCGTTATCCATTCTCCCAGATGATCCCCAACACATTTGTCAGATAAATGTAAAGAGGAGACACACTATCTCTTCCGTCTGGGCTCGAACACTGGCAGATTGTTAACAAAACAAAACAATTTCCAGCACAAAGGCTGAGGGAGAGCAATCTATCATCGGCCCAAGAGTCGGGCATAAACCAGGCAGACACTGGAAATCTGACTCTGGCCTCAATTTACTGCAACAACAAGGCGAAAATTGAATATAGAAACGTCCTGGCACCGTGTATGCTTCCCATTTACAGATTTCTAATAGAGATAGAATAACAAATTGAAGTTGGATCCAATATTTCAGCTCCAGATGAAGACCATAGCTTGGTTCGCTTCTAAATCGATGTTTCTTACACCTCAGAGGATATTTAAAGTGGCATTAGGTAATATTTTTGCGGCTGCTGTTGTGCAGGGGCTGATGGGATGTTAATCAATAACAATGACTCAGCTTTTACGCAACTCGCCGCCGAGACCCCCGCCTTTCGACGTTTATTAAACAAGCAACGTCACAAAACACGTCAATCAGCTGTAAGTAGATACAAAAGTGTGTTCAAACTTTAGATTTGACCCGAGAAATAAAAAAGCTATATCGGAGTAAAGCAGTTTCCACCGACAACATGACGAGACGCAGCAACAACGTCATTAAACAAGACAAAAAAAGTGAATCTAATAAAGTTAAAATGGTGATTAGTCCATTAAAAGTTGATGAAATGCTCCAGTTGCAAGAGAAGAGACTGGGTTTATGGGTAATCCAGGACAAACCCCCTAAAATAATAACAATACATCAAGCTTGAATTATGAAAATCACTGGGAAATTTTGGTAAACCATAATGTGATTAAAAAGAGAAAGAAGCAATGAAAACAGGGCTGTGGAGTACAATATGATCCCTCCTCATCGAATGGATAAAAGAATACTTTACTTTGGTCACATGGATTAAAAAAGGCACAGGTTAAAGTTCACGTCTTCTTATATGCTCCACACAGTCCAGCGGTAATGTAATAAACTCTAAAATACCATACACCATAACACTATGGTTGGTTTTTATGCTTTTTGCATCTCCGTTTTGGTGATTTAACCCCTCACATTATTAAAATATCACATTATACACGTCTACTGTACATTTAATTATGTTGTGGTATGTACTTCTAAATTTAAAAGCAACAAAAAGAGTCACTTCAGATGTTGTAGGTTTAAATAAAAACAAAAATCTCAGATGAGCTGTTTTAAAACCTGATTAATGTTTCAAACACACCAGAATGATGATTCCTAGTGTCCCTGAAATCAGTTCAAATGCATGTATTTTTTTACCTAAACCTTTCAAAAATGATTAAAAAGGTTAGAAGTCTGAACAGAGACGTCCAGACTTCCCTCTCCCCAGACACTTCCTCCAGCTCTGGGTAAAACCGAGGAGTTTTTCATCTTTTCTTCTTTTTATCTATCGTCAGAATCCCCAAAATGTCACTTTAAGACACACATCTGTTTGTAAAGTAAACCTATATCTATTCCCAGTCTCTAAAGACAATAATCACACACAGTAGTTCATTATCCTCACACTTTCCCCTCGGTTTTATTTCCTCTGTCTGGACTGTTCAATCTGAAAACAGCTGAGCTTTACAAAATGCAAAACACCGTGAAAGTTTCCAACTCGAGGAACCACATTTCCATATTCAGTCTGGAACAAATTTGGAGATAGCCGTGCACAAAAATTAAATGGGAAAATGTTAAAAAAATAATTGGAGATGTGCATCTGTGTGAATATTTCCATAAATCTAACCTCAGTAAAACATTTGTGGTGGAAGTCAACAGGAAAAGTGGCTGCCTGCTTTCACTGTTTATCAGCCCCAAACAGATAAAGTGGATTTGGTTGATGCCCCAGAGCAAGTGTGGGTCAAAAAAAGCATTGAATGATCAAGAGCAAAGAGTCAAAAAGATAAGAACCAACAGAAAAATAAATAAATTAAAGATTAGTTTGAATCAAGACGAGATAAAACTTTATTCCCCCAAAAATAGAACTGAAAGTAAACTTGTCAGGTCTGTTCCAGAGACACACTGTCACTGTTTATCAGTCTGTCAATCACAAATATGTAATAATAGCGACTGTTACTTTTCTTTTTGGGAGTTTTCTGTCTTTCCTACATCTCACTTCATCCGTTAACGTCCAACACAGCCTCAAGAAACGTCACAACAGGACGGTTTATGACTTCTGCCCCTGATCTTGTTTTTGTGTTGCATGTGCCTTTACTTTATCTTGTCTTAGAAGAGTATTCATTTAGTTTAATCAATATTTCTGATACTTTTGTGCTGCTCTAACTGTTCCTCTGCTTTTGCAAAACTCCAAAAAGACTAATAAAATTTTCTTCTTATTATTATTATTATAAAAGGTCTTGAGCAGGTCGGCTTTTCAACAAATCACCAAAACACGTGCAGCTGCTCACCTTTTCGTTGTAAACTGTAGCTGGACACAAAAAGGAAATACCATTTGGTTTATTTTCCTTTTTAACTTTAAATAGAGTGAGACACTTTTCTTTTTTTCATTTTCCGCACAGACCCAGATGATTTCCAAACTATTTCCGTATAACTAACTCTTGCATCAGTCAGTTGTGTCAAATAAAGCCTTTTTTACACAAAGACACATGCAGCGTATTGAAAAAATACATAAAATTGGCCTTGACTTGGTGAACTTGTTCATATAAGAACTCAGAATCTCAGTGTAAAGGCTTTATTCTTTAAAAACACAATAAATGTTTGTTGTTGTTGACGCAGAGACATACAATAAACTACACTTTGCTGTTCATTTATCAACATTTACCTCCTTCTAGCCCTTTCTTTTTATCTTCCTCCTTTTCCCTGCGGCTCAGGGACAGTAAATGGCGTCCGGTCTCCCCCCGAGGCCCGTTCATACAGGACAGGAGTTAGATATGGAGCCGTGGAGAGAGAACGAGAGGAGGGGCCGAGGAGCGCAGGGACGTCAGCCAACTGTGACAGTGGGCTCGTATTTCTTCTGCCGTCCGCTGTGGGCTGTGAGCTGAATACTGAGCGCCCACTGCAGAGCCCCGGGACGGAGCCACGAGGCCGAGACCGGCCCCAGATCACCCCCGGGTCCAGACGCAGCCTAAAGGCCGGTCCGGCTCAAAGTGACACAACTAAATGGAAAAAACGCTACAAGGAAACAGTAAATGACGACAGGGACATATATTTAGTCTGTTGCTAACTGCTAATGCCTGCTAATGTCATTCTGCATCATCCAAGGTTTAAAACAGCAAATCTCAACTCATTAAATACTCACAAAAAAGACTGGAGTTCATATCCTGACGCCTGAGTCACATTTAAATCAGATTTCACTGGTTAAATAGGTCATTTTTGGTCACTTTTTCACTGATAATTGGATTTATTCTTAATTAATCAAAGCAGTAATGAAGAGCAAGCACAAATAAAACCAGCCACTGATCACAAACCTGAACTAAACTTCCAAATGGCTTCTTTAGAATCAAAAGCAGATTTTTACGTGATGCAAAGCTTTGACCTTTTAAAGACATTCTCTCTTCTTTCTGGATAAAAGACAATGGGATACTGTACATTTACTCTTTCTTTAAAAGCAGACGAAATTGGGAAGCCATGTTACTGGCTCCAGGTCGTTAAACAAAGATGTGTGTTACAATAGAGAGCTATTTAACTAACATCAAGTGGAGAAATAACAAAAACAACAGTGAAAATACAGTATGTTGAATATTTAGCAAACCTTCTGCAGCAACATACAACACTCTAGTCTCTTCAGAAACAGATAAATATGAGAAATACACCATCTTTATGCAGCTACATAATGAACAAGTAACACAATGGGTCCTGACACAAACTCAAGGAAAACCTAAATCTAAAATAGTGTCTTTTTTTGTCCTAAATAGCTATAAATCCATCAAAATATTGAATAGAGCAGAATTTTGAGCTGTAATTAGAAGAAGCTGGGATATGTTCCAGTCCAAAGAATCAAAGATGAATAAGTGAATAAATGTGGACCATTCTGGGACATATTGCTCTAATATTTACCTGTGGTCTTTCACCTGTCCTGTCTTTCTGTCAGGTTACAGTCCAACAATGATGATGTTTATGTGTCTTTTTGTAATCATCTAGTTCATGTTTGATTCTTGCATTGTGTAGCGTTTGTGTTTTGTTGTTTTATGGACTCAAAAGTGTGTAAAGAGTCATGAAACTAGCTTCACTCTGTTGTTCCCTCGCTCAGGTATCTTATAAATCTTTCCCTTTGCTTTGGAAGAATACGGGAGCGCAGTATTAAGTTTTGATATGACGTGTAAATGTTTGATGAGACCAAAAGTTGAAATAGCATTTCGACAGATGTGTTCATCTGTTGTTCAGCGCTAATGCTGTTAGCGTAGATCAATGGTGACCTTGTTTGGAAGATTCTGGAGGAGTTGGGTTTCATTGCTTCTTTTTTTTAAACTAATTAAATGCATAAATAATTAAGAGTGTATCATATTTGTTTAGAAACAGAAGCAAACACAGAGATTTACTGAAAGGATTTACTGAAAAATGCTGGTGATTCAAAGAGCAATTCAGTGTTTCTGAAATAAATAAATGAGAGAAGTTGGACAACATCACACTGCATTTGGTCCTGGCACAATTTAGCTCACGTCCAAATAATCACAACTCTTGGCGACAGCGATGCTTCCACAAAAAAGAGGTTCACAGATGCTGCTTAATGGAACTGGCAGCAGCTGCAGACCGGACATCAGCCGTCGGCAGACTCTCCAAAACCAAACCTCTTCACGTCAGGAGAGTGCTCTTCAAACAAACGTTAAACACTTCGAGAGAAAGACATGAGGCTGAGACTGTCTTATCTCTGTCCTGTTCACACTGAAAATGTTGTTTGATCTGTTAGTTTTAGCCTCATTGTGGACCATTTAAAGCACACGTGTCAAATTCAAGGCCCAGGGGCCAAATGCTGCCCTTTGCAGTGTTTCATGTGGCCCTCCCGTGATATTGTTGGCATTTTTTGGTTTTAATTGGATTTGAACAAGTTTTAGATGGATCTGAAGTTTTTGTTGGATTTGAAACAGATTAATTTGATTTGTTTATGAAATATTAAACCAGTTTTTGCGACAAAGATAAAATATAATCAGCACAAATCTATCTAAAACCTGCTCAAATCCATCTAAAACCTGCTCCAATACACCTGAAACCAGTTCAAATCCATCTAAAACGTGTTCAAACCCATATAAAAACAGTTCAAATCCAAAAAAAACAGTTCAAATCCAAATAAAAACAGTTCATATCCATCAAAACCAGTTCAAATCCATATAAAACCAGTTCAAATCCATATAAAACCAGTTCAAATCCATATAAAACCAGTTCAAATCCATATAAAAACAGTTCAAATCCATCAAAACCTGTTCAAATCCAATTAAAACCAGTTTCCATAAACGGAGGAAAATAAGATAACTTTTGTAAAACTAAAATAAAGATGAAACCTCACATTCAAAATTAAATAAAAGCTTCCAAAATGCCACTGTCTTCGGCCCCTGAAACGATTCTTATTAACTATCGTGGCCCCTCACCATTTTGAGTTTGACGCCACTGCTTTAAAGTCTATAATCCTGCAGTAGATGGCCATGAAGAATATTCCATAGGTGTAGTGTAATATGTACCACGTGTCACCGTTGAGTTGGCAGCGGAGACGTGTTATAGTTGCCATCTTGTTAGTTCACAAACTGCTCATAGGCTGCACTGACATTTGGTCTAATGGTAAATACTGGCGACCCACTCTTTGACTAAAACGAGAGAACTGAAGCATGTAAAGCCAAAGAGAAAGTGGCAGAGACAAATTTCATCTGTCATTCGTCTCATTACGAAGAGACCGCGCCGCATTAATACACTCCGCCGCCATGTTGACTCAGTAAATACCACCGGCGCCGCTAAAGTTCACTGGATTAGACGCTCGTTCGTTCGTGAACCACTCTGCTTCCAAACCTTATCGCTGAGAGGGATCGGGACTTTGTGCGGCTTAATTGCGGAGGGAGGAGAGCTATCTGAGAGGAGACAATCTACGGCGATTATGCAAAGTTAATTAAAACCATCCACACTCCACCGGACGAAATCCTGGAAATCATAATCTTTAAAAGAAGAGATATAAATGCTGCCAATTTTCTCCGCACAGTGGGCTCCAGTAATGATGTAGGATCCAATCTCATCAGCCTCCAATTAAAGGTTTAGGCCCCTCCTCTCTTTTGTGATGCGTAAAAACCTGCATAATTCATCGAAGGCTGTAAAAGTAATAGAAATCGCCGGCGGGCCTCGACTCCGACACACACCATTAAAATGCAAATGAGTGACACAAGATCTACTGTATTCTGTTTTAAAAGTGAATCACGTCTGGTCACCTGGTCCCGCCTCAGTCCAGATACCGTCCTCTCGACACGCAGCCATCCGTTTCACTGAGTTACATCGACGAAGCCGGCCGCGGAGCAATAAGTCTCAGTGTTTCACCTCAGACTGGTCAATAAGCTGCTGTTACCGCGCAACAAAACCAATTCAAGCAGAGAGCAGTGCATCAGGCAGAGAGCATGATGGGACTATTTAGCAAATGTACTCACATAAATGTCCATCGTGAAATACTGAGTCTGTCCCGTCAGCAGTGAGAGGGGCTTTTGTGACTGATGGAGAGTAAAATGCCTCCAGATGCAATATTTTGGGTCATTTTGTTGAAAAAAGAAAAAATGGAGGAAAGAAAGCTGCAAAAAAGTTAAAGGTAGAGTATGAATATTTCCAGGTGAATGTTAATTTGATAAACATGAACCACAACAATGGACTGAATTGGATTTAACTGTGACACATTTACTTTGACTGTGAACCATTTATTAAAGCTATCTTTAACATGAATTTTATTTTCATGGAAACTGATTTTAGTTGGATTTGAACAGGTTTTAGATGGACTTGAACATGTTTTAGCTGGATTTAAACATGTTTTATTTGTCTTTGTGTCAAATCCAACTAAAATCTATTCAAATCCGACTAAAACCTGTTCAAATCCAACTAAAATCTGTTCAAATCCAACAAAAACCTGTTCAAATCCAACTAAAATCTGTTCAAATCCAACTAAAACATGTTCAAATCCCAATTTAAACATGTTCAAATCAAACTAAAACCTGTTCAAATCCAACTAAAATCTGTTCAAATCCAACGAAAACCTGTTCAAATCCAACAAAAACCTGTTCAAATCCAACAAAAACCTGTTCAAATCCAACTAAAACATGTTCAAATCCAACTAAAACCTGTTCAAATCCAACAAAAACCTGTTCAAATCCAGCTAAAACCTGTTCAAATCAAACTAAAACCTGTTAAAATCCCAATTTAAACACGTTCAAATCAAACTAAAATCTGTTCAAATCAAACTAAAATCTGTTCAAATCCACCTAAAATCTGTTCAAATCAAACTAAAACCTGTTCAAATCCAACTAAAACCTGTTCAAATCCAACTAAAACCTGTTCAAATCCAGTGAGAAATGTAAAATGTCACCTACTAAAAGTACTGAAGGGCCACATAAAATAACATAAATCTGGTTTAAATCCACCTAAAACCTTTCAAATCCAAATAAAATCTGTTCAAATCCTGAGAACTGCTAAATGCTGTCATTATCTTTAACAAATGAGTAATGTATGTTCCTTATAATCCCTGATGCACTGCAGGAATCAGGGCGTATACAGCATTTAAGCACTTCACTTTGGAGTTTGAGAGAGCAACACTAGTTTAGTCAAAGTTCTTCAAAGTAAATTAAAGTTAAAATGTCATTTTTCTACAGTTTTTCCAATACTCCTTCCAGCACTAATCTTACAAACAGATACAGTTTACAGCCCTCTTACTTCCTTATCAGATAGACCCTGTAATGAAAGAACGGAACATAAACAGAACAAAACATAAAAACAGAAATAGTATTTATTAAAATGTAATGGATTTCTCTGTGTTTATGCCTTCTATTCTATGGGTTTATTTACTCTGTATATTATAGTGCATCGTGTCCTCACAAAAGCAGCTAAGCCTGTTATGGTCAGTGGCCTCAGTTTTTGATGAAGACACAGATAAAAAGAGTTTAAGACACAAGGAAAGTAGTTTCACTAAAGCTTTTCTTTAAGGCTTTTTTCATCCTGACGCTGTAGTATATTTAGTCTTTAGTTCACTTTGTTAAAATGTTCTTTAGAAGACAAAAAATATCTGAAGATGTATAATCACCTTTAAAGATAAACATTTAAAGCTACAAGACAAAGGAGAAGCACATTTGTTTGTTTTTTTACTCAAGCACTTATTCTTGCAAAAAATTTCAGGACATTTATGAAACCAAATTGAATTTCTACATTAACAATGAACTCATCAGGATTTACACTGGGTTTGTTCATAGACAACTGTATGTCCCTGCAGGGCTACCGTAGATTTTAGGCTCTACTATATTTTTTTTTTTCCAGCAGCCACAGTTTTTGCTTTGTCTTTTTGTTTAGTTGTCTTCACATTGACTCTCTTACACCACAGATTTACACATTATCCTTCTTAGTATGGCGTTAAAATACAATTGTTTAAAACCTTTTAAACCTGTGAATAAAAAAATTGTGGTATCCATCCTTGTTGGAATGTTTCTCACCACTAGGGGCCTCCAAAAACTCACACATTTCATCTTTTATACTAATATTAAGATAAAAATGCTGCAAGTTACATGTTTAAAATGACACATTATATTAACTGTATTCATTAATAATTGAGTTTTATAGTTTTTCATTGGCTTTGAAACATTTAAAACAACAACTGCATGAGTTTTTTGTTTTTTTCAGTTTATATAAGTCTCCTAAAAAGACATTCAATGATCCCAAAGCAGCACAGGCCTATAACTAATAGAAGAGATGCCATTGCAGTAAACACAGATGTTGAAACCTGAGTTTTCTTTAGCTTTGGAAAATGAAATGGCAGTGTAAAGATCCTCACAGACAGCAGAAGTGTCCTGTTTACAGACCTGACAGGCTCACGTCGGCGTCGTGATGTCGGTGGAAAAACCACGAGGCACGAGGCAGGGTCTGATTCACGGCTCGGTCTTTTAAAAACCAGTCGTGAGGCGGTGCGTTAGCCTGACTAACGACGAGCGTGCGTCACGACACGAAGCTGCCGGTTGAGTCACGGACAAAGAATCTGTAAAAGGGTAAAGTCGAGCGGTGGCGGTTCAGACTCAGGGGACCCTCCTCCTGCGTTTCCAAACCAACGAACCGCTGAGGAAGAGCGGCCCGCGCAAATATGACACTGATTAATGACACAAAAATCAATTAGCTCTACAACATCGACGTTTGTCCCGTTTGGTTAGCGGCGCCGCGGTGATCAGACGATGGAGGAGTGACTTTGAAATGCAAACGAGGCCGAGCTTCATCCTGGGCTACGTTACCAGCTTTTATTTACACAGCCTTGTTTTACAGAAAAAGAAGAAGTCTCAAGATTGTTTGAAACTGATGTAAAAGCCCAAAGTGACGACAAAACACAAATGAAGGAGTTTTGACGTTGACAGTGACATCCTTTTGTAAGAACTGAGTCAAAGAGTGCAGTCAATTACTAATCATTCATGCTTCAGTCTCATTTCTCACAACAAAACACGGACCACAGCTCATCTGTTCATCATTCTACCAACGTGCACTAGACACTAACAAGATTAGACAGGATTTGGTTCAGAATAACACTTGGGCTTTGTGTAAAACTAGTCTGCAAACATAATACTGTTGCTTTTTTGTTATGCTATAGGTTTATTTAGTTATTGTGTTTTTTCTTAGCGTTAATTGTTTGGCATTTGGAAATTTAAACTTACCATGCATCATTTATTGAACAGACCAGTATAGACATAGTATAAACCTGGATAATATCTCGTAGCAAGTATTTACTACCCATTATTCAACTTTATTTCACATTTCTACTGTCCATCCTGCTGAAAATCAACTAATAAATGTAATTATTATAACGAGCATGTCTTGGTTTTAAAAGGTAACCAGTGGGATACATCTTTAACCTCTAAATCTTCTTCTTTTAAATCTTTTTAACCATTTAGGATCATCAGTGGTTGACCTTCAGGAGCCTATAAGTTCATGACCGTGTATGTCCTCCATGTTGTTTTTGTAGCTGCTGTCTTCTTCCATCAAAGTTAAAAGGATTTCTCAAATGCACATCAAATCCAAGTCTGATGATGACGTTTTAGGGGCATTAGTTCTGAATGATAGTAGTTCGTGATTCGTCCTTGATAGATTAATACTATTAGACAGTTGTCTGATGAGCTAAGCCTTATTTAGTGTCTACAGCTGTGAAACTGTCCCTGGATCGTTAGCATATTTTAGTCGCGTAACAAGGAGGAGGTGAAATAGAAGTGCTTCCTTGCTGCTTGGAGGGTCTCCAAACATGATGTCACGGCTAATCCCGTCAGGAAAACACAGCTAAATGCGGCGCCTCTGGGCTGCGGTCCCACAGATGGGCCGCGGCAGCACCAGGGACGGGACGGGCCTAAAAATAGGAGCGCGGAGCCGCAGCCCGTGGTGGTGTCAATGGGAACTCGGTGGCGGTCGACAGCGGAGGATTCCCCCGGTGAGTCGACGCCAAAACGCTCGTCCACAACGTCGTCCTCTCGCTGTGACACGTCGGAGCAGCGGCGCCGCGAGGAAACACGACACAAACGCCGCGCTGGTTGCCTCTCGCCGCAGAGTCGGCACGTCACTTTTTATTTGGGGTCGCGCTCGGGACGTGGCGACAGTGGGGCTTGTAGTGAACAGAGAGAGTGGGAGCGCTGCGGGACGTGAGGTGAGAGGGATTCAGGTGACTGTCAGGACACATCAGGTCTCACTGGGCACTTACCTTTCTAGGTTCAGGCTCAAGAAATCACAAATCCTGTCCATGAATATCCAAAATGACATTATTTTTATCAGATATTATGCAAAAAGATGCGTCTCGTTCTCGTCCTTCACTCCCAACAACAGCACAGTGACCTTTCCTGCCTTTATTTTTATCAGAAAGGTAAAACTGGACCAATTATCTCTACAGAATACTAAAACATTACATCAAACCGAGGCATAGAGCTTACTTTAAACTTCTAGCTTAGCTTTAGCGTCAGACCGAAGTGAGTGCAAGAATCACTGTCTCGTCACACATTTAGCAGCATTTTACTTTGCTTCCTTTTCCTCTATTTATATTTTTCATTTTTGAGCTGTTTCCCAGTGTACGCAGCTCTGGAATAGACTCTCTCTGAACTGAAGGTAGTTATTACTTCCTTGTTGACGTCAGTGTCGACCAATGGGAGCATCCCTTATTCGAGAGCGAGCTGTGATTGGGCCAAAGCTTCTGTTTGTGAACTCATCTAAACTCTCTTCATCTATTAAAATCCTCGATGTTAAAGCCTTGATGACGTCTAAGGTCATTTTTTGTTTGTTTTTTTTCCTATTACAGCATGCTATTAGTGACAAATGTTACAGTTTTATCAAATACAAGAACATTTTGGATTGTTGGGTCATTTCATTTGAAGGATTTTCTTTATTATAAGCAACAAAATAATCAAATATTACCATTAATTGATTATATTTAATGTTGCTGATTATGATTAGTGCTAGTAGTGGTGTTATATTGCCATTTCTACTCAGTTCTTTGTTTTCCTTAAAGGTGCATTGTCTTGAATACTGTATAATTAGAGAATAAACACCTCAAAATAATACTCTTTGCTCATGAGAGTATTGAAAAATCACTGGGATGGTCTTTTAATTTTCAAACAAATGAAGCTTCTCTTAGTTTTAAAAGCTTCTAAAGGCGTGTATTACCAGAATAACTGTGGAGAAGTCTCTGTTTCTGCTTTAGTGCCACCAACACCAGCGGAGCCTGTAGAGTCGTAGCAGTGCGTTAGTCGTCGGGGCAGATTTCCTCCAAAGAACATAATCCCCTCCTGCCACTGACACCTTCAGGTCCTGACAGCACATGTGGCTGCCTGTGCATAATCCATTGTCGTCATGTATGGCTGCGGCCGCGAGCGTGAGTCGTGTTAAAACCCACCGGGAGTCTTTTCCTCAGCTCCGCGGTGCGTGCTTTGGATCTACATAATCCAAGAGCGCTTCGCAACAGTTGATGGAGGTTCTTAAACTCACTGAGGATTCACTGCTGTCAGTCACACAACAGCTACAGCAGCTACGGCAGCTACGGCGGCTAAAACAGCTACAGCTAGGGGTTCTTAACCAGTGTGCAGTGTTGGAGACAGAACCACAGGAGAAACAAGACCAAGATGAGACCTGTGTGTGATTCTTTGATGGAAATATCAAATTTAAACCCAAATCTGACACCGATAACAAACTCAGGAGGCTTTGTTATATTTTGGTAAAGAAAGTAAATGTTATCAGTAATTCAAGAAATAAAACTAGAAATGGGTTCTTGGTTTCATTTGAAATTAAAATACAATAATTAAATTTAGTTAAAGGCATAAGCTGCAGTATTTTTGGATTCTTGTAAACAAACTTATCCCATTTTCACTGCATTTTCACTGCATATTAAAAGTAAAATCCTTTGTTTTATGAATAAACAATAGACAATTGTAATACACAGTTGTTTTCCTGTATTTCATTCATACTTAATAAAAAATACATTTTACAGAAAACATGAATCAAATTGAACGAGTGCAAGTCATTTTTAATTTTTCATATCAACAAAGACTTTCTCAAATCACTTTCCAATTATTAAAGCTTCAGTCACAGCAAAGTTAATCTCAAAAAACAGTCCTTAGTCCAAAATGTCTCAGAAAAAAGTGGTGAAAACAAATAATTCAGACCCACAAGCTTCTTATCTTATATTATACACTATATGAGCCTAACCTGGTTATTTTGTACTTGTGTATTTGTGCTTTAAACCAAACTTAACTCAGTAATCCAATAGTCTTTCCCCTGATTCTGTTTTTATTAATCATTTACACGGCTTTCCAATTAGTAAAATATACAGTAATCTCTTGTTTTTAGTTGAATATAAAGCAACATCAGTCAGAAATATTATGTAATGTTTCATCACCTCAAAAAACACAACATTTGCAAAACTCAATAGGAACAGAGAGGACAAACTGAGCACTTCTGCAGGAGAAGCACGCTCATGTTTAGGCCATTTATGAACTAAACTGATTTTGTTTCTATTTCTTAAGTGAAATCACCATTTGACCTTTGACAACATGTCCCTGCAGGGCTACCATACCTGTAAATATACTCCAGAAAGGTAGAGTGTGAGGTGTAGGATTGTAATATGACCTATTATTTTTAGATGTCATCATTAAAAACCATAAACTACATTTCACACATTAGACTTTAATCATATTTTTTTAAACTCTTCTTTTAGTCTTAGTTTCTACATTGACCCGGGTAAATAAATCCTTCGTGGGCAGTAGTTCAGACTCTTCTAAAAATCACTGAATGAAAATGTAAAGAGCAGCTTGTGTTTCCTCCGGTGCGTAACATAAATAATCATGACAGTTTCTTATGATGGAGTCTGTAATGAGACTCACTGAAACTTGGCTGCATCAGAAACTAGTTTTAAAAGTCCCCATCAAACGCTGCGGTGATGAATTGTTTTCTGCTCTCATTATTCTGGGGCTGACTTGCTAATTTGTTTGGTGTTCCTGAATATTGCAGAGCGGCATTTAATGAGCTCTGGGCCTTCAGCTGAGTTCAGCCTCCGGAGGAACACTAACTTCTCACACATTTGATTTGAAATTATTGTTGTGTTAATGCCACTCTTCAGCTTCTTTTTATTTGATATTTACTAAATCTATCACAGAATTAATCTGGCACCTGTTTAGAAATGTGTTTGTCCCTGAAGAAGTAGTAAAGATAGACACTGAAATCTTATTGTACAATTGAATTTAGTTCAGTTTAGAAACACATGTCAAACTTAAGGCCCAGGGGCCAAATGTGGCCCTTTGCAATGTTTTCTGTGGCCCTTTAATACATTTGGAAAATTATATTTTTGTCTCTAGGTTTTAATGGATTTAATTTTTGATAAATAAAGATAAATAAAACCAGTTAAAATCCACCCAAAACCTGTACAAATTCAACTAAAACCTGTTCAAATTCAACTAAAACCTTTTCCAATCCAACTAAAACCTGTTCAAATTCAACTAAAACCTGTTCAAATTCAACTAAGACCTGTTCCAATTCAACTAAAACCTGTTCAAATTCAACTAAAATCTGTTTAAATTCAATTAAAACCTTTTAAAATCCAACTAAAACCTGTTCAAATTCAACTAAAACCTGTTCAAATTCAACTAAAACCTGTTCCAATTCAACTAAAACCTGTTTAAATTCAACTAAAACCTTTTAAAATCCAACTAAAACCTGTACAAATTCAACTAAAACCTGTTTAAATCCAACTAAAACCTGTTCAAATTTAACTAAAACCTTTTGAAATCCAACTAAAACCTGTTCAAATCTGACTAATACCTGTTCAAATCCAATTAAAATCAATTCAAATCCATCTAAAACCTGTTCAAATCCAACTAAAACCTCTATGTCTATTGGTCTCTTATTGGTTAACACAGCTGGATTCATATTGTATTCATATCTTGCTTAGTTTTAACTTGTTTGGATAAAATAGTCACTGTTGCTGTATATTTGGGGACAATTCATATAAAAATGCATCATGTTCCAAAACTGTTCGAGTCTCTATCAATAATAAACGCCTTATGGATTGATGTATTAAATAAAATAACAGATTATAATGTCCCCAGGTGTCATTAGGTGAATTTCAGCTGCTGTTGGTTTAATTTGGTTTTTCAGCAGAGACTCTATTTTGGAAGAACGAATAAAGAAAAGATCCAGTGTCTCAGAGGAACATCTTATTGGAAGTTGGGACTGAAAGAAAGTCATAGGAGAGCTTCATGTTTTGCTGTTTAACCAGAAATGTTCAGGTATGAATGCTCTATTTTCAGCTACTTTAGTCCTGGACACAATGTTTTGGGTTTTTTTAAGGTGGTTTTTAAATGCTGTACCATCTTAAATGACTTTTATTTATTTGGCAAACACTGTACATTGTTGATTAAAAGGAGAAAAAGCCAGAAAATGTAGGTTTTGTTACTGGACTATTGATATGTTTTGATTGTTTGTGTCCAGTTCAGAATTACATTTAAATATTCACATTATCCATCTACTTTATTTGATATATTCTTGACTATAATCAAGACTCACAGCTAAATATGAGTTACATAAATGTTAAGTAACCCACAGGTACGAGGTTTGGCAGCTGACGTTTGATGGAATTAACCGTCCTCCCGCTGACATCTGTCGCTGCCAATTTGCCTCTTTTAGGTGCAGCAGATGAGAACACGTGGGCCGTAACACTTTTGCACCGTCGCTCTGCCGCGTGAAGCCTCTCGGCGTCCCGTCGCGTCCCGCCGTCGAAACAGATGTCTCTCCCGCAGACCGGCTCCCCCTCCGCGCCGCCGTAAACCCCGCTTTCACAAAGGCTGCCGCACCTCGTCGTTCGCAGGAAACTGAGCTGAATAACAACGCTGCACAATGTCAGGCCAATAACAAACAGCTCCGTGTGGACCAGACTGTAAAGTACTGCAGGTCGCGGCGGCCATTTTTTCTATTCCTTTATGGATAAGTAAATAGTGCATCTACTTCCTAGTCAAGATTATACTGAATAAGAGTTCCTACAGTGGGCCAAAACCAAGCCAAAACTGATTTTGAGGGATCAAGACTATAGTTTGGCAAGAAATAATCACATACTCACAAGTGTTTTGCAGGTGTTTGGTGAAAAAAGGCATTGATAATTGATTTAAAACAGGAGACAATACAAAAGAGTGAAATACTCTTAGCTTAATATTGTTATTTTCAAACAGAGCATAATTGTTGGTGTAAAGTAGAATGTCAGTAATATGTCTTTTCAACAAACAGAGAATCTATTTTCAGAGTCCGTAATCTTTTTGTCAGAAAAGAGAACTCTTAAAATAGTCTGTGTTGTGTTGATAAGAGTCAGACTGTGGTGGAGCAGTCACTTATTTTATTGTACATACTTGTTTGAGGTAAACAAGCCATTTACTGCTTTAATTAACAAAACATATCACATAAATCTAGCTTAAATCACTGGTTTACTTACATCAATTCATTTACCAGTGGATTTTGAGATGTAAACTGATCCAGAATCAGCAAAACAAAGGTAATATTACTCTACTTCCCAACAAAAAAAAACTGCTTTGTTCATTTTTTATTGCTTGAGCGGGTCATTGGGGGCTGGGGACCTCACCACAGACCTGTTAATCACAAACATGGACAAAGAACTATTTACTCTCACATTCATTCATTCATTAAAGACAATATAGTCATTATTGATCATTTTTTTACTTAATAAAAATGCTACTGACAGTAAAAATCACTCTGAGGCAAACTGAGGCATTTAACTCCATTTTCTTATGTTTTGTTATTGGGAAAAACACCTAAAATATCAAATATCAGCTGGTTTTACTTGGTTTAACACAGCTGTTTATTTAAGTAAAGGAAAAAATATATAAAAACATCATTTTTGTCTGTGTGGCTTTCTGCAGCTCCTCAATGGGGTTTAATGAACGGCGTTTAGCACAAAGTCAAAGCTACACAGACCTTTGTCATTCAAAATTCATGTTTAATACAGAAATATACAGAAATAAAATTAAATAAATAAATAAATCACACTCTTGTCACAAAAAGTAAGTTATGACTGTGAAGATTGGTCATAATCCAATAAAAGACTCAAAGAAGGCATTTAACCCCTTTATTCATATTTCTAATTTTACAACCAATCTTCACTTTGTCTTTTTCATATTATTTTTGTCTAATTTATTTGTAATTCAACTAAAATCTGTTTAAATTCAACTAAAACCTTTTAAAATCCAACTAAAACCTGTTCAAATCCAACTAAAACCTGTTCAAATTCAACTAAAACCTGTTCCAATTCAACTAAAATCTGTTTAAATCCAAATAATACCTGTTCAAATCCAATTAAAACCAATTCAAATCCATCTAAAACCTGTTCAAATCCAATAAAAACCAATTCAAATCTGTCTAAAACCTGTTCAAATCCAACTAAACCCTCTATGTCTATTGGTCTCTTATTGGTTAACACAGCTGGATTCATATTGTATTCACATCTTTCTTAGTTTTAACTTGTTGTATATTTGGGGACAATTAATATAAAAATGCATCATGTTCCAAAACTGTTCGAAATTCAAAACTCATGTTTAATACAGAAATACACAGAAATAAAATTAAATAAATAAATAAATCACACTCTCTTGTCACAAAAAGTAAGTTATGACTGTAAAGACTGGTCATAATTCAATAAAAGACTCAAAGAAGGCATTTAACCCCTTCCTTCATATTTCTAATTTTACAACCAATCTTCACTTTGTATTTTTCATATAATTTCTGTCTAATTTATATGTATTTTTTCTTAAACAAAGAGGCCCAGATGGTAGAACAAGCATCAATATCACTTGCTTTAGGGACAGTCAATGACAAACACAGATAAGATCATTTAATGTTAATATTGATTTCCGTCTGGCTCAATTTTAATGAAGGTTATTTAATTAAAACAGGAGAAATAGGTCGTGGTGTGGCCTTTAGATCACCCGACCTGACACCGAAGCACAATGCAGATGTTTTATTTTCATTTTTGACCAGCTTGCAGATCGACCTTGTCAATAAAATCAATGGATCGGAGTGAGAGCCTATAAATCTCAGAGAAGAGGCTCTGGGGAGCTTTGAGAGCAGTGACATTGGGACTGACTCACATCAAAACAACTACTGCTCTTTAAACCCAACCAAAGAGGGAAGAACATCTAAATGGAAGCGATAAAAAGGTCTATTATCGTTCCACAAATCTTCATTCTTCAAGTTAATGAGAGTCAGATGAGTGATGACCTCCGTGGCAGAAACTGTAGCTTTTAACACAATGAGGCTTGTATTTTAAAGAGTCTCACTAAATATTGGGTCTGAAGCCTTGTCCAAATCAGTTTTCATCAACAGATCAGTCATATTGTGTATTTGCGTTGACTTTCTCTGATCTAAACTTGTTAAAAACCTACAATCTAGCCACAAAACAAGGTGCTACTTGCTATTTTTTTTGTCTATTTTCCCTTGTTTTCATACCAGACGCTTTTTACATCTGACTCTGTGAACTCTTTATGCACTTTAAAATAAAACACTCTTTGACAAAGACCTTAGGGCGTATTGTGAGCACTGGGACAGCACCAGTATGTTCTTTTACCGAGGACACAGGCTAAGCTTTTGGTCTTACGGCTCAAATGTGGCACAGAAAGACTAGAAGATAAAATTAGAAGAATATTTGTAACTAGACTAGTCATTTACTCACCCATTTTTGGCTTCTTTAACGTCTTTTAGACTGTTTGTTTGAGCCCAGTCTACCATGAATGGCCCAGGACAGTAATACTGTAATTGAGAAGCACAAATATAGTAAATATAAATGAATATATTTGGTGAAAACTGGGGGTTAGTTATCAAATGCATAATATATAGATAAACCGATGCAGACAGAATGACTTAAATAAAACAAAGCATGGATTTTAAACTCTAAACTTAACTAAAAGTCATTCAATCAATGCTTACACATCAAAACCTTACTTTTACATAAATGCCATATAGAACACAACAAAAACTATACATTACAAGTCGACTGACAGCTCTTCTTTCTCCATTTTTGATGTATTTGAACAAGCAACAAACCATCAAAGTGCAGCCTAACTCACATCGACGAGTAATCAACATTCACTGAACAAATCCGGAGTCTTTGTCACAGACCGAGTGTAATGGGTTTTGAAGGCTGTGTCTAAGTTGAAAAAGATGTTTGCAAAGACACAAAGCTGCTGCTGCCGCGGAGAAGAAGAAGCTGAACAGAGAGACCCCCGGCACTGACTGAAGACGAGGGGCCGAGCTGTGACATCCCAGAGACGAACAAGTCAAAACCGATTCAGTTTACTGTGATTGACCCTCGCAAAACTTGTCAAGTCAGCTTTAGTAAAGTTAAAGCAACATAATCAGACACGACTGGGAAAAAACTTAGGGGTAAGACCACATTAACTGAGACCAAGACCATTCTTTTAGGGACCAGTGTGTGACAGATGGACAGAGAAGACAGTTTCTCAGAGACAGAGTAAGGGGCTAATAAGAAAAGACAGGTTACTTTAAGGATCTGTCTCAGTTACAGTCACAGAAATAAAAAAAAAACAATTTGTGAAGTAGACTTTGGCTTTTATTCACCATAATTTAGAGCACACATGTCAAACTCAAGGTGATATTTTTGGCTCTAGGTTTTATTCATTGAATTTGAGCATGTTTTAGATGGATTTGAGTTTTGCTACAAAGATAAGTAACTAAAACCTGTTCAAATCTGTCTAAAACCTGTTTAAATCCATCTAAAACCTGTCAAAATGCATCAAAATCTATTCAAAATCAACCTAAACCTATTGAAATCCATCTAAAATCCATTGAAATCCAACAAAAAATGTTGAAATCTGACTAAAACCTGTTTATATCCATCTAGAACCTGTTGAAATCTGACTAAAACCTGTTTATATCCATCTAGAACTTGTTGAAATCTGACTAAAACCAGTTTATATCCATCTAGAACTTGTTGAAATCTGACTAAAACCTGTTTACATCCATCTAGAACTTGTTGAAATCAGACTAAAACCTGTTTATATCCATCTTGAACTTGTTGAAATCTGACTAAAACCAGTTTATATCCATCTAGAACTTGTTGAAATCTGACTAAAACCTGTTTACATCCATCTAGAACTTGTTGAAATCTGACTAAAACCTGTTTATATTCGTCTAGAACTTGTTGAAATCAGACTAAAACCTGTTTATATCCGTCTAGAACTTGTTGAAATCTGACTAAAACCTGTTTATATCCGTCTAGAACTTGTTGAAATCTGACTAAAACCTGTTTACATCCATCTAGAACTTGTTGAAATCTGACTAAAACCTGTTTACATCCATCTAGAACTTGTTGAAATCTGACTAAAACCTGTTTACATCCATCTAGAACTTGTTGAAATCTGACTAAAACCTGTTTATATCCATCTAGAACTTGTTGAAATCAGACTAAAATCTGTTTACATCCATCTAGAACTTGTTGAAATCTGACTAAAACCAGTTTATATCCATCTAGAACTTGTTGAAATCAGACTAAAATCTGTTTACATCCATCTAGAACTTGTTGAAATCTGACTAAAACCTGTTTATATCCATATTATGTGTGATAACTTTTATAAAACTCAAATTATGATTAAATCTCACATTCAAACTTTAATAAAATCTTCCTAATCTCTCCATCTTCGGCCCCTGAAAGGATTCCTATTGAACGTTTATGAACGAGTGTGTTCCTCTATATTTAGTTTGTGGATAAACAAAGTCCTGGACGGCTGCCATCTTCCCAGTCTTTCCATGAGGCACTCGTTGTTTTCTCTTAATCTCAGTGAAGACGATTAAAGGGAAAGGCTCAGTCCCATCTGCTTAATGGTGTGATTGACAAGACTAGATAAGCCCAGCTGATTACTAAAACTAAACTCCAGTCATTTATAAAAGCCTCATTTACCAGATTTCTCTCAGGGGACTGACTTAAACCCAAAGGAAAATCGAGTTAGTGACTTCCTGTTGGAAAATGGGCCGCTACGACCAGGAAGTGTGCAAATGTGGGATTTTAAGGAAGTTACTACACTACACTGTATATTTTGTGACCATTTTCCATTCCAATTATTGTGTTTTTTTGTTAAAATCAGGAATAAACACAGTACAGTACAGTAATAGGAATATATTGTAGTATGTGTTTCCAAGAGATAACATTCAGAAAGTGCAATTATTGGTGTTATAATAAAAATAAAAACAAACATGATTGAATAGATGTGATGACAGCAGCAGGTGTGGACCCAAAAACACAACAAATGCACTGAGATTGTAAGAAAATGGTTAAAATACAAGTTATCAGTCCAATCAAGCCAAGAAATCCAGAGGAGAAGGCAAAGACAGGGTCACAAGAAACACAAGAAATCCCCAAAAAAGGAGAGGAGACAACGAGGCGCAGGTGAAACACATCAGGAGCAGGTGAATCACAAAGGGAGGAGTCAATCTGAAACACAAAAACAAGATAAAACAGGAAGTAAAGCTAAAGTAAGAAACAAATCACAGAAGAGGTCCGTGTTCTGACAAACAAACTAATAATGTAGATGCAGATTCATGTCCAGACTTTGTGTTTGTGTCTTTGAGAGAGTGGTGCAGGAAACACAGATGTCTACATGTTTGGAGATGGTAGTGAGGAGTGAGAGAGACTCATGAATAATGCCGACCCGGAGGGAGCACTACGGCACCAACAGGATGGCCTCAAGCGAAAAAATAAAGGTATTGTCTTGATACGTGGAGTAAAGGAGGATGGTGCTGGAACTGAATTAACTTCCACTCTTCAATCTGCTTCTGTCGTAGTAAATCTATTTAAAGTTTCTGTTTTTTTTTTTCCTTTTATCATAAAAAGAAGCAGCACATATTAATAATGTAAGTTTGCAGCTGGAAATAACAATGTTTTGGTAAAGAGAGCTTCTTTAGTGACGACTGTACATCTGCTGCAGGATTAGTCACATCACCATTCTGACTTGACTCAGGGGAGAAAATGTTGAAATATCCTCAAATGTCCAGTGAACTCAGTGTTTTCATGTGAGACTTGTGTAAATGGTGCAGTGTGTTGCAGTCAGACTCCTGTTTCTCTCCAGCTCCCGCTCACCAACAGATATATTTTGCCGTCTCTGATAAGATGTTCCTCGTGAGACTCCCGCGGGACGTCCCCTCCTCGCCTCAACCCTCTGCTCCTGTTGCAGTAATACGTTGGATTGATCAGGACAGATCCATACAATTAGTCAAAGCTTTTGAGTTGGTGTTCTTTTCGTCCAGAAGAGCTGATTCATCTTTGTTCACTGCCAAACTGACTCAAATAAAGACCATTTCACTTTTACTCTGATGTTTGGGGAATTAAACATTGGTGATTTGGGATTTTTTACCACAGACTTATATTAACCCTGTATTATTCTGGGTAAATTTGCCTTAAAACACCTGGAAGCATTCTCAAATTAAAATTAAAGCTGTTCTTAAACCTTTTGGAGTACATTTGATAAACATAAGATAAAACTCTATATTGTTTACTCAAGCAGTCAAATTTATTGCAGGTGTAACTGGTAAACACTAATTAATTAACAGAACGTGACCCTTTTTGTTGGAAATGATCAACGTGTGAACTGTAGACAAGCTTCGTATGTGAGTAATGTGGAGCGTTAATGTCGCTTTTCTCAAAAGAAGCCTTTGTTGTACGGACTGTTATTGTGGTTTAAAATGGTTAATATCACCAAAAAGATGAGAATCTAAGCTTTCTAATGATATGCTGCACGTCCACATGCTCAAGTCAATGAAGGAGTTTTAACAAAGGGATGAAAGTCAATGGTCGTCAATCAAAAATAAGAGAATTAACATTGGCTCAAGAATAAACACTGTGCTTCTAGTTTTAACTTTAATGTGATGTTCACTCTGGGATTAATACCATAAAGTCACAGGGTTACGGTACTAAAGGGTCTCGAATTATCTCGAATGTAATGTTTGTTTGACCTGCAACGAGAAGTAAAAGATTTAATATCCAAGATTGTTTTTACAGAAGAATGATCACAAAACAAAACTCATAAACTATAGCCTTTAGCACTTTTAGCTTTTAGCCCAAAAATGTATCTTCTCATAATCATTTAATAGTTCTTAAACATGAGATCAGTAGAATCACGCCTCTCACTCACCATTATATCAATAGATTTATGATAAAGGCATCAAACCGTCACAATATTCTCAAACAGAAGTCATTCAGTGATCATTTATGAATGGATTATGTGTATTATGTTGTAGAATGACTCACAAACAGTCATTTAAATAAGACTTTTGTTTTATGACGAAGCTAAGGGTTAAACTGGGACTCAAGTCAGAGCAGAGAACTATAAAGAACAATAAACAACAGCCATTTTGCACCATTCAACTGTTTAAGTCCATGATTACAGCCTTAGTTCAGTACATTTTAGACAAAACAATGCAACTTTTCAGTGTGTGTCAATAATATAAGATGAATCCATACGAGTAAGAGTATAAAGAGTATCTGAGTAGTCCTTATTCCTGCTAGAGCACAGGTCTGAGCAGTTTGTGTGCAGTCTTCTGGGACACTGCTGCAGGCCATAAAGAGGAGGACAAACGGTGAAAGTCAAAAAGCGCTGACGTCAGACTCAGATGAGACAAGTTTTGTGTACTTTGTTTGTGATGCGCCATCTCCATTTTCATTTTTCGAATCTGGACTTGCTTTTAAACAATTTGCAAAGCTTTTACAGTCGGCCTCATCAATTTAAACTGGGAGAAATATGGCTCACTTTAGTCCCATCCTGCATTCAGATTTCACATTACCAACGTAAAAAGCTTTGGCAAAAACACATCCCAGGCCTCTAACAGCTTTCTGTGATGGAACCACCAGCAAAGAGGCACTTTATGGCTCTGTATTTGTCATTAGACTTCACATATTCTCCATTATGGGCCTGCATCTCCGAACAGAGCCACAACAAAACCTGTGATTTAAACATTTAGACCCAGAGCAAAGTATCATTTATTACGGGCCGTTTTCCTGACAGGCATTAATTGTGTGTGTGACGGTGTTTGAAACGATCCGCCCGAGAAGTTTAAACTCTCACCGAATGACTGTCATTTTGTAAATGACTTCTTTAACCCCAGTTTATGGACTGGTTTCATGAGGTCTTTTATACCTCAGTATTTCAGTGTTGTGTGGTTTTTAAAAGGCCGTCCAAGCAGATGTGGTCAAGGACAACGCATGGATTTATTTTCTATCTATTATCGTTTTATGCAGCTGATTTATATTTGTTCTGTGGTCGATGTGTCCGAGCAGCCCACTTCCAAATCCAATGTTTTTCACAGATTTAGTTCAATCGATTCATTTCCCAAGACTCTGTTTTAAGGATATTGACCATAACATGTGTTTCCCTGTAATCCCATTGTAAATATATACACAGACTGCTCTTTTTATTGTATTGTTAATTTATCTTGACCTGGTTGCACCTTTTTATTCTATATTTAAGTCTGTGCAATATATTTTAACTGCATTCTTTCTTTATATTTGTTCATTTTCCAACACTATTTATGCACTAAATGTGAACTACTCATTGTGGGATCAATAAAGTCTAATTTAATCTAATCTATGGCCAGTATTTCCAGCCTCTGAGACTGACACGTTCATGTATGTAGTTCATACTTCTGCTTAAATCCTCAGTGAGAAAGACAAATGATATAAAATGTCTATGTGTCTGATGATTTTTCCCTTAAATGTGGATATTCTTCCCAGAAGTGTTTGGTAGAAACATCACACACTGTTTAAACATTTGATTTGACTGAGTTGATACTTCTGAACAAAAAGCAGCATTTCTTTGAAGGCCCAGTGTTCTAACAGTGAAAAATGTACCATGCCGCTCTCATAATGCTTCTCACTGGAGTTCAGTAAACTTCAAATGAAAACTATTTTTCACTTTTATCTTCTGTTTATTGTAGTCAGTGCACACTTTCTTTCCCTCCAGTCTCTGACTTTGCTTCATAACAGAGATAAATACTTATGTTGGCTCGCTTTCTTGTATTCTATGTATTCTCTAATGTGAAAATACAACTTGTGTTTCTGAAAAGCACACATTTGCAGTGTTAACTTCACAGAAAACCTTCTCACTCAGTGGATACTTGCAGTTTGTAAAAAGTAATCTTGTGAAAGTATAAAATGACTTTGTAAACAATGGTCTGTGATTAAGAAACTTTGAGAAAACTATTAAAAAAATGGAAAATGAAATAAATCTTTTCAGAATCTGTTTAGACCTGGCTGTGTATTTAGGAGAAAAATATCTAGACTTCATTAATACAAAAAGTCTTCCAAATATAACAGATGTTCACTAGTTTAAAACCTTCCTTATTGTTTTATTTTTATTTTATTTTATGACTTTAGCCTCTTTTTGTTTGTTTCTACTGTGAAAACTGAATGAAACCAGGTTGTCCATTTGCAGAAGTAAAACTGACATTAACGTTGATGTGGGTTAACGCTGTAATAATAATAACGTGCCTTTAGAGACTCCCGTTTCTAAAGTGAGAAGTAGTGAACACACGGTGAGAGGTTTGGTTCTTTTGTGGGAAACGGCAGCGATAATGACCACTCCACACGCCTTTACCTTCACGTCATTACACAAGAGCCTCATCAGCGGTGAGCCGAGAAGTGTGTGAAAGCAGATAAAAGCCCATCACTGCTTATCTTTACATTACAAGTGCTTTACAATCCCGTCTCCATCAGGTCGAGCGGTCCTCATTTGTCCGTTAGCGGCGGCCCGGCCCAACCCTCGCACTCGGAAGGTAATAAACACATCCGGCCGAGGCGTAAAAGCACGTCACGCTGCATTACAACGACTCCATTGCCTCTTGGCTTCAGATCTGTATTAGCTCCAGGACTACGTGACGACAGCCAGAGTGAGCCTTTTCAGAGTATTTATATTTGTAAAGAAGATAAATACGCTTTTCTATTTGGTCAGAACATTTGCACAGTTAAGGTGGTCATAGCTGAAGCAGATTTAGTTTAATTCTTCTTTCAGTAAAAATGAATCGATCTGTAAAAGTGTGGCAGATTTTTGATCAATTCTGACAAACTTTTCTGTCCTACGTGGGTCTTTACTGTTTGACCTTTCATGCTACAGTAATCTACTCACTCAGCCTTTATGTGTATAAGTATTTTAAAAGATTAGTTATGATTAAACTTCTGCTACTTTTGTGGATTTCCTTTGAATTGATGGGAATATAAAAAGCTGCACCATTTTGTCTGAGACGTTTATTTTTAGTTGCGTGGCAGAGAGTGGCTTATTCAGCAGCACATTTACTAAAACTGTGCAGGGTTTTAACTCTTTCAATAAACAATTTGAATATCACTAAGTTAAGCGACACAAAAATTGCACTTTCACTTAAAACTGAGAACAGCTTTTTCTATTAAACTCCAAATAGTTTCTTGTAAAATCAATCGTTTGTGGGAAAACAAAGGCTTAATCTGCTGTTTATTCTAAGGGATTGTAGTAGATGATAACCTCGCTCCCATTGGTCGACGCTTGTCACATGACGTTCCAGGAAGTTTAATAGCTGCAGATAAAGTGTATTTTCAGCTGAATATGTCTTTTAACAGAGAAACAGCTGAAAAAAGAAAAGCATCAACAGAGAAAAGGGAGGCAACGTAAAACACAGATAAATACTGTCAATTCAATCACGTCATGTTTAACGAGGAGGAGATAATTGTCGTCCTGACGCTGAAGTCACAGCTAAGCTAACGCTAAACTCTAAACTTCAGTTTGGTCAAATGGATTAGTATTTTGGAGGAAAAATTGGTCTGGTTTTATTTTTGGAGGAGAGTCTGAGGGACAAAAAAAGAAAATCGAGGAGAAAAATCAGGAAGTGGAGCTTTTACAAACAAAACTACAGTTATTTTCCGTTCAAAACCAACACAACAATATGTTAAGGTCGGTCAATTATAACAGCATTGTAGTCTGTTCAACTGCATACCTACACACTTCAGTCTAATGTCTGCTTGTTTCTTTCCGTCAGCAGTTTCCAGTGGCTCCAAATAGCCCTCGCTGCTGTAAACCAGAGCTGTGAGTTCTGTAAAAGCAGAGTCATCTCATAAAGAGGTCAGCTCAAGGCCAACGTGGAACAGGGGACAATGACAGCAACCGTGAATCACCCCAATGTCTGCTTTTATACCCTAATAAAAACTATGGAATAAAACACGTTGAAAGGTTTAGCTCTTTTTAATATTCAGACAAAACCCAACCAGAGCTTTAAGATGTTTTTTATGTATTTAATATTTCTGCAAATGCCCAGAAAGATGGAAGAATTACACTGAACACAGATGATAATAAGAGATGGGGACATTAATAAAGAATGCACTAAAAAAAGCTGTATTATTTTAAAAAATGAAGAAAGTGATTGCATATTTACACAGACCTGCTTTAAAAATCCAGACTCAGGTCACTTTAATTCAATATTTAGTCTTGTTTATGTTTATTTTTTGTGGAGAGGTTGAGTCAATGGACGTAAACTAATCCGTGACGTTTGAATCAAAGAGAATGGAGTATATTTCACTGTTAAACTTTTAAAACGGAGTTAGGTTTTGGCGTCAGGAACAGTTTTTAAAGTCTGAAAATGATAAGATAAGACAAAAAAAACCTTTATTAGTCCCACATCAACAGCAAAGGAACAAAAAGAACAGCAAAAAAGCATCACACAGATCGAAAAATTAAATTAACTATTCTAATAAATGATCAACTAAAATAGATTATTCATGTGTAAATTATGTCTCACATTGATTTTATTATCTTTCAGTTGTTTTAACTCATGTTCTTTTGTGCTTTTAACTTGAGTTATTTATTAATTGAGTGTTTTATGTTGATTTTATTTTTAGTTTTAAGTCCTCTACAGTTTTAGTGCATTATGTTGGTATTGTACTGTTTTATTTTGTGTTTTATCTCTTCTATTTATTTTACTGCTTGTGTACAGCACAGTTTTAAAGCTTTATAAATAAAGTATGCATATGTACAATTTATGGATATGAATCGGTTTGCTTGACAAAAGTTAATAAAAGTTTGTGAGGAAGTTGATAAATGTTATATTTTGCAGATTATGTTTTATAATACGAGAAGGAGCTAATATTGTTTCTTAAAGTGACCCCGGTCTTGTGCTAACTTTATTAATCACAACAACAACAACAACAGGTTTTCTTTTCTTCAGTTTCCACTCAAAGTTAGGAACACAGACATTATTTCTTTGCACCTGTCTGCTTTTGCTTCACAAGTTTTAAGGCTGCACCAATGTACTTTCACCAGTTTTGATGGAAGTGGCTGTTATTATTAATATGGAAATAATAAGTGGAAATAATTACTTCAAATGCACCGTTTGACTTGTTTAAATGAACTGTGCTCATTAGGAAACAGTCGGCTGCACTGGAGTCACATGGCACAGTGTATCTTTAAAATACTGAAGAATAAACCATGAGTATATTGTATTTTTTTCCCTTTTCCTTCTTCTTTCAACTCGTCTTAATGTGTTTAATTGTCCACAACTTAATGAATTTGGTCCAAAAGTTATGATAAATGTGATTCACACTGAAAACAAACCAGACTTGGATCAGTTTGGACCCAAGCGAACCGCTTTCACAGCTGAAAATGAGGTTCAGACCAAACAGAAAAGTCCAGAACAAACCACAGAGACGACAGTGTGTTTCGAAGCTTGATACAAAGAGAAGCAACAGTAAAAATACATTCATCTGTTTCGTTGGTGTATTTTTCTCTGAGGCTTTAGTGCTCTGTTTATCAATGTTTTGCAAAATTGTGACGTTCATCGACTGGATTTTTAAACACCTCTGTCCTATTTACCTTCACTGGCTTCGTGTCAACACTTAATTACATTTTCTGACGTCAGCAGCTGAAGTTCTGTTTCAGAAATTGAATTGGCTCAGTCTCTCGCTGCTCGACCGGACTTTAATTCCACAAAAAGATGGAAAATACTGGAGTAAACACTGGCCTCTGAGTTTTATAATAATAAGGTGTTGAGGGAATTAGATTTGCTGGAGCCTTATTCGGGCAAAATAAACCAGACTGCATTAACCTGCCACTTTCTCTTTGTTTTGAGTCTGGGACCTACAGCTAATATACATTTTCTGTGGAAATAGAGAAAGCCATGTATTTTTCTGAGTATTAACTGATAAATGGGCTGTATGTGAACAGATTCGCTTGTAAACTAATATTTTTCATTTACGTTGTGATCCTCATTTGCAGTAAATTGCTGAAACTAAACTAAACTAAAATGCTTCCTCAGTTGAATCCTTTAAAGCAACACTACGTAACATTCAGGCTATAAACCCAACAAAAGACTAAAATAGACAAACGCAGTGACAACATTCACTTAAAATTGTTAACTTTCCAGGAAAATATATCCTATAAATAATGTAAATTTGCACTGATGTCATGCATTTTGTCTAGATATATGTTCTAACGTGTTGAATCTGTCAAACCACCTGCACTTTGTCCATAAAAGAAGGATTAGTCTGTTTGTTTCATGTCAAGAAAGCATCAAAATACATTTAATTCTATTCTTATCATGCTTTTCTGGCTCCAGATTTCAGTCAAATGTTATTGTTGCTTTAATGATTAGACTCTGGCCACTGTTTGTCCATTAAATACAGATATCTCCAGGGTTTACAGTGTGCTACTTTTCATTAAGAACTGGAGGAAACTTTATTTTTGACAATTTTGACATGTTTCTATTACAAAATGGCACAGTCATGACACAGGGGGCCATATATTGATATTTGGTGTATTGTTTATTGCCACTAACAGGTTTTCCATTCTTGTTAGAGAATAGAAAGACTAATGTTAAAGAAAATCATGATTAACAAAAAAAAAACCAACATGTATGAAGGACACAAATAGATAAGAAGAGCTGAAGGGTGTCTTAAAGGTTTGGAAACATAAAACATGCCTTTTTCTACATTTTTTCTCCATGTTAAGTGGATGTCCTTGTGTTAAAGACAGGTTTTAAAACATAAACTCTCTATGTCTCTCAAATGCTACACTCTTAGCTCACTCCATGTTACACACAATCACTTCCAAACCATTGTCCACCTTTATTTCCTCATTTACTCGTCTTGTGTTGAGGATGCACACATTTTACAGCATTTCCGCGGCTTCCTCCCGGACGGAAATATCAGGGGAGCTCAATCAGGCGGCTGATAGTGAAATGCCACTGAGCAGGGCTGGAGGGAATGCACCTGAGAGGCGCGGTGATTTATTGCGAGGAGAAGCTGAAGCCAAGTCGCCAACTCTAATTAGAAAATCCTGTGCAGGCAGCTGAGTGCAGCAGAGAGCCTTAAATCAGGAGCCGTCAGCCCCAGACTGCTGCAGCACGGCTCGATGTGAGAGGACTGCATCAGCACAGCACTGTCCCGGCCTGACTCTGACACAAAATACACTCTATTTAAGGCTGTGTGCATCGATGTTTGGTGTATTTTTATTGTGTTTTATGTATACGTCTGCATTAAATGGGAGTTTTGCAGAGTGCTAAATTATCTTCTGTGTTTTGTTTTCTTATTTATGACTGTTTTCTTTTACCTGCGTTTCCATTGACGTAATAATAAACAGAGTGAGGCCATTGTACCAACACACATAAACTTCATAATATCTCCATAATATAAACCTGTCCCATTCTGGAAAATCAAACCCAGAATACATAACTTCAAGCTTATTTCTAAAAGAACGTAAAAGTCTTTCATCTAAATGTGGGATTACAGAAAGAGCACCATTAAAGATCTACTGTTTCCACTAAAATATCTATTTTTATATCATCCCTTTAGCGCTGGCATTGTGTTGATTCATTATTTTTGACTGAAGATATCTATGTGTGTTTGTCCTTTTGCAAAACTCACCTGTTCTCAGATTATCACTTTCAACGTGTCGTTTTTATGTCATTTTTTACCACAATCTGTTACTGGAAGCTTAAAGTGTTCATGTCTGTTTGTTAGCGACGTCTAAGTGGTAATATTTCTCACTCAGCTCACTCTTTTATAGTAAATATGGAGACATAAGTGAGCAAAAGAAGCTAAACAAGACCAGGACCTTATGGCAGAGTTGTTTGTGCTTCGAAAAATGTCTCAACAAACTCTGAATTGACAGAAAAGGTGATGTACCAGGTGTGTTTCTTTGTCAAACTTTCCCCCTCCACTCTCTCTAGCCTCAGACAGATCTTTGTGAATGGCAGCAGCTCCAGCAGCAGCTCCACACTTCTGTGAAATTATATTTAGAGATGTGTTGAGGCTCAAACAGAAACACGGCCGACAGCTCCGTTCTCGTCTGCTCAGAGTTTGATGTCTGCCGCCGACGCGAGGATACGTTTAAACGCTGTCCCAAGGCCGATACAGAGAGCTGCTGCTACAGAACGGTCCGACCAACGCTGATTAAAATATAAATAAATGTACCTCAGGATCACAGCGTTTAATTAGAACAAGGGTGAGAGCATTAAAGAGACTTGTAGTGGAGTTTTGGAGTAATATATAAAATATAGCACTGGTGTCAAACTCAAAGAGGTGAGGAGACGCAATAGTAAATAATAATTATTACAGGAGTCGAAGAACTGTGACAAATCCAACTAAAATCTGTTCAAATCCAACTGAAACCTGTTCAAATCCATCTAAAATCTGTCTGCATCCGTCTAAAACCTGTTCAAATGCAACTAAAAGCTGTTCAAATCCAATAAAAACGGTTTAAGTCCATATGAAACCTGTTCCAATCCAACTAAAGCTGTTCAAATCCAACTGAAACCTGTTCAAATCCAACTAAAGCCGTTCGAATCCAACTAAAACCTGTTCAAATTCAACTAAAACTTGTTCAAATCCAACTAAAACTTGTTCAAATGCAACTAAAATCTGTTTAAATCCAACTGAAACCTGTTCAAATCCAACAAAACCTGTTCAAATTCAACTAAAAGTTGTTCAAATTCAACTAAAACTTGTTCAAATCCAACAAAAACCTGTTCAAATGCATCTAAAACCTGTGTGTCCTGTTCAAATCCAACAAAAAACGATTTTAGTCCATATAAAACCTGTTCCAATCCATCTAAAGCCGTTCAAATGAAGGGCCATATAAAATGATGCAAGGTGCCGCATTTAGCCCCTGGGCCTTGAGTTTGACAGGTATGTACTGTAGGAATAACATGATCAGTGTGTTTATGAGGTGACAGGAGCAGGGCCTGTTGTAAAGGTGAGGTTTTCTGTTGATGATTTTGCTTTTGAGGGAAAACTTCTTCGTTGTCTTCATGAAAAGGGCAGCTTAGATATTCTTCTGGATAAAAGCACGCATGAGGTTAAAGTTATGTTATTAGACCCTTGTAGACTGTCACAACGCTCAGGTGACAGGAGGTCCAGGTGAAAATACAGTCCCTGGATACTTCTCGGGGTTTCAGACTAAATATGGGACGCTTGTGTAACATATGAATTCGTCAAAAATAATACAGAATCCAGAGAAATCTAAGCTAAAACTCAAATTTCTTCTTGTCTCGTTTAGTTTCCTTCTGATTCTGTGGCTCTTGACGTTATCCTGGGCTAAAAATGAACTCCACAAGCCTTTAAACTCATTTGTCTTTATGCCAGAATCTGTTTACCTCAACATTCATGCTCATTATTCTCATATTACAAACTTCTCTCACAAAAAAACCAGCCTGGATTCAGTTTGCAACCCGACATTTTCCCTTTCGTTCTGAATAATCCTCTCCTCGTCGCTGCCATTTGCTGACTTCATCGTTTATATGTCACGTCTTCGACCTCCGACCTTCCCACGGCGAGGTGCTTGTAACGCTGCCAGTCTCAAAAAGTTCAGCTCGCTTTAACGTCGCGCCGATCGTGATTCAGAGCATCTGTTCAACTCCAAAGACAGATGAGGCTATTTGCAAAATGTAAATGCGCACCTCGGACGGTCCTGTTAACATATCGACTCTCATTTGCATTCGGGAGCTCTCTGGGCTCGCCCGACACAGCGCCGATAATATCTTTATTGTCTGTCGCGGTGTGACCTCCACAAAGGTAATTCACGGCCGATTATGCTCTTCTCCCAGCTGTCGGCTTTAATTAATACGAGGCACATTTTAAAGTCTTGTACAGAGGCTCTGCAGTCTCCACCGACAACAGACGACGAGTTACTTTCACTGTTTAGCCCTCACATACATCTGCCTTATGTAGATTTAACCACTCTTCAAGAGGTTTTATAGCTATTTGACACATTTACAAGTTCTATACATGGAATTATAACGTCCAAGTGACTAAAATATGTACTTTTAGAACATATCTCTTCCAATTTATTGTGCTGTTGTTGTAATGTATCCTTTATTTCTTGATTTGAGGCTTGATTTGAGGACTGCCTGGTTTTTAAGCTCATTGTCGCATTAAATAACATGATGTATGAATGAACATGAAAACTTCCTTCTCAAAAGGTTGTTTTCAGCAGTGTTATGCATGTTCATTTAGTTTAGAAAACCATAGTCTGTGGTGAACCAACCTTTCATTTTCAGATTAGAGCCATCAGTCAGAGATGATCGTGCTCTATATTTAGCTTCAAACGGTTCAAATCTTGATGCATCTTTTACTTCTATCTTTTCCCTGTAAAGTGAATAGATTCGTGTCATCCTTTTAAAAGCTGTTACATTAAAATGGCTCGTCGCTTTCCTCTGTGAAGCCAAACTTTCTGTTTCAGTGCTCGACTTAAAAGAATCTCTTTGCACTCTCTTTACTGTTCTTTTGTAATTGACATGTGTCTCAGAAAAGCTCACAGGAAGTCGACTAAAGTTTCCTCCGCAGGGTCACAGTTCACCATAAAATCTCATTAAAAGTTGAGTTCGACGTGTCTGTGTTAACGCTGCAGCCGACGGTGACTCTGCTGTTTGTACAAAACACAATTAGGGCTTTGGTTAAACACAGGACTCATTAATTATGCACCATGACAAAATATTGCTTGTTCTATTAGTTTGAATAATTCAGGATGATAATCTAAGATGGTGTCCAGATGCTTGCTGTGAGTTATCGCTCCAATGAACTCCGTAAAAGAAGAAAAGATAATCTGTTCATTTGTCTGATGCATAAACGTAGATGTTGCTGCTGCTGTTAAACCTTATCACAAAGTCTTTCTGTAATTCATACGTTAAAGTGATTGGTGAGAGGTCTAGTATGTACATAGAAGACATACATAGAACAGAAAATACTGGTGAGATTAAGAAACAATCAAGAAACGGCAAAATCAGTGACAATTAAAGGAAAATTAGTGGCAATCAAAGCAAAGAAACAACTAATTATTTAAATTGTCACATAACTACATAGCTTGTAAATAAAAGAATCAGTAAAATGTTTTTCCACACATACGTAGAGCTTTTCCACACATTCAGGGGACTTAATGTCACCTGAAATGTAGAAAACTATTGTCCACAAGTCCAATAAGATGTTATCATCAGGATTTAATCAGCCTTGACACCAACAATATCTCTTCGGCTGCAAATGCATCTCTTCATCCTCCTCCGACTCTATCCTGTGTCTTGGTCGGTTCACAGTGAGCCCATGGTCCAGACCAGAACAAATCAATCAATAAACATGGATCTCCAATAGTTATTAAGCCTCAAAGCAAAAGCAACGAGGTTAAAATGCAGAATCACATTTTAAGACCAAAGCTAGTGAACAAATACACACTTTCTCTGAATTATCGGCGGCCATTACTTCCTTGTGGACATCAGTTTAGACCAATAGGAGCGTCTCTGATTCAGAAGCAAGCTTATGATTGGATATTTCTGTCACAGTCTGTAACATCCTCATCTAATAAAACCTCGACAATAAAGCTTAGATGACGTCTCAAGGCCTGCTTGTTTAGAAGGAGAATGATATGGTAACTTTTGGTAAAATGGTAAATGTAGCTGTAGACAGAGATTTTATCATTTTATTTTGGCAATGCAGCACTGAAGTTAAAGTTATTAGTGTGGAAATCAAAACTACGGCCTCTAAAGGAGCTACTTCCTATTTAGAACTGAAAGATATTGTTATTCTTTCAATAAAAATAGAGATTTGTTGAGGAAAAATGTTTATTAAAGCCATCGTTACGTAACTGTTAGAGCTATATATAGTTTATGTAAAGACATTCACTCACAAAAGGAAATCAAGTGTGTTTGTTATGTCCATGTCTCTGGGATGAGTTTGAGTAAAAAAAAAAAAAAGATCTTTACTCATGTGTCATAAGAGCATCCTCATTTGCCTGAGAGCGCTGTGTGTGCGTTAACTCGGGACACACTGAAACGTCAGCTTTTTCCGAGAGTCCAATATTTTCCGCCACAGTCAACAGTTGCCTCGAGGCGAAGAGGAAGCTCCCGTTTGGCTGGAGTCTGCTCCGAAGCCTCCCTGCACGGACGCACACAAAGACAAACTGTACGGACACAACGGCACACAGTGGAGCGCTGCCTCCTCGGGTGTAATTAAAGATCTGGAAGAGCTGCAGTCAATAAAACGGAGAAAACGTCATCGCTTAACTTTGATCAAAGTGTTGCTTTTACGAGCCTCCGGTGTCCAGTCTTTATTTATTAGTTACCATCTCACGGCTCACGAAAAGACACATCACTTTAAGTAAGAGGCTTTTTTTTTTTTACCTGAAACTAGGTCATATATGAAAGTAGAACAGTCAAAGTGAATCCATATATGCTTTTAATGTCCCATTTTCTACTAATGCCTTTCTGTGCTTTAGAGAAATGCATGTTGCTGTAAAGGTCTGCAAATGTCAAAGCCTTTGGGCAAAAGAAACCGCTCACTGGATGTTCAACCTGGCTTTCCTTTACACTGCTTTAGATAAGGTCCACAATGTTAAGGCTTGATGAGGAGAAGCCCTTTTTTTACATTCACTGAACTTTAAACTTTGTTTTTAGGGGCTCCACAGTACATAACGTTTGCAAAAGAGCTGGTTCTTTAAACAAATATGTGGTATTTGATTGGATTTATCTTAGTTTAATCCAATCAGAGCAGCTCCATGTTGTTTTCGTTCGTAATGATAAAATGTTCAAACCTAAAACACACCCACACCTCTCAGTACTGACACATTTTTGGTCAGAATTGATGATTTTTGTGTGTTTTTATGAACCTCCAAATCTCTTGAGAATCCAGCTGCAGCCCAAGTTTATCTGTGAACACAATCTACTGAATTTTCTCATCCAAACGTCCTGTTGTGGTCCTAGTGTAACCTCCAGGTGAGTTCTGTATGAACAGTGTCTGGAGGAGCACCAGGGCCTGTTGTTGACCGTGTGACTGCAGCTGTAAGCAGAGTGTAGAGCTCACAGAAGCCTCTTACTTTCTGCTGTTTGTTTCTACATTACTTTCTGCTTTAGGAATATGTTTTTAACTCCACACATTCTCTAAGAATTAAACATACAACATTTAGTTTAGTCTCAAAGCTACTTAAACAGTCCCAGTTTTGTTTGTGTTTGCTTTTTGTCATTTTTATTCGAGCTCTAGAGTGAGTTCATGTTGTTATTTACTTTTTTACCTTGTCCTTTGTTCTTTTTGTTGTTGTTTTTAGGCTTTATTTTAATTCTGTTTCCTGAGTTTTCATTTATGTAAGCTTCCTTTACGCTCTCAGATCCTATTGAAGTAAGTATATGTTTGAAAATACACCTTCGCTCACTTCTTCTTCACAAATTCTGGCAAATAAACAAAAAAAGCCTTGTTAAATGAACTTACTGGCTCCCGTATTTATGCAGCTCACGTCTGATTCCTGGCTCGGGCCATTTGCTGTATTTAATCTCTTCCATCTTTCCCCATTTCTCGTCTATCCACAGTCGCCATCATTTAAGGCATTTTCCCCCAAAAAAAACACAACAAAAACCTCTCTGTTGACGTCATATCCATTGTTTATCACTGACACTCTTACAAACGGTCTTCATTTTAATCAGACTAATGCTTTTGACATTGACAGAGCTGTTTTGTTTGTCTTATCCTCCTTGAAATGTGCTGCGTTTGGAGTATTTCGGAGGTGTTTACAGATGAAATAACAGTCTGTAACATTAGAGTCAGTACTCGTGGACTCCCGCTGCAGTCGTAGTTTGTCTGTTTCTGAATAAATAGTCAGCCCCACTGACCTGGGCCACACACACTTAGTACAACACGGCCTTAATTCAATTTATCTGCTGCATTATTCATGAGACGGTTCACCTCACTGCAAACCATCTGCAGCACGTGTCGGCGTTGTGTGTGCGTCCGCCGAGGCTCGCTTTCATTACGTCTCTGTGTTTTATATCGTTGTGTGTGTGTAAGCTCAGATATGAATGTTTACCGAGATCAAATTGAAAGACATTGTTTTTGCAGATGGGATCTCGTTGAAGTCCGTTGTGCCCGCGCCGCTCAAACTAAATCCATGTTCACAATTAGATAAGGCTCAGCTCTAATGCCACTGTTCTCTGCTGAAATGATATTGAGTTTACAGGCTTTCAGATGGCACAGATAGAAAGCCTGCAGCCAGGAAACCAATATTGTTTTTAGGATTACGCTTTATTACACATTGACTTGTCCACAGACTATATCTATTTTCATCTAAACTCACGGAATCTGCAAACTACAATAGAAAACACAGTATGTTATTTTTTATATTTCAGTATTTTAAGAGTCTGAGGATGCACTGAACATGGTCTTTGTCTTAAAAGAGCAAGGTTAGGTTGGACTTGTGTTGTTTTATTGGTTTCTTGTGGATAAATGGGCAATTACCTGCAAAATTACTCAAAAAATGCAATAACACTTGAATTAAAAAGAGGAATATCCAATCTCTTTTAGTAAATGAAGCTGTGTTGAAAAATTACTTGGCTTTAGTTTGTAGTTTTATTCAAATGCAGTCCTCCAATGCATTTAGTTGGTGATATTTTTGGCACTAGGTTTTAATTGGATTTGAGCAGGTTTTAGATGGATTTGAATCCGATTCATTTTATTTGTTCATGAAATCTTAAGCCAGTTTCTGCTACAAAGATATATACTGTAAAAACTGCTTAAATCCTAATCAAACATCATCAAATCTAAATAAAACATGTTCGAATCCAACTAAAACCTGTTAAAATAATCTAAAACATCTTCTAAAAGCTGTTCAAATCCAACTAAAACCAGTCGAGGGATCGTAATCACGACGCAGGATTACAATAACATAAAACATATTCATCTTTTGTGATGATACATTCTTTTAACAGAGGTATTGTTTGTCTCTGTTGAATATAATAATCCAAACTCAACAAAAACACCACTGGACAAAGTAAAAGTACCATCACAGCAAGAACAGATCATATTAAACCAACCCAGAATAAAAATAGATATAAATATTGGGAGAATACAACTCTCTTTTTCACATGTTACAAATAAAATCAGTTTTTATTTTGGCTCCAGAGCTGAAGACACACAGGTGGTTGGATTAAAAGCCTCTTGTTTCCGGCTGATGCTGATTGTCCTGAAGCTGACTGCCGTGTCTCTTTTATGGAGATGGATCCGCGGCGTTTTGCAGCAGCTGCAGAAAGTGTGACCCGCGTAGTATCTGCATAAAGCCCATCCGTGTCGAGGCGCCCGGGTCACTGCGACTAATGAAGCCATCACGACTCTCTTTAACAGCGGCCGAACCACAGAGAGCTCTCACCGACTCTGTCCTTCACCGTCCTCCAGCTCTTCATTATTTATACAGAGCTAATAACCTGCACAGACTCCAACTTTACTGATAAAATCCTTGACTGTTGTTAACTCAGAGGACTCCTTGAGGGTCTCAGGTCTGTTCAAAACGCTTCAGGAAACGTGAAGTGGGTTTATTGTTGAACAAACTGAAATGACTAAAACAAAGAAATGACAAAAAGAAACACAAAAACAGACACAGACCGTATCTTGGCTCCCTTTTTTAAGTAAATTCATTATCTCACATATTCACAAACAACATGTAAAGAGGTCTATATACATGTTTTTTAATTCTATAATTAAAATCATAAACATTTCTACTGTTCATTGCTTGGAGTTTGACCTGTCACTGTTATTGGAGCAAAGACAGGAGTTTATTTTGCAGAGTTTGAGCAGAAACAAAGAGAGAAACTGTGTGATTGGCAGCTTTTTATTAAACTGGCAACAATTCAACACGACGTTCAGTGATCAGTGACGGAGCAAAGCACTTAGATTAATAATGGACTGGCTTTAAATGAAGAGAAGTGGGATAAACAAAGGCGTAGCTCCTGTTGTTTTACTCCATTTTTCTTCCGGTTTGTTTACCCTACTTTAGACTCCAGCGATGGGCATGACCAGAAACAGAGGGCAGATTTCTTGAGACCGCACTGGACGGACGGGAGATGAATCACAAACAAACATGTGTCACGTGTGTCCTTTTGACCGGCGTAGGTGCAGACGTCCGGCTCGTGCTCGTCCAGATCCCACAAAAGAAGAGATGTAGCGCTGACCGGGGGCAATGTTACGTAAAAGAAGCTGAATCACACTCAGAAGGAGGCTTTTGACTGCTCACATAGTTCAGAATACTGATGGGTGAGCAGCCAGTGTTACTCTTGAGGTAAATGTTTAATATTAGACTTCTCATTCAAGGATAAACATAGGGATCTTGTGTTTTTTGTTTTCTATGAACCAACTATTGCGGTACTCGAGTTGCAGCTACACTGATATAATATAATCATTTCTACTGCGGCTCGATCAAAGATGGACACTTGTGGGATCGCTGTCGTCGGGGTCTTTCTCAGGTCAGACCCGCTGCAGTGTTTTCCACTAATGAACTCATCAAAAGCATCGCTAACAAGCAACAACAGGGATCTACTTCATGCATTAGTCGTGCTTGCTAGACTTTCCTCGAGTATAATAATCATTTCTATAGACTGTTCATATAGAGTTAAAATAGATTGTATCAGTCCTATTTTCAATATATTCCTAATTACATTCCTATATTCAAGTCTGGAGATGTGTTTACCTGCACACAATAGCATCTATTTAAACTTTTCATCCTCTTTTTTATCAGAAAACTTATTTTTTTACATAATGGACTCCTCTGTTGTTAAAAAGTACATAGCATTATTTCCATGAGAGACTTTAAACTGAACACACACACAATATTAATTACTGGTGTAATTAAGAGAATCTGCAGCGTTGAGCCGTGGGACGTCCCACTTCCTCCGACAGTAGTTGTTTACTAATGTTCTCCAACACCTGACTCAATGTTCTCTGGTTTGTTTTGTATTTTTGTCGCAGTTTTATCAGTTTTCCACTTTCTTCATTCACAGATTTGGATTTCCGTTTCTTGAAAAAGACACTGATTTACTCAAAAACAGTTTAAACAATATAAAAATAATATATACTGAAGCATAGGGTTTATTTGGTCAATGTGCAAAGTCAGGGGTTAACTTACTGCAATATTTACAGTATTATACTGCAGTGTGTTTCTGTGGGAGATAAAAAATTACAAAAGCAAAGAATTATGATAAAAAATAATCTTTTTTATGTTTACTTTAAGAAGCACTGTCTTAGATATTGTATTTTTATATAATATGAACAATATGTATACAACAAAATCATTTCCAGTGCAATTAAAACTCTTTCATTGACACAGTTAAATATTTTGGCATAAATCCATTTCAAAGACATTCTCAGATACATAATTAAAACATTTAAACCCTTATTTTGAGGCACATATTTTCCTTTTTATTACTTTTGTCTTTTAAGAGGAATTGCCACTGTTTTGAAAATACACTTAACTCAAGAAATGACTGCTTTATGTGCCATATTCTTTTCCGTAATGTGTGTTTTCCTATTTTTAATCTAAATGTTACCTCTTTTTTTTAACCTTTTCTTCTAAGACTGTTACATATTTCTTTTTGGATGTGGATTAAGTTTTGTGATTAAGGTCAAGTTTATCTAAATCTACGGGTCTCATTATAACTTTCTCAATATTTATCTGCCTCCATCTCTTTCAGTATTTATCTCCAGATGTATTTTTCATCTCTCTTCTCTTCGTTCTCGCCCGTGACCTTTGCACTTCTCGTTTCTGAATGCATCTCTCGTTCCTCACCTCTTCTCTTTCGGCGCAGACTCTTCTCGGTTTTTGATCTAAGCTCCTCGCTCTTTGTTTTTCTGCCTCGGCCTTGTTATTTTCTTTTCTTGCACAAGCTCTACATTATTCTCTCTGTTTGTGTCTCATTTGCCGTCGACCTCCTGGTATTTCTCCTTTGCTTTATTTCTTTGGTCTTGCTTCTTTATTTTTTCCTCCAAACGTTCTTGTTTTTCTACCTTATCCCTTTCATTTTTCTCTTCTTGATCAGACGAGGAGCTAATCTGTTGAAATTAAAGTCTGTGGGAGAAAAAAACACATGTAGTTGTACTGCATAAAAATGGGATTTATTTAAAAAAATATTAAGGTTTAAATAGATCCAGGAATGAAGATAAATAAGTTGTGAATACAATATTTGAAAAAAAAAAAAGGTCAGACTTTGTCTTAAGTATATTTCCTGTATTAAACTTTGCAAAAGACCTCATGATAAAAATATTCTGCTAAAATTAGAAAAACAAACAAATAAAACAGCTGCTATGTTTGACACTTTCTCTGTTAAAAAAAAAAAAAAGGAAAGACACAAATTGCCCCTGTACATTTTTTTTTTCACTGTAAAATGCATCTTTTCAACAATAATTACATAAATGTTGTGTTTTTTTACTTATTGTGTTGCATATTTTATCTGTAAAAACTATATCTACATCATATGTTGTATGTGATGTATGTTGTATTGTGACCGCTGCAAAAACTTTATAAATGACACGTCTCTACACTGTAAAAAAAATAAATAAATAAAATAAAAAATTGAAAACTGTAAAATAAAAACACAGGAACCTTTTATATAATGTATGTAACCATTTTTTCTCACTGCACAATGTGTTAGTTACAAAAATTTCCGTCTTTTACTAATTGTACTTTTACAGTTGTGTTACATATTTTATCTGTAGTTGTAGTTTTATGAGTTTAAAAATGTTTTTGACTGAAGATAGTTCATGTCTTTACTGTCGTCATGTATTTTATATTTTGAAATATATGGGTATTTACTGTGGCAGAATTTGACAATAAATATTACAAACAGTGTGACATTGATTATGTGCCTGTATAGCTAGTGATGCTAATGACCAGTGAACGTGATAAAGTGATGTCATATTTGGTTTTTGTTGTTTGTTGGCATTTCCAACAAACAAAAAGACATGGATTAAAAACAAAAATGGTTGAAAATATTGAACTTAAATCTGTCCAGATCCAGGTCCAGGTGAATAAATAAACTCATGTCCTCTTTGTTTCCATTGAGTGCAGCTGCTGTATCCTTTTCTCTTTTGTTATTCTCCATTTGCTTCATTCTCATCTCCCTCACGTCCCTCCCTCCATCATCTTTATCTCCCCTCCTCCATCGCTCAGCCTCTGTTTCCTGTCATCCCTCTCTTTTCCGTGATGAGTCTTATTTCCCTCGTGTCCCGGGCCCCGTTCCTTCTTCACATTAAAAACAGAAACGGTGCAAAGCTGCTAAACAACGCTGCGTCTGACCTTTCCCCGTAACAGACTTAACTTTTCTCATAATAAGGCTTTCTGCGCTGGTCTTGTTTTCTGAAAACAACTCATTACTTTCTAATAGAATGAGGTCAAATGAGACAGGCTTGAAATATGGACGCTCTAAAGCACAAATTAAGTGCTGTTTGGCGAGTTCTCTGCTTCAATCTTCAAGTATAAAAAGAGTAGAAGAATTTGTTTTGCTTTTTAACGTTGACCGACATTTTCAATGACAATAAACACATTACAATCTACACTTAATCAAACACACAAACCTTGAGAGCTCTAGTGGGACAGACATTCATCTCCATTTATCTGCTCTCAGGATCCACCTGAGGAAACCGAATTAAGAGCAGATAATCCCTTCCCAAAGGCTATTAGTAATTTAAGAAGCATTAAACATGAACTCCAGTCATTTCCCTGAAACGTCTGAGGCTGTAACTCACTCTGTTCAAGAAACGAATGCACAGAAGTAAAGCATAAAGACTGAAAACCAAGCTAAAGGCGTCTCAGTTTAACGCCAAACGATGGTGACCTTATCCTCGGCAGAAAATATGTCCCAAAAAAAGACTTCCCCAACGCCCAAATGACAAAACCCAAGGACTCATTGACTGAGATTCAATAGGATTATACTTTGACTGCAGGAGAAACCCAAGGAGAGATTACATTTATTATATTAATCCAATTTTAAAAGGTGGATTAAACCATAAACACACCTGAAGATATAATTAGAGTGTAATTATAGTGAGTGTGCAGACGGCAGATTAGAAATACTGGCAGCGTCGAGATGTCTAGATGTTACTGAAAGAGTTCGATCATATATTTTATAGAAGCAAGCGATCTATGTTTGATGTTTATTTAAAACTGCTGTGACAAATGTGGTGTTGTCTATTCTATAAACAAGAAAATGACCGAAGCTATGACAATAAAAGGGTTAATCGAACATAATCCTAATTCTTTATCAAATGTCTGGCCTTGAAGCTCATAAACTGTGGGCCACTCACTTCCTATTGTCTGCTCTACTCTAACATGATCTGGTCTTTATTATGTGCCCCCTGCCTCAGTCAATAGTGAGTTTATTTATTCAAAAATGCATAAAAATTACAGTCAAACTTGCATTTTTCTGTCCACAAAATACAAACAGAACTGGGAAGTACAGTTCAGGTTTTTCTCTCTGATTTAAAGATCCAGAACGTCGATTCTTGAACAGATTTAAGGCTCTGTTGAGGTTAATTTTCTCTTTAAGTGTGTGATTTTATGTGATTTTTATGTTCTACTGTTAACTGTAACTTGCTCCAGGTCTTATCCATGTCACACTTGTTGGCTTTGGCTGTAAACCTTTTAGTAATAGCCTCAATCGCTCAGAAAAGCTGTTTTTGGACCTCAGTCTTTTTAAAATCTCACGACTGTAGCTGCAGCTCGAGAAAGAATTTTGTTGACGAATCATTTTCCTCGTAATTTTTGTCAATTACATATTTTTGCGTCCAAAAACTAAATGAAAACTAAATAAAAAGTAATTAATGAGAACGAAAACTAAATGTAGCAACACTTTTGTCACAAATAAAAATGAAATGGAATGAACAGAGACAAAATCCAATCAAAAGAAGGAGGAGACGAGTTGAGAAGAGATCCAGTCAGACAGAAATGTATTACCCTTTATATTTTAATGAATAAATATACTGTAGATGTAGTCGACTAAATACTGATATTTAAAACTAGACTAAAACTAATGATTAAATGATTAAGTTATGACCAAAACTAAATTGAATTTTAGACTAAAACTACACTAAAATTTGTTGTCAAAATGAACTCTCTGCAATGACACAATGAGATGTACACTCCCCAACAACCAGAAACTGTAAAAAAAGAAAAGAAAAAACCTAGTCAAGAAGAGTAAACGTCTGCAAAGATAAGTTGCACAAACAAGAGACGGACTAAACACGACCGAGTTAATAGAAGTACCTTACTTTGAAAACAGCTTTGATAAATAAGTCCATCCGGCAGCTAAAAGTGGGGCTGAAAATAGAGATAAGACTATTTTAAAAAGTGAAAATAAAAAGAAAAGGGGAGCGACCGGAGGATCCTTGAACGCGTGATGGACGACTGCCGCAGTATTCTCGGCTTCCCCTAAAACTCTTCACGGCTCATAAAGTTCAGGAGCTCTCTCGTCCTCCTCGTCCCGTCATCTCTCACGTCGTCCCGCCGGCTCCGGGTTTGGCCTTTTTTTGGAAATAAGAAGAGCCACAGAGAAAGACGGAGAGCGAAATGGCCTTGTGTTTCATTCTTTTATTTTATTACTTTCATTTTCTTGTTTTTATACGTTGGTTTCTCGGAGGAGGGAGATTCATCACGAAAGACGAGAGCAACAACAGCCCAAACTCAGACTGCACCACATGATTTATCGCTTCTCTGTCTCCATCTTTGAAGAGTTTCTCAAACGTTCTCCATTAGAGGAAGAGCCTATTAAAACAAATCTTTGCTTGTTTACAGTAAAATGAAGACCAGTGTTTGTCTGGTGCTAACCTCTTCCTCTAATTGACTTTTATTTTGATTATTTATTTTATCAAACAGTTGTACGACGTTTTTTTGTTTCTTTTCTCTTCCTGGTAGCATAGTACAAACCTTCTAGTTTTACCATTTTCTCAATAAGTTTTATCAGAATTTTATTGTAAATACTACTTTTTTCAGAGTGACTATGAGGGAAATAAACCTAACTCTGCTGTAAGTCTGTAAGTAATGTTAATATGTCGACAGCTGAAACAAAACAAACCTCTTTTAACAACACGAACTGTGAGAAAATCTGTTAAATCTAGATTGTTTTTGTCGTTGCAGTACCGTAAGTGGCCACTGGAGGATTTGTTTGTTATTAAAATCATTCGAGAAGAAAGAAAGAAACGCCAACGAGTATTTACATTTACTTCAGTCAAACGTAGTGGCACGGACCCAACGCCACAAGCCAAGAGCTTAACGAAGCGTTTGTTGAGTTTTGAAGCGTGTATTGACGAACAACAGTCCAAAATGACTGCAATTAAAGCTTTTATTGGAACAGAACACAGTCAAAGACCAGTCCAACAACAGAGCAGCAAAATGTCTCCTAAAATCGGCCTCTAAATTGTTGTAAAAACAAAGAAAAAAACTATTTCTTTGTCATTTTACCATATTATTTTTCATTTAATCTAGCGTTAAATGTACAAATAATAAGATAAACCTTAATTGTGTCTCTTAGGAGTATTTTTCTTGGGACAATGAAGGGAGCACACACCACAGCAGTAGCACAAAACAAAGCAGAAACAATCCGTACACATATAATATTCATTTTACAGATATTCCTCTATAAACCGTCTTCATCTGGGAGGAAATGCAAACTAAAATGGAGGTTGGGAATCAGAAGAAGGCTGAGGAAGTGTGCAGTGAGGAGGAGGAAACACTGGAGCAGGATCTGAGGCAGTGCTAATGTAGTCAAATGAGCTCAGAGTCGTAAAATGTAAATAAGATGCTTACTGTGCAGAGACTGTGGAGGAACTCTGTGCGTTTTCTGCCAACAGCGAACGTGATACAGCAAAGTCTGGCTCGGAGCCCGTTTCCACCGCCTCCGGGCCCAGAATCAGAAACACTGAGGCTAATGGACTAATGTACACAGAGATTTACTGAAACATACTGACAGTAAAAGAACTGGACTCAGGACGTTTCCATTTAACATGATTTAACCTGAATTATAAACAATCATTTTACTGTAACTTAACTGTAAAAAAGAACAATATCCTTCATAAAACATGCTGCTAACAAGGAGTAAATAAAGATTAAACAAGGATTCAGCTCTGGCTAAAATCAGGAAAGACCTAAGAATAAACGGAGGCTAAACCCGGCCAAGACCAGCCCTAAACCAAGACTAAACCTGCAAATAAACAAGACTAAATCCAACAATAAACAAAAAGTAGATGTAGCCAGGACTAAAGATACAACAAGACTTAACCAGGGATAGATCAGGACGATAAATACAAATAAAACCAAAATTTAACCAAGAATTAACCAGGATTTAACCTAAAACTAAATTTAGATAGACAAAACCAAAGAATAAACAAGCACTAAACCTACAATTAAACAAGAGCTAACCCCAAACCTAAACCAGGACTTTACTAAGACTAAACCCAGGAACAAACCAGGAATAAACCAGTTCTGAACCAGGACTAAAACAGATCCAGACTCGTTGTGACTCCAGAGATACAACACATTAGTCTCTGGTGTTTGGCTCCGACGAGACAGAGTCAGACTCGCTCAAACCCTGCTCTAAAAATGTTCAGCTGCAGGAGACTCGCGGATCCAGAGCCGAGGGGACAGCATCCACGTCTCCAATTAAAACTAAACGTGGGCAGGAGAGCGGGACAGGACGGGACACATCACCGGTCTAATTGGTTCATGAGGCTCAGGTGCAAAAGTTTACTTCTTCTTCATCAAACTTTCCATTTTGGATGCTATTCTTATGGTAGTTTGGTAAAAGGCTGCAGCCGGACTTTGACTGTATTATTCACTTTATTGTTTTAAGTGTTTTTACTTGTTTTTATGTCTTATTTTGCTATTTTAAGTTACTTTACTGAATCTGTTGAGAACTTTGAGCAGTGATGGTTGGTTTAAATGTGCAATATCAATAAAACTAACATTGATATTGTTTAAAGAGTGAAATACCGGTGTTGATGTGGTGTTTTAATGTCAGCTGCTTCTAAATTAATGTTAGTGATGCGAAAGATGCAGAAATGACACTTTTGTTTTATAGATTGCTTTGTGAAACATCAATAAAAGTAAGATAATGCCTGTAAACTTTAGCTTTTACAAACTCTGTCTGTGAAATGTTTGGGAAATCTTTACCTCACAGACATTTCCACTCACAAACAGAAATATAAAATCATGTACTTATATATACTTCATTTCTCTGATTGGTTGTATGTCTATTCAGCTGCGTTCAGAGGCAGTTTATTCAACGTCTATTGGTCCTGCCTCCCTAAAAACCAACTAAAATCCACAGAGACTAGACTTATTTGTTGGATAGAAATGCAATGACTGGTCAGGCCAAGTAAAAACATAAAATAAATGCAAATAAATGCGATAAAAGCCTATAGTTATGCCAGTTAAACAGCTAACTCATCAGGAAAAAAGCAGAGAGTAGTAATAATAGTGTAGTAATAATATATATAATCGTTTTTGTCCTTGTTTTTTTGTTGTACTGTTTTAAATACGAACTTTGCATTGATCTATTTGTCACGTATTGATCTTTAGTGCACTATAATAGACTGGATGAGGTGTGTTTCTTGAAGTGGAGTCTCTGATTTATTCGTTTTAATTGGTGCACAGCTTTACAAATTATGTTAATATATTCCTAAATGAAAAAAAGCTGTAAACAATGTGAACACAAACACACACAAACAATACTCAAACCGTCAGGGCTGTGATTCCTGAGAGCGTGGCAGTAAATTCCCAGCCAGAAAGAAATAATCAAAGTTTAAATTACTTTCCTGAGCGTTTCTCTGGGAAACACCGCAGTGAATTGTTCTGCACGTTTTTAATTTTCACCGACATCTTATGAACTTTCAAGGAGATTTTGCCCGGAGTCGCTGTTAATTTCTGTCTGTGATACGGTACATGCCTCGGTACAAAGTACAGTCAGAGCTATCAATGGCTATCTCCAGAGGGCCATTGTCCTTAATTAGAAGAGTGGTTATCTCCCGCGGTGCTACTCTTCATCATTAGCTCCTCTGCTTCATCCAGCGGCCGCGGGTCACTCTCAGTTCACCGTGTTCAGCTGGAAGTACGCTCCAGCTCTGTCGGATTCACCTGCGTCGGGAAAACTAACGAGAGGTGTCCACGAACTACGCTGAGCAGCACTTACAACTTTTTATTAAACGTGTGAGTCGTTTCAATAAGAATGAGAACACAGCTCCTCGTTACAGCACACTTTTATTCTTTCTGATGAGCTGGTTAATAATAAAAATGTCCACTTTATTAATTGTATGTTGTATGCTTCCTTCAAAAATTAAAGAAGTTTTGTCCTTAAAGCAGCACTGTGCAGCTTTTTGCCAGTAGAGGGCGCCAATCCCTCGATAGACTGTGTTTTTACGACGGCGGCGTCATATCCACAGACGTTATCGGCAAAAAACACGTCTTCTGAAACGTTAGGGACATTTTAGTGTATTTTGTATCATCAGCCTGTCCCTGCTTCCTCTATTTGAGCCGTAAAGTCTTCGTCCCGGGACAGGAAAGTGATATTGGAGGGTTCTGTCCAGCTGAGATAGTCTAAAAAACATTAAATTATTATGAGAATGTATATTTTTAGGCTAAAAGTCACACTGTGCTCCTTTAACTACAACAATCTTCTTTAAAATGAGTGTCTGGATCAACACAGGACTCCAGTAAAACAGAATATTTTATTATTGGGCGTAAAGAGCTCCTTGAAAGAAGAGGAAAAGAAGTATTACAGACATGAATTTGACTTTAACTTCTCTAATGTAAATCAAAATTGTGTAGAACTTAAATGTTAACTCTTTATTGTCAGTATTTGTTAAGATAATTGTTTAAAAAAAAAATTCAAATGTGGTGCAATGTGTCACTGGGTCCTTTTGGAAAGTTCTTAAAGCAGAAATCACTTAAAATAACAAGATAATAAAAGAATATAATAAAATGTCATGGATGTTATGAAATAATCCCAGAGTTGAACGTAAATGCAGCTCGTTTAAACGCATTAAAGTTAAATAAGCATCATCTGTGTTGTTATATTCATATATGCGTTAAAATGTTACTGCTGAGTGTATAATTACTTAATTATTGGATCGACGAAGGATCCTCCCAATGAGTGTATAATAGTACTACTGCATTGGAAAGCTTTGCAGTAGTGTCAATATTTCCACATCTACATGATTCAAACACAAATCCATCTAAATGATCCGTATGAATGCACTCTGCGGCCCGTTCTGTGACTCAGGGCTAACATTTCAAAGTGGCTTATAGGATTTCACAGTGATAGGTTTTAGAGGATTTCCTCCGAATATTAATACGGCAGCGTCTGAACCGGCTGAAGCAACGGCTCATCGAGGACCGCCCCGCTCCAGAAGGTTACGGGGGGCCGGGCCCTTCAGCCAATCACCGCCTCTCGTTCGGCAGCGTCCCACAGGCCGCGATGAAGCCATTAAAATGCTCGGATGAGGCCAGATGGTGTGTCATTGAGAGAGAAGAGGAGAGAGAACGAGGAAGGGAAGGAGGGAAGGAGGGAAAGATGTCAAGCGGGAGATGGAAAATACGGGGACGCACGGAAGGTCAAGGAAGACGAGGGACGGGAGGCAAAAAGCAGCGGGGTCGACGGGAAGAGGGAGATATAATTGTCTAATAGAAAACTGAATGGATTTGAGAAGATGTGGAAGGAAATGAAATAAGATAGAGAGAGGGGCAGAGGAGAGAGTCATAACGAAGCCATCCTCTTTAAAACGGGAAGGTTATGGTATTACCCAGCTTCACCTTTTAGTATCAGAGAAAGAGAAGGGCCCGGTCTCCGCAGGTAGAGCCCCTTTTGACATTCTCAGGGCTTTTTCTGGAGGACTTGTGGAGATTATATCCCACTGCTCCCTGTGAAACCTCCCGATGAGCCTCACGTAGGAACAGTGTGTTCTCAGGAGATTCTGGAGCGAATGGTCGGAGTTTTTTTGTTTGTATTTCATGTGAATGACTTGTGTTCTCTTTATCGTCTCTGCTGAAGTCCACTCTTTGGTTAATGATGTTCAAACTGTAGGAAACAAGTCCATTTTTCCACCACAAAATACTGCATTACATTAAATCAAAGTTTAGAGCTGACCTGAAACTTTTATCTTTGGAGTTTATCATTGTAGACTATCTTCTCATGTTTCATTTGCTGCTGTTTCTCTATTTTTATCTTTTTTGATCTGTTTCTCTGTAAAATAAGACGTATTTCCAACAGAATAACTCATTTCCTTGGTTTATTTCCTTGATCCTTCGTTGTTGACATCAGTGTCGACCAATGGGAGCGCTCCTTTTTACCTGAAGTGAGCTGTGATTGGACAAAATCTATTAAAATCCTTCATTATAAAGACTAGATCACGTCTTAAGGTCTCATTTTTTCAGATGATTCAGATGAAATTACACCAAAAAACTAAATATAACAGTAAAAACAAATCAGGTAATGGACTTTTAAGCTCCACCAACCTGACATTTTATGATTGTTGACCTAAAGTGCTTATACATGTTTATTTTATGTACATGCAGATATCAGCCACAATATTATTACCATCTCCATCCTCTATTCAAACTGTTTGCAAACCCGCCAAAGGGATTCTGTTTTCAAGATGTTTTTTAACCCCAGGTGAGCTGTAGTAACGTCACTTCAAAGCTGCTAAAGTTGCGAGGCCAGACGATGCTCTGTGACACGCAGCGTCAGAGGGAAACTCACCTCCAGCCTCCTGTTCACGTCTCTGAACCCGCCTCGGTGTTCGTACGGGGCCCCGAGCCTCGTCTGCCGCCAACCTGGGGCCCCGGCTCCTGTCCTGGACCGGGACGTGTGTCAGAACCTTCGCCCTGCAGGAGGTGACCTGGATACAGCCGGATATCTCACAAACCCCAGAGGTTAGAGCAGGCAAATGTGGAAATATGAACGGAAAGATCAGGAAGTTAGGTCACGATTCTTTAAGCCTTTTCTAATATAGGTCCTTTAGAATTGCAAAGTTGAGGAAAAGCAGTTGAAACTTTGCATAAAAATCTTGAGTTGTGTTACTTTTTATTGATATTTTTCTACCTTTCTCTGTGTTTGTCTGTGTTAAGTGGATTTTCACCGAGTAGTAGTGGCCTTAAACAAACTATAAAAAGCCATCCAGGAACCTTGAACTTAGACGAAGCCAAACAAACCGTAATCTGACAAATGTTTACCTGGAAAATCACTATCTGATCACCTTTATTCTGCAGCCGCTTGGTGCTTGTCATTCTGAGGCCCGGCCGCCGTCGCTGATTGTTTATCGGCGCCGGACGATGACAGAATCTCCAACGACCTGGAGACATTTACGGGACAAAAGGCTCTTTGGAAATGGAGATCGTGTTTTAGTTGTGAATGTGATCAGCGGACTGTGAGATGTGTGAGTAATGTTTACCCACCTCCTCTTTAGCCCTGTTTAATCCCATCAGCCGCTCACCGACCCACACTTTAATGCACCAAACAGCAGCACATGGGGTTTCTCAGTCAAACAATGGAACCACATGAAGAAAAACAAATCTCCATGATGGCATTATGTCAGACATGTCTTCCACATGACTAATCTGTTTTTCTAAAGTCAAAAAGAGATATGTGATAATCATTAGTCTCATGTTGGAAAAGAATAAACAATAAAAGGTAAACATGACAATGGCACCATGTATACATTTATTATAACAATAGTAACCCTTTAAGTGTCTAGTTGGTAGCATTTTTGTTTTAGCACCGTTTTTATGCCCGATGCTCTTCCTGATGCAAACCACTCTATTTATCCCAGTTTGGGACCAGCACAAAGGGACAGTGGCTTGTTGGGATGTTGACCACAATAATAGAGAACCAATAATAATGTATAAGGGTAAAATTGTGTGTATATTGTTTTGGACTAACGTTCCAACATCGCTCCACGGTTGCTCTATGGCTAACTATTGTATTTAACTATTTAACTATTGTGTAATATCTTCATTTATTTATCCACAGAAGCGTCTGGGAGGGCTTCTGCTGAAAGTTTTTCCAAAAAGGCAGGTACTTTCAACGTTTAACCTGTCGGTGATTGGACTTAAACCAGTTTTATCCAATCAGAGCAGCGCAATGTTGTTTACGTTCATTATTACAGTAAAACGTTACATCTTCAAACCTAAAACACAGAACTGTCACTGCCACATCATTGGAAACACTGTCCAGGCTTTGAACCGCAAATACTTTGGTTGGAGCAGTTCAAGAGGGATTTTCGTGAGTTTTTAAACTAATCTCGATACAATCCAGCTGCAGCTTAAGGATAGTTTTTTGAGTTAGATTGATAGAAGTTTGGATCTGCAATAAATGTCAAATTAATCACTGTAAAATAAACCTTAAAAGACGACATTAGTTGACATAAAACAGAGAGTAACAGTGACTTTTTCTCTGTTCTATCAGTGATATTTACACAAACATATAGACCACCCATCGCTCGACATTTAAAGGTCCATTTTTACTCTGAAACTCTGAAAGTGAGCTGTAGAATCTGCCTCAGAGATTTTAGCAACAAATCCTCTAAATGTTGCACTTTTGATGTGGCTCCAACTTCATCATCCCATCCTATTGACAAAAGCTATAACCAGATCACCACCTTCACCTGCTGTAATGTTACGTCTACGGCTCTATATTAACCCCACATCACATTTACAAACAGATCAGGAAGTGTTCAAACCCCGAGATTGAATTATAGCCTCATGCAAAGCAAAACCTGCCTGGTGTAATTACTTATTGATGGATGTTTGTTCGTAGCGATGTTTGCATTTGTATGAAGTCTGTCTGAATGGCGCGTTCTGCTCGGATGAGTGTGCACGTTCCTCGTTATGTTGCACATGTTTCTGTGACTGCGCTCATTTGTTATTCAGCCGCCGTCCGCCAAGCCAAAGCAGAATCTGAATAAAAAGGAAATAGTGAGGAATCCAGCGAGCGTATGCTAATGCTGCGGTGTGTTTATGTGGGAATATGTATTCAGCGAACGGGAGGAAAGACTCGGCGCTTGTATAAATGACTTCAGGGGCGTGCTGCCTCGCTCGGGACGCTGATGCATCAGAGAAGTAAAGAACGAGAGTTTGTATTAGACCAGAGAACTAAAGTCAAATGGAGAGATAAGAATAAACCCTAAAACTAATTCATTTAACTTTTAATTACGCCCCGTGTTGCTTGGTCTTTAAATTCTGCAGGTAACGCCACAACCTGTTTGTCTAAAGAGCTTGATTTTATTTTTAGAAAGAGGTTTTTATTCACAATTGAAAAGTAAGAACAAAAAGGACATAAAGCAACACAGCTACGATATCATTTCACGCAAACTGCTCCAAAACACTCCCAAGGACAAATCTCCAGTGGATAAAGCACTGAATGTAATTAGCTCACATTAATTCAACTACTTATAATATTAGATTGTCCTTTTTCATTCTTATTCTTAGATTTTCTTCCCCGGATGTATTGTTTTAACTTGCTTTGAGTTTAACATATTTATCAGACTTTAGCGTCCCATTTTAATCTAGCAGAAGTTCTTTTATAACTTAAAAGACTTTAAATTTGTCATTTTTTAACTTGAGAAAAGTTTTAACAGAAAAGAGCATCGAGGCAGTCACAATATGGAGGTGCAACTTTAGATGAAGATGGTATTGGCTTAAAAAGACACAACTACAGAGCTAGTCTACTACTACTATACTACTACTACTACTACTACTACTACTACTACTATACTACTATAATCCCACATGTGTAGTGTGTTTATTGTTTCCATCTATTTTGACAAAGAACCTTTACTTTAACCCTGAACAGACAATAACAGCAATGGCTCGGACGTCTGTTTCGATGCCTCCTGGGAACGCCTCTGTGTTCGCTGGAGTGTCTGGGGAGAGGGAAGTCTGGGCAACTCTGATTAGACTGCTGCCTCCACGACCTGGTGCCAGATAAGTGGAAAAAGATGGATGCATGGAAAGATGGATGGATTTTTCTTCATCAGCTTCAAAAAGTGACATCCGCTCCTTCAAAACAACAAGCAAATACTCACTTTCAAGCAATTTGTGCCTTTTTCCTCTTTCCAATTTTGATTTGTTGGGTTTTCTTATTAAAGTTAGGACATCGAGTGCATCTGCAGAGCCGCCTGTTACATCTGAACACTGTGTATGTCTTATTTATGCAATGAGAAGTGTGGAGAGAAGGGTTATTTCCTCCTCACATCTATAGAATTGTTCCTGTACATGTTTGAATACATACATTTAACTCCATACACTCCTCTTACACTGGGTTATCCACATTAAAATCTTCAAACTAGCTCAGATTGTGGACTTTTTGCGAACAAATTCCATTTTTTTAGTTCAGATCCTGTTCTCTTTGCTCTGTGTCCTTTCTGTCCAGTTGTCAAGACAAGTCAAGCCATTTTTTAATTCCACCAGTAAAGGACAAGTCGAACTCTTGAAGCCTCGTAGCGATAAACTCCAGTGTACTTCCACTCAATAAAACCTCTAGCTCCGGGCCTCGACAGCAGTGAGTTCAAGCAGCCTCACTTCAAAGCGACAGTGAGTTAAATATATTTCGATTTGTCTCAGTGTCACCTTTGACCTTGTTGATCTGAAACAGGAAGGGTCTGACACAGTGAAAAGCAGCGGTATTTTATAAGTGACGTTTTATCGTAGAAGTGTCAGAAGGTAACGACAGGAAAGGGCACCTCGGAGAAAGTTTAAATTTATGTGAAAGCCCCGAGATACGAACAATAATGTGACTACTTTTACAGATAGAACGCAGGAAATCTAACTAAAACAGCTGCAGTGAAGTGAAACTGTTATCTCCCACGGACACTGAAGTATACACCAGCTCCTACATCTGTGACCTACACCAACGAAACAGACAAGAGACAAAATAGGTCCTGATCGGCTCAAAAAAAAGACCCTTTGGCTCTGTCTGTGTGGATCAACAACAAACACTACATGTCATTTGTTTCATTTTCACTTTTTCAGTTTTACACATGTTTTAAAGCAAAAGGCGTAAAGAAAAGCACTTTGTTTAAACGACACATGCTCTGATACAAATATGCTTTGAACAGTTTGTAACATGAGCTCATTTCCTCTGCACATGCTTCGTACTAAACCAAAATCACTTCATCTACAAGTTTTACACTATTTAGCATTAGTTGAGTATTTGTAACAACTTAATTCATCCTCAATTCCTCATTTACAAAGCATTAATCCAACATTAATAATCACTATTAACTTAGAAACGTTAAAAATGTTTAGTCTTAACAATAAACCCATATAAATCTATACATATATGACATTCCAGTCTCTATAAAGAGTTAATTACACATCTATTAATGCTTAACTGCTGTTTTATTGTGTGAGTTGTTACCAAAAGTGTTATTATTGCAATATTACTCAAAAACTGTGATTTTATTCCAATTTTATTTGTTAATTTCTGCTCCAGGAGCCTGATACATGCAGCAGTGAGTTTAGAGTCCAGATAAAATTTATGAATGCGCCAAATGTAACACATAATCTTCAGCTTTTCCCAATTGCAATTAATGAATGACATCAACAGCATTGGTTTTGGTCCATTAGACTGAAAGGTATAAAAGTCACCAGGCAAAGAAGGTAAGGGGACTTTTTAAAAACACCTCAACACATTTTGGAAAACTTGACTTATTCCATGGTAATCACTGTTATTCATTTGTTAGTTTTCGTAAAAGATTAAAAGTCACATGCTTCAATAATTCTACTGTTACATCATCTCAAGTTTAAATAAATCCAATAAATACCTTTCCCACAAGTTTATTTTTTCAGCATTCAGCACTTTCTGCTCGGTTCTTAGCTCTGAAGAGATACTGAAGTGAATACACACAGCTAACTCCTCCAAAGCTGTCACTTGAGAGCTATTGCATTTCCTTCTGTTTCTGATAGATTTCACATTGCGTAAACCTGTGCGTGTTCCTGCTGCAGCTGATAATCACCACACACAGTATTCAGCTCCGTGTCCGGGCAAACACATGCTTCCTCCACAAATAAGTTCATTTAAATGTTAATACGGTACGTAAATAAGCGCGGCGTGAATACAAATGCGGCTCGACGGGTAAACGGCGCTTCCACCTGCTCGAGGTATTACCGCGCTAACGTTCGGGGAGAAATTACACGTCAGCCGCTGTGTCAGGATGATTAATTTGCCTCCGCATCATGGCGTCGTAATCCTCCTCGCGCCGGAGCCATCGGTCACAGCTCGAGCCGACGCCGAGGTGAGAAGAGCTCCCGGACCGCGGTCGCAACAAACAGCTTGATACAGCTCGGAAAAAACACACCGCACAGCCACCGGACAGGTTTGTTACGCAGCGGAGGTGTGTAACGTGAATAAACGATGTGGGGGCTTTGAGACTTCCTCAGACGACGCAGGTCAAACATACAATTGACCCTGAAAGTGATACCCATGATCCCGCTCTCCTCAGTTACGGCTATGTCATGAATAAACTACCACTCATTCACTTCTAGAAATGAAGAAAATAGAGGTCATTTACTCAAAAATGTGTGTAGATAAAACGATCATTTACCACTGGAGAAGATTGGTTGAAAATCATTTGAAATACACTTAAATAGTTTATATCCAACACAGTGTATTTCATAATATATAAAGATGAAAGCCTTTAGTTCCATGTTTCTCTTTAACACACATCTTCCTCCAACTTCAGAAGAAAATTTAAGAAGGAAAATGAACAAAACAGAAGCCATAATCCAGTTTTTCTGTGTCTGTGAGCTTCTTAAACGCTAGATTTAGATTTTTTCTGTCATTTTCAAGTTTCAGGAAGGTTCATGGGATTATATTTGTTAAACTCAACAATAAAATCAGTACTAGCATTTGCACAGAATATAATTTATTATGTTTTATGTGGCCCTCCAATGCATTTAGAAGGTGATATTTTGGCATTCGGTTTTAATTGGATCTGAACAAGTTTTGGTTGGATTTGAATCAGATTAATTTGTTTTGTTTATGAAATCTTAAACCAGTTTTTTGCAACAAATACATATATAATCTGCTCAAATCCAACTAAAACCTGCTCAAATACAACTGAAACCTGCTCAAATACAACTAAAACCTGCTCAAATCCATCGAAAACCTGCTCAAATACAACTAAAACCTGCTCAAATCCATCTAAAACCTGCTCAAATACAACTAAAACGTGCTCAAATCCATCTAAAACCTGCTCAAATACAACTAAAACGTGCTCAAATCCAACTGAAACCTGCTCAAATACAACTAAAACCTGCTCAAATCCATATAAAACCTGCTCAAATACAACTAAAACCTGCTCAAATACAACTAAAACCTGCTCAAATACAACTAAAACCTGCTCAAATCCATCTAAAACCTGCTCAAATACAACTAAAACCTGCTCAAATCCATATAAAACCTGCTCAAATCCATCTAAAACCTGCTCAAATACAACTAAAACCTGCTCAAATACAACTAAAACCTGCTCAAATACAACTAAAACCTGCTCAAATCCATCTAAAACCTGCTCAAATACAACTAAAACCTGCTCAAATACAACTAAAACCTGCTCAAATCCATCTAAAACCTGCTCAAATCCATCTAAAACCTGCTCAAATGCAACTAAAACCTGCTCAAATACAATTGAAACCTGTTCAGATCCATCTAAAACCAGCTCAAATCCATCTAAAACCTGCTCAAATCCATCTAAAACCTGCTAAAATCCATCTAAAACCTGCTCAAATCCATCTAAAACCTGCTCAAATGCAACTAAAACCTGCTCAAATACAATTGAAACCTGTTCAGATCCATCTAAAACCAGCTCAAATCCATCTAAAACCTGCTCAATTCCAACTAAAACCTGCTCAAATCCAACTAAAACCTGCTCAAATCCAACTAAAACCTGCTCAAATACAGCTAAAACCTGCTCAAATCCAACTAAAACCTGCTCAAATCCAACTAAAACCTGCTCAAATCCAACTAAAACCTGCTCAAATCCAACTAAAACCTGCTCAAATCCAACTGAAACCTTTTCAAATCCATCTAAAACCTGCTCAAATCCATCTTAAACATGTTCAAATCCAAATAAAACCAGATCAAATCCATGTAAAACCAGTTAAAATCCATCAAAACCTGTTCAAATCCAACTAAAACCAGTTTCCATAAACAGAGGGAAATAATATTTAAAAAATAACTTTTGTAAAACTCAAATAAAGATGAAATTTCACATTCAAAATTTAATAAAACCTTCCCGAATGCCATTCATACATCATTTTAGATTCGATCCACTACAACACCGTCTAATAACATTCGTACAATCTCCATCTTCCTGTCTCTAAATTCCTGAAGGATCTAATTAAAGGAATAACATGTTGTGTGTAAACCTGGTCGTGGTCTGAGCTGACAGGGTTACAGCTCGTCACCGCTAACCAGGTCACGGGCTGCTCTCACACAAACCTGCTCCAGGCAATGCTCAGCGTTATCGCCAATAAATTACGTATTGATTTGTTGGTGTGGACTGTGACTGGGGAATAGCTGAGGTGGTGCATTGACTATTGAGTTCTGACTCCAAGAGATGATCAAATTCCTGCTGTTCTCCTCGTCCTACTGCCTCTGCTCACTCAACGGTATTCATCACCCACAACGGCCTCTGTGGTTGAGTCCCAGTGGCTCCAGAGTCCCCAGAATCCCCAGACGGGACCTCAGCGTCAGTCTCTTTATGGGGTGTATCAACAAAGCACATTAAGAGATAGTTATGAATGAATGTAGGGAAAAAAACAGGAAGTAAGGGGTTTAAATAAGTCCTATACTGCTGAGAATGTGTGTATTAGCTCCATTAACTCTTCAGAGGTGAGTAAATCTGGAGGGTTTTCAGAGACATACGGTTACTGTGGGATTTTATAAGAAAACAACCTGTATTTTCTTCATTTTAATGCCTTCCACCAATGTCTCGCAAGAATCCAATCCATCCAAGAAACAGTTTTCCTCATTTTCCTTTTCATTTAAACAGTTCATGTTTATTTGTTTACATTCTGCCATTTTCAATTTTCATAATAAAGCCATATTAAAGCTTTCCAGGCTGTAATCTCACTAAATAAATAAATGACACAAATGCTGCAGCAAATCTCACACGACTGTAATAAATATCCAATAATTAACCCAGTTTTACTCTGAGGAGTATCTGTCGAAGGCCACTGAGTTTGTTTTCCTTTTTTATATCAAGAAACCATCTAAAGCACACACGTCAAACTCAAGGCCCAGGGGCCAAATGTGGTCCTTTTCAGTGTTTAATATGGCCCTTTAATACATTTAGAAGGAGATATTTTTGGCATTAGGTTTTATTTATTGAATTTGAACATGTTTTAGATTTGATTTTGCTACAAAGATAAATAAAAACTGGTAAAATACAACTAAAAAGTGTTCAAATCTGACTAAAACCTGTTCAAATCTGACTAAAACATGTTAAAATCCAACTAAAACCTGTTCAAATCTGACTAAAACCTGTTCAAATTCAACTAAAACCTGTTAAAATCCAACTAAAACCTGTTCACATCTGACTAAAATCTGTTCAAATTCAACTAAAACCTGTTAAAATCCATCTAAAATCAGTTGAAATCCTACTAAAACCTTTTGAAATCCAACTAAAACCAGTTTCCATTAAAGGAGGAAACTATTGTTTGTGTGATAACTTTTGTAAAACTCATAAATGAAAACTCACATTCAAAATGTAATAAAAGCTTCTAAATGCCACCATCTTCGGCCTCTGAAAGGATTTTTATTAACTTTTCCGGCCCTTCTCTACTTTGTTTGACACCACTGGTTAAAATTATGTGTTTATTAATGATTTTCAGGCTCAATTTTCTGGGGCAAAAGTAGATTTTATACTTTATTATTATGTTTTCATTGTGGACTTTACCTTTTCAAACGTTACCCTGGTTGAACTGTTCCTCTCTCGGTGACGACGTGAGTCCATGCTCTTGTCTCACTTGTTTGCAGATTCTGTTTATCAGTGTCTCATGCAGCTCACAGAAATGAAGTCATCAGGCAGCGTCCCTCCAAATTCACACCAATAATGTGATTAAAAGCCCCCTATGACTTTGTGTGTGTGTTTATATACGGGAGCGGGAACTGGTCTGCAGCCAAACGCTCCATCTCGTCCTCCTGCAGCGACGAGGCGGAGCCGTGCCGAGCCTCGCCTTCCACCTGAGCCAAATCATCAGCGACTATCGCCCCGTACAAGGTCGCATTAACACTCAGGGGCCCCACGGACTCTGACATTTTTAAATAGGACACACACTACAGTCTCTGCTGAGGAGGCACTTTGCTCCGAGCATCTTCGTCCGCTGCATCAAGCCATTAAAGTGTAAAACCGACATAAAACTTCTGATTAATCGTCTTTAATTAAGATTTCAGTGGATACAGTAAAACGTGGACAAGTTGCTAAGGATGATATAGCCTGACGTTAAATATTTTACAATAGAGTATAAAGTTGTGTTCTCATGAGTACAATACAGGCCTTAAAGCTAGTTCAGTTCAAATACAGTCACGGATAAAAAACGACCGGGAGGGAGAAGCAGTCGGATGTTAGGAGTAAATAGTGACTAAACTGGAAAAAATGAGCTCAATTGCAGGACTTTGGGGACATTTTAGATGCATTTGTGAACGGATTTTGAAACAGAATTGCAAACCAAAAAGTCAAGGAGCACAAAATTAAAATCAATGCAAACAAAAAAAGACTAAAAAATTTGTGCAAAACTTGTTCATATCTTTTGTTTTTGCTTCCATCATAAAGTTTTCTTTGGCTATAACTTTATTTATGTTTCTCTTAATGTTTTTCCAGACGACTCAAGTGTCAAAATTCTTTATTAAACAGTATTTTCCTTTGGTTCTGATTGTTGTTTAGTTATTATATCTGTTGTAGATCACATCCGTTCATCGTTTCATGAAGTCTGACATCAAGGTGGAGAAAAAGTTTTGTGGAAAGGGCAGTTTCTTTGTCTTTCTGTGAATAAAGCTTCATATTGAACTCACAAATAGAAGAGTGTGTCTGAAACAATGAGATGGAGGAGTGTAGTTCAAAGTGCTGAAGCAGCCATTATCAGACACAAAGATGTTGGTCATTAATCACCGACAGAATGACCCAAAACTCTCTCTTTCTGCGATGTTCAAAGAAACAATGAGAAATCTCAGGTCTCTATGAGAAGACAGACCTTGTGCTAAATTCAGACTTTCATTTTTAACAGCACTCTAGAAGGAAGATTAGAGACATCAGTGGATATTATTTAGCATTGTCTTAGACCAACAAACAATCACTGATAAAGAACAATGGAGTAAATCTTGTGAAAAGTGCAAATAAAGACTAAAAATAAATGTCCTGTTCCCTTAGTCCATCAGAGAAAAAGCCAAATTTCACCGATGTATGTGTCGGGGAAAATGGGAACGAGATGCAAATGAGCTGCTGATTATGCAGTGGCTCCTGAAAGGTAATTAACAATCAATAAACTGTTAACCTGAAAAGTGGCGGTTCAGCAAATTGCATTTTAGTCTAATTTCAACCATGATTTAGGCTCTATTTTTGGAGAGAAAATGGTAAACAATGTTATTAAGCATCCGTTTTGTTCCTGTTCAGACACAGTTAAGTGAGAGTGAATGGATTTAAAGAATGAATAAGTGGCACAGAGATGTATGTTTTGGGAATTATCACATTTGTCTGTCAACTATTGCAACAATCAAAAGCTCAGATGCTCATTGAGTTCTTTGTGATTGTGTAAAAGACAATGGGACACGAGCAGAAACAGTGGAATATAACTAATAAATATAACTGCGGCGTCTGTTTGGAAATAGATCTTAATAGAAATCAATCGTACACTTCTTTAAAAGACAGTCATAAATAGAGAATAAAGACTTTACAATTGGACAAAACCTTGGCTTAAAATTGTGACAAATTGGACAAAAAAAGCCACTTCTGGATCATATTAACTGTATTTGATGTTATTTTAGTTTGTTTTTTGTCTTTTTCCTTCTGCTCATTCCTCTAGTGTTTAGTCTGAGCATGTTTATCTGTATCTCACTCACCTGTATCCCATTTCCAATCAGGATAGTCTACTTAAACTCCAGGTTTTTAATTCTTCCAGTGGTAACTCGACCTTGGTTCCTTACAAAACCGGAGCAGACCCTGACTCCTGTGATTATATTTGCTCCAGAGCCTCTGCAACTCAACACTTTCCAAATATTTAAAGACACAATCAACTCTTCTTTAAAGTAAAAAACATTAATAATATCTAAATCTAGGTCAAAGACAGGCTGCAGAGAATGGATCATGAATGGTTGTTGGGGATCTATCTTATTAAGACACAAATTTATTCCCATTTTTTATTCTTTTAACATTTTATCAGGTTTTTTCATTGTGCAAAATGTCCTGCAAGAAACAGACAAAAGTCAAAATGAATATAACACCAAATAAAAGACAAATACATAGAAAAGAATGGAAAGCTTAAGAGAAAAAGAACAAAAACAACAAACAAAACTTGTAAATAAACGTATCCTCTCAGCATTTTTCCATTTTAACATCAATCTGCCTTAGATTCAATGAAATGTCATGACCGTGGCCTTTTGTATTGCATATATCTTAATTAAAATAGTCTTTTTTCTGGTTTTTCCAAGGACTTTTCAGCCTGAAGAGGTTTATGGAGTAATAAGAGCTTCTCCTTTTTCTATAATTCATTTTTATGGCCGTCTCCATCATCCGTACACAAACGTATACATCTATACATGTGTCTTTCCTACAGATGTTGTTTTTATCTTATGTCCAGCGAATAAAATGGATGCGTCTCTCTTTAATGGAGTGGATTTTGAGCCTGGAGGAAACTGATTACTCTGTTTGTTCAGACTGATGACATAACCAAAAGCTTGTTCCTTCTTTTTCCCCCTTTAGCGTCTGTATATTTTTCATTCACAGTACGTGTTCCATTTTCCAAATCATAAACCTGTCTGGATCCGCCGTCTGAGTTCTCTTTATCATCGTGAGACACTCCGTCGACAGCGTGAGCCGAAAAAACAAGGCTGGAGTCTGCATCGGTGCATCGTGAGAAGAGACACAGAAAAACAAATCACAACAACAAGAATCTCACCAAAAATACAAACAAATATAAAGTCTGGAGCTGAATAAACACTTTCCTCACAACAAACCACTATTATTACTACAACAAGGGCTTTTATACTCACATTAACGTAATATTAAGAGGATATTAAAACAGAAAAACATAAAGAGCAAAGGCAAGGAACTAAAAATACATTAATATACTTCTTTTTTACTTTTTTTTTGCAGAATTTATGGCAATGCTATAACATGACAAAATCACTAAGCGCTCTTATGTTGCTGTGTTGATAGTTTTGGATTAAGTTGATGTAAATTCTGTCTAAAATGTCACTTATTAAACAATTATTATGCACCTCAGACTAATCGGACAATAAATGGTCTAGAAACATTTGACATAATTCAAATAATTTCTCAATTCAGACGTTTTAATCTGGTTCAGTGTGAACTACAGCAAACTACTCATGACAACTTTCAAATGGCACAGACATTTATTTATCAAGAACAAACAGGAATGCATTAAAAGTTCTGGTAATAATAATAATAATAGGTCTCTGCAGTGGTTCAATGGAAAACGTGATCTGTTTTAGTGACAAAACCATGATGTGCAACAAAAACAGGATCAGGTTTGACACAAGTGTATTTATTTTAATACTGAACACTTGTCTTGTCCATCTAAACCACTAACGCACACAATTTAGCCTTTGACACTTTCAGTACACGCTAAAGTTGTTTATTTTGGCCCAGTTTTACCCTTCAAAAGGTAAAAACTCAAGGGACCCCTGACCTAGACCTGAAAAAATCTATTTATTGTAGTTTAAAAATGCCGTTTGAACAATGCAATAAACTCTTGTTGGGATCCCAGTCATGAAAAAACAACAGAGTATTGTCTAAGGTCCTCAACTGAACCCAAGAAAACCTGTGTTTACATTGGACAAGCTGCAAGAAGACGGAAAAACTGGGAGGAACAGGCACTGGACACGCAAAAATCTAAAAATGCTGAGAATAATAGTCCATCTGTGAACCCTTTTCCAGCTGATAACAGAACATGAATGCAGTCAAATCCCTCCAAAGTGTTGTAGCTCAGTCGTTCTGTGGGATTTCTCAACAATACGCCCTCGTGTTATTATCTCTATCCCTCGCTTTGTGCTCCCGTCGCCGTCAGACGCCTATTCCTCCCTTTATTGTCCCCGAAAAGCAAATCCATCGCCTTTAAAAAGAGAGCAATAACGGCATTTTACAACACGGCAGACGTCGGGGCGTTCCCGGGATCTGAGCGCCGTGGTTCTGTCCGTCAGCGCCAACGGATGAAGAGGCGTCCCGAACCCGGATGTGACGGCTCCATTTACAAACTCCTGCTGACATCGAGGAGGAACGATCCGAGGTGAGACTTGAATTGATGAAACCGTCGCCTCGTCAGTCTGTCGGCTCTGGCAACACTGTCACGGATATTTTTATAAACAGATATTTTAAATCGAGCTTATTAATCCAATGATACCTTTTTCAAGCTTTCTTCCAACCCATCTGTGATTATAATGAAGATATTTCTTTGCATATTAAGTATTATTGCGATGAAATGTGTATAAATTAAAGGTATACTCCAGAGTTTTGCTTTGACTTTCTTTGAGTCTTCCAGCTTCAGTAACTTCTGAATATGCCAGTGTGGTTTCAATGGGACCGCTCTTACAAATGCAATAACTCTAACAAGAAATATATCTGCACTTTTTACAAATACTTCTACTCTCCGTGTCTGATTGAATTAGCGTTTGCTGCAGGTTTTTTCAGGGTATTTCACTGTTCCCCCGCTGCGTCTGTTCTTCTCGACTCCCGGGGTTTTCTGCACATGAAGAAATGCCCTCATGTCTCCGGAGGGTTCAGAAACAGACAGCTGCTTGTGCAATTTTCCAGGAGAGGAGTCTCAGTGAAGCGGAAGCTAACGGAGCCATTGTGAAAGAGCTGATTGTGGCGCGAGTTACTGTAAAACAACGTTTGTACAGACGAGAACCGATCCGAACGTACGAGGGTTTGTCCCGAGTTCACGATACGCCGTGTTTTAAAGAATCTACGACGGTATTTGACAAAAAATGTAAATAAAACAGGAGGCAGGGACGTCCGTTACGGTTTGCATGAGCGACTAAAGCAAACGTCAATCATTTCCAGTGTATGTTCACGACAGAAGAAAACAGCAAACGACGCAAATGCAGCAAAAATCTCAACCAGTTTTATCACCAAGAACAAACAATACAAATACAACACATAAGATTTGAAGCAGATAGAGGTATTCAACTTTATTAAACTTTGGCAAAGGATGGAGCAGAGACAAACCATTTAACTTTTTTTACTTACTTCTTTATTTTATTGTGTGTGTTCATTAGAGTTTGTTTGTATCTGATCAACTGTGACAAAGCTATTTCCCTGTGGATTAATAAAGGCAAGTCTAAACCATTTTCTTTTGTTGTTTGACATTTGTAGCTCATATAAATCATTCCTCTTTTATGTTATAACTGAAAATGTACAGTATTTGACTTAAATTCACATAAAGAATGTTAAAAATGGATAAAAGCACAACCCAATCACATTGAAGCATCACTAATTTAATATTTCCTTCTTGATTTTAAGAAGGTGGAGCAAGAAAACAGGAGCGGGACCAAAATAAGCCGAATGACTCAATTTGAAGAAAACTTAAATCCAATCAGAAACAGAACATTGCAAAAAGGCCGCTCCATTTTAGATAAACGGTAATGATTGGTCTTTCGTGTTGAACTTGAAGGAAATTGTGTTCAGTGAGAGCTTCCAGACCCACTTTACGTCACTAAGAAAGGTAAAAAATCTAGTCTAACATTTATTTATTTGAACTAGACACCTTTCTGAACCTCAAGCTGCACAAAGAACAAATTCTGCAGCCAAAAAACTGTATAAACAGACTAAAATATCCTGGTAAAACATTCATAAAAACAGAAATAAAAAGATTTCATGATTTCAAATTTGCATGACTTTTCTGAGATCGGTTTTGTTTATCTTTATCTAGTTTCCTCTCCATTTTTCTGCCCATAATTCTGGTGTTATTTTGCTGCTCAGCTCTCGTATGCCTCTGCGACATGTGCCATCTCTCCATAAATCTCTCAGGATCAATTATTTAGACGCAGACTTAATGAAAGCCAGCATCTCTTCCTCTCTTACATCTGCATTTCCTCCGCTGCGCCGTCTGACGTGACGCGATGACAACTCCGTGACGGAAATATCCCCAAACGGAGCTCCTGAATACAGTAGGTTTGACGAGGCCGAACACGTTGCTCAAGGGCACCTCGACAGCGGCGTTTAATGAGAGTCCACCTCATCCGTCAGCTGTCAGCGGCCACATCTCACGGGCAGCTCTTCTTCCGCATCACGCAGCCTCTCCATCCTCCACCTTTAAAATGAATTATCTGCTCCACATGACAAAGGGCTCTCGCCGTTTTCAGGTCACAGAAGCACTTTTTGTTTTGTTTTTTTCATTTTTTTATATAAATATCCTTCCCCGGTGTTGAGTCGGAGTGCATTTCACTGTAAGCATCTTTCTCAGAGCAACATATGGCTATTAGTCAAGAGTTCCCCTTCCTTAAACGGAGCAGACAGCGCGTATTATGTAACGGCTTTACTCACCGTCTCCGCGTGTTTTCTGTCGTTTCCGAAAAAGCTTTACAACAAAAAGATGCTTGTTTGCAGCGATGTGACCCAGCGTTTGCCCCGGCAGCTGTATTTAACAAGCAAAGAGTAAAGTGTGTTTAATAATTTGTGGTAACAAACGGCTCCCGGCTCGAACGGCGCAGACTGAGACGGAGATAACAGCTGTTACTCGGTGAAAACAACGCGTCCTGTCAGTCTTATTACCGTGAGTTAAGTGGTTAAAGACAGGCTTTAAACGTCCAGAGTGAAGGACAACACTTCATTACCTGCTTGTTAACGGCAGAACACGATGTGAGCCGCACACAGTTAGCTTTCGAGGAGGAAAAATGAATGAGAAGTGAAGTTATTATCTGTATTTTTACTGACTGCACTTTTAGATCCATCTGACTTTTTTTGTTAAATCAAAAGTGTTGAAGATGAAGACAAATCGAAACAAAAAATGCAATAACGGGGCGTTTAATTTACTGTAAACAAGGGAAATAAACTTGAAATCAGAGACTTTAAATGGATTTTGCAAAAGCTTTAATAAGAATATAAGTTGTGTGTACATTTTCATTTAATTTTGAATCCAGCGAAGGTTAATATTTCATTTTCATTTGAGCTAAAATAGTTAAGATCCATAGAATATCATTTATTTTATAGCACAATAAGTGTTCTATCTTGGCTTCAAATCATCCCTACATCACTTTATATCATTTGGAATCCACTTTATCGAAAATATAAACTGAAAATGAAAGAGCATCCCACTTAATCTGTCGCCTATTTCACCAAAATGAAAATGCACATTTGGGAAATATTGTTATGTCCAAATGCAGCAGTTTGCAGCACTTCTCTTTTATAAACACCACCGACGCCTTTCTATTTTTGACCCGAAAGTGTCCCATCCACCTGTGAAACTAGCGGAGAATGAAGAGTTATATCTGTGAGGGTCGAACAGCTGAGAGCGGAGCCGAGTCCGAGCTCACTGCACCTGAAAAAAAAACCGATTCACAAACACAACGAGGCAATTCAGCAAAACTATCTTTAGCTGCAGAGAGGCTTACTGCACATTTCTGCTGCTGCTGTAAACGTGCTGCGTGTGTTCGAGGAGAGAACACGACTGCCCTGGTTTTCTCCATCTCCGGACGTTCACCGTGTCCAACGACTGCACAGAGGCGTAATTATTGTTTGAGCTCGTTTACGTAGGTCTTTGTGGAAAAAACCTACCACGAAAACCTTGAATTTGAAGGAGATAAAGCATGTTGTGTATTAGATTAAAGGCCTTAAAACTTCACAATTAGCATAAGATGGTAAATTAAAATGGGAATAATTATATTTCTGTATCTGCTCTTCAGGTTTAGTGGAGTTATTAACTTAGAGACTATTAACATAATGCTTTTAACAGACATTGAAAATATTGTGTAGGTTTTTATCTGTTTGTTTTCATGAGGATGAGGTTCTTACTTCATGAAACTCTAAACATTTGGACATGATTTTGAGGGAGATATCGTTTCATTCCACCTCCTGCTTGTTGTGTAAACTGTAAATATGGCGGCCGCAGTGAAAACATGCCCCAGATTGGTCCTAGACTGTTACTGGTGGCAAAATACTACTGTTTTTGTTTCCTTTTTCAGAATAATATATCCACACAGAAAGCATTTGCAAAGAGCAGATACTTTAGGTGAAAACCTTGTTGGTGTTTGGATCAACCACCTGCCACTAACAGATTCATTCAATCAGAGCAACAACACATTATTTACTTTAAAAATGTTTAAATCTTTTTATTTTATGTGGCTCTCAGCTTCATTGATAAAAAAAAAAGATTGTTTATGGCCAAAAAAGCAGCAGCAGTGTCACACAGCATTAATATACAGGTTTGAATCCAACTAAAACCTGTTTAGATCCATCTAATACCTGTTCAGATCCGTCTAAAACCTGTTTTAATCTAACTAAAACCTGTTCAGATTCAACTAAAACCTGTTCAAATTCAACTAAAACCTGTTCAGATCCAACTAAAACCTGTTCAGATCCAACTAAAACCTGTTCAGATCCAACTAAAACCTGTTCAAATTCAACTAAAACCTGTTCAGATCCAACTAAAACCTGTTCAAATACAACTAAAACCTGTTTAAATCCAACTAGAACCTGTTCAGATACAACTAAAACCTGTTTTAATCCAACTAAAACCTGTTCAAATACAACTAAAACCTGTTTTAATCCAACTAAAACCTGTTCAGATACAACTAAAACCTGTTTTAATCCAACTAGAACTGGTTCAGATACAACTAAAACCTGTTTTAATCCAACTAAAACCTGCTGTCAGCCCTTGTAAATTTTCCTCTCGTCTAATGTGGCCTTTGTTGTAAACAACCCTGCTTGAAATGGTCACTTTTAAAGGTTGTTCAAGAGCAGTACAAGATGGATTTTAGTGAGTTTGTGAAGAATCCAGTTGCAGTTTAAGGAGACAGAAGAAGAAGAAGAAGCCCTGTGGAGCCCAAATGAGCAAAACACAACATTCAACACTAGACAAAATAAAGTTGTTTTGTTTTGTTTTTTGCCAGGATCAGTGCAAATCACATAATTACTTTTGTGCTTTGTGGGTTTTTCTCTGACATATCTCAGGGTTTACCAAACTTCTTTACTTCCTTCATGTTGTGATTTTAGCCAGGGCTACAGCACCAGCTTGTGTTTGTTCATGGACTCAGTTACAAATGATACTAATGGTTTCCATCTTATCCGCCCATTAAGCATTGATCCACAGTGTCTCCAACAATAGACGCAAAACAGTGACTGATTGCTTGTAGGCTTTTTACTGACAATGCTTTTTGAAAATCATAAATAAAAGCATCAATACCAGATGAAAACCTGGACTTTTTTTATTACATCAAAAAAGACCTTTAAATAAATGGGGAGTAAACATGCAAATTTTCATTCTATCTCTGTGGTATAAACAAAGGTTTGATGGATTAATGGATGTGTGATACAGAATGAGGCAGACTTCATTTTGTTAAAGTGTATTTGTGTTGTTTGTGTGGGTTTTGGGTTTGGTCGCAGCAGCAGCAGCAGCAGCAGAAGAAGAGGGGAATCCATCATCCTCAGTCTCCTATTGATGTGAATGTCAGCCCCAGTGACGACCATAAAGCACTCACTGTAATTAGACGCTCGAACACACGTGTGGCGTATACGCTGCGCTTTTTCATGAACGACGCGCTTCTCTGGACGACGCGGTGACGACACGGACGCGGCGTGACTCAGAAAAGCTCGGCGCTGTTTGTTCGAGCGGCTCAGTCCTCGGGGTTCACGTGTCTGTGTCAGAAATGTACTCGCTGTGTGTAAAGCTGGGGTTGTTTATGAATGACACTGTGCTTTCAAAGGATGGATGACTAACGGCGAAGGGGACATAACACTGGACGTCAAGTTAGTCTCGTTAAAAGCTGTGTTTAGTGCAGGGATGCTATTTGTACACTTTTCATAATTTGTTTGTTTGATAAAAATGGTGACATATGTTTGAATTTGGGCCCAAGATTACAAAAAAACATTAGGTCAGTAGTGTTAAGGGCCCACGATAGTTAATAATAATCCTTTCAGGGGCCAAAGATGGTGACATTTGGAAGCATTTGTTTATTTATTTTTTAAATTTTCATTTGAGTCTTACAAAAGTTGTCTTTAACATTTATTTCCACCTTTTAACTGGGTTTTAGTCAGATTTGAAAAGGTTTTAATTGGATTTGAACAAGTTTTAATTCGATCTGAAAAGCTTTAAGATGGATTTCAACAGGTTTTAGATGGATCTGAACAGGTTTTAGTTGAATCTGAACAGGTTTTAGTAAGATCTAAACAGATTTAAGATTGATTTGAACAGGTTTTAATTGGATTTGAAAAGGTTTTAGTTGAATCTGAATAGGTTTTGGTTGAATCTGAACAGGTTTAAGATGGATTTGAAGAGGTTTTAGATGGATTTGAACAGGTTTTAGATGGATTTGAACAGGTTTTAGATGGATTTGAACAGGTTTTAGTCAGATTTGAACAGGTTTTGTTGGATTTGAACAGATTTTAGATGGATTTGAACAGGTTTTATTTGGATTTCAACAGGTTTAGTTGGATCTAAACAGCTTTAAGATGGATTTGAACAGGTTTTAGTTAGATTTGAACAGGTTTTAGTTGAATCTGAACAGGTTTTAGATGGATTTGAACAGATTTTAGATGGATTTGAACAGGTTTTAGATGGATTTGAACAGGTTTTGTTGGATTTGAAGAGATTTTAGATGGATTTGAACAGGTTTTAGTTGAATCTGAACAGGTTTTAGATGGATTTGAACAGGTTTTAGTTGGATTTAAACAGGTTTTAGTTGGATTTATAGTTGGATTTCTTCAAATCCATTTAAATCCTGTTCTAATCCAATTAAAACCTGGTGCCTAAATGCATTGGAGGGCCACATAAAACACTGCAAAAGGATCACATTTGGCCCGATTCTTTTTTCTTTTCTGCTGCACAGTTTGCATTGAGTTAAGTGTAGTTTTGTGGAAGACATATTCATTTTTTAAAAAGCCCGATAAAACCAATCTCTTAAAGAAGGAATCGTGGTGAAGTTTAGAAGGTAAAAGATGTTTTGTCGCTCGTTGGACGTAGAGGGTTTGTTTTATTCTAAAGTGGTCCAAAGACATGCATTTCTACGAGAAATCTCCAAAGAAACAGGTTAATGCCCCTGAACTCCTGACAAAGGATATAATTAGTACAAATGAATGTTTAGTTTGTAATCTTGAGCCTAGTGCTGATGATTAAACTGAAGTTGATGCCTTGTTTTAGCTAAAAACAATTAAAGTGTGTATCCTTGTTCTCCATAAACATGTTCAAAATGTCTGCTTCTCTTCCACAAAGACTGACTTCTTTCGACTCTGGGTTTTGTTTGAGCCGTAATAAAACATTCATTTAATCTCTGACCTGAGGACTGTGTGTTTTGGATATTGATGCATGCCCTTTTCCTCCTCGCTCTTCCTTCCCCAGACTCACTCTTCCTTATTCTCTTTTACTTTCCTTTGTGTCGTTTCATGCGAAGCCCCTCGTGCTTCCGTTTGGACTGAGACCCACTGAAAAGTGATCAACAGTGTTTAAATATTGGATTAATGTAAGAAATGAGTGAGTTTTAGGATCAGAGACATGTTTTTTAAATGAAATCTAAAACCAATTTGGCTCGAATTCTTCTTATATTTCAGATTTTTTTTGTTCAAACCTGATTCCAACACCAAAAAATAACCTGAATTCAATTATTTTCAGCTTATTTATAAATTGGAGGCATGTTAACACACCCCTTCTTCATTAAAACCTATAATAATTGCACCAATGAGACTTTACCCTCCTTGTTCTAAATCTCCATTCTCGTGCATTTTGACTCCACAGTGATTATTGTTGTTGACAGCTGGAAACATATGGAGCGTGAGTCACTGCAGCTGCTGAATGAACAGTAATATTAACTCACATGGACCAACACAGCTCGGGTTTATCAGACGGTGTTAAAATATGAACCGCTCTGGGACAAAACACTATTCACATCCAAATAGTCCACAACTAAGATCAAAAAGAAAACAAAGACTCTATAACTGGACTCTAATGTTTTACCTGTTCTAATCCATTTAAATCCTTTTCAAATCCAACCAAAACCTGTTCAAATCCAACTAAAATTTCTTCAAATCATCTAAAATCCATTCCAATCCACCTAAATCCTGTTAAAATCCAACTAAAACTTGTTTAAAACTGAGTAAAACTAATGTTTAAGCGGCCCTTTGTCATGTTTTATGAGGCCCTTCAATATATTTAGTAGTTTACATTTTTGGCACAAGGTTTGAACAGGTTTTTGTTGGATTTGAACAGGTTTTAGATGGTTTTGATTTTTAACCCACTACCTACCTGTTGAAATCCAACTAAAACCTGTTCAAACCGGACTAAAACCTGTTCTAATCCAACTAAATCCTGTTCAAATCCAACTAAAACCTGTTCAAATCGGACAAAAACCTGTTCTAATCCATCTAAATCTTTTTCAAATCCAACTAAAACCTGTTCAAATCCAACTAAAACCTGTTCAAATCAGGTTTTAGCTTTGAGTGGTTTGTCCCATATGTTTTAGTGTAAACCTTTTTAATTATTGATCCAACAGAAGCATCAACCAAATGTAGTTTTTGTTTCAAAAAGATTACTTCAACAAATGATGATAGAGTTGTGTTTGTGTTTGGACATAAATGTTTTATTACAGTTAACAGATGCAGTTAACATACAGTAATACAATTCAATTTTGTCATTTGTAGAGTCCAGAGCTGTTGAATTCATCTTGTACACAGTAGTAGTAGTAGTGAGAATACATTATTTAACAGCACTTACCCATACATTACAAATTAAAGCACTAAAGCGGCAGTGGAGCCTCCAGTCGAATTAAAGTTCCTTCATTATAAAATACACTTGGAAATGCAGAAGAGGGCCTTAAACGCTGATGAATGAAGAACAGGCTCTGTGGGGGACGACAAACAGGAAACATGCAGAATGTTCATCGAAGCATAAAGACAGAAAGAGGAGGCTTTATTGGACAAATGACTCATGAAGCACATAATAAGGAATAATGTTACAGAGCATTTCCAAGAATTTTACTGTTTTCAATTTTCAGAGAGAAGATAAAAGCAGTCTGTGAGCAGGAAGAGGTTTAAAAACACCTCGAAATGTCCAAATCTAACTCACATAATGAAGTATACCACACCGTAAAGCTATATTCTTTACTGTGAACTAAACATTTGGACCGCTTTAATGATCTTAGTCACTGAATGTCTCCAAAATGAAACAGAATTTGATGTGAAACCATTGTTTTTTCATCATTCTTGACCTGTTCTGGTGTTTTTTGCACAATAATCAGGAAACTGCTGAAGGTGTTTGATGGAAATGCAAAATGTAGGACTGTTTAAAGGCTGTATTTGTGTGTCCTGACGTGAATTAGATATATATTTAAAGATAAGGGTTAGACTTTTCCTTTGAGTTGACTGGTTCTGGTCACAAAAAGTCTAATTTATGAAGTAAGTGGAGCGTATTTTGATTAAAAAAGAACAGAATAGTTTCATATGAGTAAGGTATCAGACTCATAGTTAGCAGTTAGCAGACTTTTTACTAATTATAATGCTTTACTGTATTTCTAATCATAACACAAGGTTGCTTTATAGCAGTCTTTATCAGAGAAATTTACTTATTTGGCTTTCACTCAAACAAAAACTGCCTTCTTCAACACATGGAGCCTTAAAAAGTACTAATAAATGACTCCAGAATCTACGTATTCAACCCATTTATGAATAACTCACCTCTTTTACCTTGTTACATAAAATATTGGTCATAGGAGACACTAAGCTTGAGTTTTTTGAGGATGAATTCAGAGTTGTTCCAGCTCATCTCTGTCTCTACATCTGTTCACTGTGCCCCTCGGGAAACAGCTGGGCATCGTCCGCCGGACCACAATACACCACTTCAGAGAGGAGACGGATGGAAGAGGAGCGAGAGACCAGACGGTGAAGAGGAAGGGGGATTATTTCTGCTTTTATTAACCCCCATGTATCACACACAGAGTGTCTAATGTTGTTGTAATGTAGACGAATACACAACCGAGCGGGGCCCAGCAGCAGCAGATGTTATTAAGATAAACCCACTCCACTGCTGTTATTTCAAACAAGAGGAGAGAAAACAGGTTTGACCCAGAAAAGCAGGAGTAATTGGACAATTACATCCGTGAAAAGTGGAATAATATGTTTCCTCCAACAGGACCGTGGTTGTGTAAAAAGGTGATAAACAGAATATGGACACCCAGGTCCTACAGCAGAATAATACAATAATAATAATATGTTGTAGTGGCATTTTGAACAGGCCAGGTTTATTTCTTTATGCTCCATTGATGCTTTGCTAAATATAAGGCGCTGTGGCGGGGCTCGAGTCAAACCCAAAGTCAGATACGAATGTTCAGGGGGTATTTATTACACAAAAAAACAAAGACTGGTCTCATAAAGAGTTCTGCAAAAACACAGAGCTCAGAGTGCTCCCAGTCAGTTACCTGCAGTGTACCTGGCTCCAGACCAGACTGACTACAGGCTGGATAAATACCCTAAATACCCCTCTGGCCCCTCCCACTGGGGCTTCACTATTCCATAAAATATAAATCAATAAACAAACAATCTACTGCAACATAAACATGTGGAGTGTTCTCATATTCAACAAAACATATAATAATAATTAATAAAGAATGACTGAAAAGGCATTTATAGTGTTTTATGATCACGTGACCTACTGCGCATCACGTGATCAGCTCCAGCGCGCGATCAGCGTCCTTTTAAAGCATCAGGAAGTTATGGCTCGGTTTGGATCAGACGCAGCGTCAGGAAACACACAGAAACAGGTAAGTTTTAGCGTAACATGTGTGAATGAACAAAGATAACGCCCTCAAATGTGCACATTGGGAGATTAAAAGCGGCAGGAAAACGGGAAATAGGCGTTGTTCGTGTGTCTGGAGCGCGTTAATGAAACAGTGGAGTAAACGGGAATCAGTGAGAGTGACTGAGAAGGTCTGCGTGCGTCTGTGCGGGGTCAGCGCGCGTAACTGTGAATGAACGCGCTCAGTAATCATTGATGGAAGTGTTCCGTCACAGGTGCATCTGACAGTTTGGATTATTATGGGGTGTTATGCTTTTATTATGATTTATGAAAGGCACACACTACTCACCTGCTGAGAGGATAATTACTGGAAAATGAACGAACGCAACAAAAGGTTTTACAATTTTTACATCTTTTTGAGCAACTCAAAAGTCAACTCTTCGGTTTTATTCGCCATCTATCACTTTGTTATTCATTTGAAAGTTGATGATGAAATGGAAAATCAGTCTAAATGGATGAGTGTGGGTTGTGACGATGAATGACACCCAAGAGTTAAACCTTAGACTGAGCAGACTTTTAAAAAGACAGAAAAAGACAGAAAAAGACAGAAAAAATGTCGAAATGTCCCTAAATCTAAATAAGTGTTGGCCCTGTCTGACCTCAACCAGTGAAGCATTGTGGGAAGTGATTATTCTGCAACAAGGTTAAGTGGCGTCAGTCAAACTACTGTCATGTGTGCGTCACATCTGAATATTCAGCCTGTCATCCAGAACTGTCTCCGGGAGAGTCAGCCCCGCAGTGAATCCTTCTGAATAACACTGCTCCAGCTCAGCCTCTTGAATCAGACGTGCCTTTTGAGCAAACGTGATGCGAGGAACGTGAATGTCACAGCAGCAAAAATAAGCAGCAGATCTTTATTTCAGATGTGTTTATTTATAACAGACAACAATGTTCGCTATTCTTTGCCAGAAGGTCAAGTTTAGGACGACATAAAGGGTCTATTCTTGTTTAAAAATGATGTGAAAATCTGCTTACTCTATATTTACTGCTTCTTTTCCTCAACTTTAACTAAAATTGTCTTAATATCTTCACCAATTTAGACTCCAAATGTATTCTGAGGTTGAGATGTAAAGGCTGGGCTCTGGGATCTCTGTTATAATAAAATAAATGTGTGATTTTGAAGCCTTTCTGGAGTTAATGTCCTAAATATTTACCTGTTAAACAAGGGAAGTCCTCCATGATAACATTGAGTGAGCACTTGGCCTGGACTGAGGGTTCAGGATTGGTCTGTGATGTAACGATGAGCTATTTTAAACACACCTCGGGGCACAAACCTGAGCTGCACAAAACAGAGTGGCATCATTAGTCCTCGTGTCACGACAGACGCTGTACTTTTCTCTTCTCGAGTCATGTTCCATCAGTGTCTCATCAGATTTTCACTGTAACATTTGACCCGTGCACTGTATGTTTGACGAAGATGACGAAGAGGAACATTGACCTGTTTCGTGTTTACCGTCGTGAACAGTCGCGTGCAACCTTCAAACACGGAGCTGCAGTCTCAAGCTGCCACTGCGCCTCTGAAAAGGTGAAAGGTTAATTTATACCGCTCTGTTGTTTGGAATGCGTTTATCTTTAAGCTTTCTGTGCTCATCTAAACGTTGACATGTTATTGTTCCTGTATATTCTGACGTTATTTGTTATAAATGTGTAGGTTTGCAGTATATCCTGTTACTATTTCTCTTTTACAACATTAAGTTTTCATGTTTTCTGGCTGTACAATCATATAAACAATAGCTACTTGATATAAAGCTTGATATATATAAGTTACTGTCTTGTAAATTTGATGGTAAAGCAGTCATAAAGAAGATGTTTGGTCTTTAGTCACCAATCTAAACAAACATCTCACAAAAGTAATGCATATAGGCTTCAATTAATCACTGCAATTGTTGTATTTGAACAAAATCAACACTTTCCTTTCCTTTTTATCTAGATTGTGGTATAATATCAAATGACTGTAATGTATTTGATCATATCCTATCCTGTAGAACAGTGGGGTCAAACTCAAAGTGGTGAGGGGCCAAGAAAGTTAATAAGAATCCTTTCAGGGGCCGAAGATGTTGACATTCGGAAGTTTTTATTAAATTTTGAATGTGAGATTTCATCTTCATTTGAATCTTACAAAAGTTATCACACAGACAAAAAATTCCTTCTTTAATGTAAACTGGTTTTAGTTGGATTTCAACAAGTTTTAGTCAAATTTAGATGTTTTTTAGAAGTTTTAGATGGATTTAAAGAGGTTTTAGCCGGATTTGAACAGGTTTTGGTTGAATTTCAACAGGTTTTGGTTGAATTTGAACAGGTTTTAGATGGATTTGGACAGGCTTTAGATACTTATCTTTGCAGCAAATCCATCTAAAACATGCTCAAATTAAATGAATAAAACCTGGTGCCAAAAATATCACCTTCTGAATGTATTGAAGGGCCACATAAAACATTGCATAGGGCCACATTTGGCCCCCGGGCCTTGAGTTTGACATGTGTGCTGTAGAATTAATACTAATGCTATGCTAATGTTAATTCATGCTCTTCCACTGAAACTATGTGCATAGGTTTGTAGAGAAATTCAACAGCATAAACACACTGTATTAATACTAGGCATCTGCCCACAATGCAATCAAACATAAACTGTATCTACAGGAAAGTTGCATGTGTCCGAATCACATTCACTGCACCATCCCTGTGTGTTACATGGTGCTATTAAAGGGCACCAGGCCTTAATGAATCATTAAACATGTGTAAAACATATGTAAACACATTCAGTGACCTTCACCGACAGACATCCCCAGCCGATAAACACCTCGAGTGTGTTTGAGAGCGACAGAGCTGAGACACAGTGGCATCATTAACCACAGAATGAGCGAACATCGTTTGGAAACACGCTGCTCGTCTCTGGTTGAGTTCAGAAACACGGAGAATTCATGCCAAGAATCACTGGGGCTTTTCTGGAGCCTCCTGATGGAGCGGGGTAAGTTATGTTGGTGTTTACATAGATCCCACGTCCATCTGTTTGGAGAACCATAATAGAGAGACTGGGATGGCTAATTAGCTGTCAATGGTTTGATTGATCAGTAGATTATGGTAATAGACAGCTGACACGTTGGCATTCAGCTGCTTCTTCAATCATCAGCAAAGTCAAAGTGAAGTTTAAATGATATTTTTAAGTTAAAGCTACAGCACTGACCTTTTAACGTCAAAAGAGACCCGTTATTTAGTGACAAGGCAGCTGCTTTTTAAAATCTTCCAACAGTGTGTTTCATATCAGACTGTATCCTTCAAAAAGCCTCTAAATTGTTAGAAGAATAACACAAGCACAGGTCAAAAACTGTCACAATAGCAGCCCATTGTTCAGAAGGAATAGAGGAGCTTCCAATCATCTTCTACCCCTGGGGCAAGAGGAAGAAGGGGTTGTGCTTCATAACACGTCACAGTATTAAAGTTTTTCTAGTTAAAGGTCTAAAATCCTCATTTTAATGTCTAACAGGCCAAGTTAATAGCTTATATTCCATGTTCCACAAGCTAACAGGTAAAGCTAAAGGCTAAATGTTCAAAATAACCAGATCAGTAGCGTTTTTTAGGCTTTTACAGACTTTCTAACTTATCAGATAATGTACTGAATGGAGCCAAAAACACTATTATCTCTTCAAAACAAAAACTTTATAGTAACTCATAAGGTCACAGTAAAAGCTTCCCATCTATTTTAATTACCTCCGTATCGAGCTGTTTTGGAGCACGTAAGCGAGAGAGTCTCCACACAACCACAGAAGAAGAAGGTCCACATCTGCCCCTCTGACAGCCCCCGAACCCTGGCCCCGTCGAGGGTCTGTGTGTGTTCCTCTCCTCCTTTAGTGTCCCGCTCTCCAACACCTGAGGGAAATGTAATTGCGTCCTCCTCCCGGCGATAATACAAGCAGACCGGCCTCATGCATAATTCACGGCGTCTAACGTGGCGCGTTGGAGTTTTAAATTAGAGGTCGCGGTGCTCCTGGCTCGGGACGCCGTGGGAATTACCGGCCCCAAAAGATCTGAGGTACAGTACGGCCATTGAATCTTTGTATTCGGTGTTTCTCCGAGGCTTTGTGTGTGTGTTCATGTGTTTGCTCGGTTCCCGCCGGGATTAAGGCTCACTTCTCTGTTCTTTGCATAAAACTTTAATGATATTTTTCACCCGGAGCCCAGAGTTGAGCGTGTGCCACGACTTATTTGAGTTGCACCAGGTCAGTGTTGAGTACTCGCTGCAATCTGTTAACAGCTCGGTGCATTCATTGAACACAGCTTTAATTGAATCCAGTTTATGAGTCATGGCTGTTTAATTGAGGAAGGAAATAATACAGCTCTGAAAAATTAATATATCTTTCTATTAATAACTAAAAATGGCATCTTTAACTACACACGACGACTTTTACTTAAACAAAGTAGATCAGCCTGAAGGTCGGTTTAATTGGACATGATTTTAACTTTGTCAAAACAAAAACAAGCAGCAACATTAAGCAGCACAGATTTAATTATTTTTAATTACTTTTTCCTGCAAACATCACACAGGCAAGTTTTGCAGATTGTTGTCTTGGTTTATTCCAGAAAACATGACTCTTTCTGCTCCCGGGGCGCTTTAACTCACAAGTTTAACGTTGCATCTTGTCATTTTTCTCCTGTTTTTGGTTTGATTAAACGTCTCTGATCCATCACATTTTCTAAAAAACCAAAGTTTACCAAAGTTTAGTCGAGAAGATGGTCAAGATGTAGCTTTTTTACTGTGTGTTTGGTTCAGTTTTATCCAAATGAGCAACAGAACAACACCAGAGTCTGTTTAAACTGGACCAAACATGCAAACTGTGAACACATTCTTGGATCAATGTAATGTTAATCTAAACCTTGCCTTAAAATAACAGCTCCCCAATTCATTTTCATGGTCCTTTTGGAAAATGTCATCGTTTTCCTTCTCACAGAACTTTTGCTGTTATAGTGCACAATCCAAACCTCATAAACTGGTGTAATCCAATAAAGAACTGGATGGAGAATAGTTAATCTGCTCCATGAATAGTCTTGACACTAATGAGAAAGTAACAGTAAAATGCATGGTGTACTATTACTATGCAGTGGTCTTATCTCTGTGCTCAGTCTCTAATGCTTTGCAGATTTACAGAGTGCTTAAAAATCACCTAAACGTTTCAAATAAGCTCTAAAAGTTGAGCAAATCATGAGCAAAATGTTATTTTAGTCATTTATCTTTATTTATCTTTATACTTTCTGGGGTTGTTTACTAGGTAGTTAGGTATAGACTGGGGCTCTTTATGGAAGAAATGGAATAAGACATGTTTGCTGTGAGCTAAAGCTAACGAGCTAAAGCTAAGATTCAACATGAAAAGTCTTGGTTTTGATCTTGATGAGATTAACCCATGGCATGGTTCGGAAATGGCAGTAAATGGACCTTCTGACACAAGGCCCAATGCCTCATGGACCACAGTTCCTCCAAGACCCCTACCCTCCACTAGTTCCAGTTTTGTAGTTTGAAATTAAAGGCGATTAAGACGGAACTAAAAAATGCCCTTTCTGAAAACAACAGGCTGTAACTCCAGACGCTGCCAGAGTCACATTTAAAAACAAAATGCATTGTTATTACCCAACTTTGTCACTTAAAATGTTTCTATTTTGCCTCTGGATTCCTGTGATTATCAACAAAAGCACATCGTACCACGTCATCTCGATCTCGAACACATTTAACATCGTGACAAAACACTTCTGACCCTGTTTCGGTGTAAACTTGCCTGTTTTGTCTTTGTCGTTGCTCTCTAAAGTATAAAAGTTTGTGCCCCCCTCCGTGTCGACAAAGCGTCCCGTGTGTGAAGTGTCGGGGCGTCCCGCTGCTCGTCGATCATCGTTCCTCTGGTAGAGCTCTCAATAACTCAGCGGGCCCTCGCGCGCCGTGAGAGCGCAATTAGGTCGACTGACAACTGCATTTTTCTCCCGGAATACAGCGCCGCGTCTCGTCGGTATTAATCTCAATGCAGATTCTGACTGGAGTAATGAACACACGGCCTCCTGCTGAGCCTCCTCCAACCACAGCTGCTTTTTTAAGAAAATAAGCTCAAAGTGGGTCAGTCTTGTTTAAAGGTTGGAGCACATCAAGATAAAGGTCGTATATTCTTTTGGAAATGTCTGAATATGAACTTTGAGGGAAGAGACTCTCATACAGCGATATTTATCCAAACAAGTTGAAAGTGCTTAATTCAACTTTAATCATCATTATACAGTAAACTACATTTGTAATTTATGTGTTTTCTTTGCTCTGTTCATTTTAAATAAATGACGTTCTGTCGTAGCTGCAGCAACTGGATTAAACAAACAATAACAAAGCAAATTAAAGCCTATTCAGCGTTTGGTCGAAGCACGTTTAGACCAAAATAAGCCTGTAACATGTAAAAGAAAGAGGTTTATAAGTGACCCAGGATCCAGGAACAATAGTCCCGCTATAGTTTCTGCAAAGTACAGCAAAATATAATCTCATTTTGAACTAGCTATACTCCAGTCTGACTAAACTATTCTCTCAGGACTCACTAATGTAAATGGGATTAATAGATGCACAGAAGATAACTGCATTGTAGATGTTTGTTCATTTAGCTGTAAATATTATAAACAACCTCCACAGTGTTTAAAAAGTCACAAATACATAGAATAGTGTGTCTCTACTTCTGAATTTTCCTCTTTAAAAGAAGGTTGTGTTGCTGCTTTTCTGCTTTTTCAAGAAAAGTACCTTTATTGCCATTAAGTATATAACAAAATTCAGAAATTCATTCAGTCATTGTCAAAATACAGACAAATATATAACACAACATAGTATTAATAAACTCGTGCAAACCTAAACATTTTTAACCATGCAATCAATGACAACAATTGCTTTTTAAAAGGAAACTGGGATGATACAATATGGCAGCACAAAACTACCTTATAATAAATATAAATAATAATCTGTATTTCCTATTTTCAAACCAAACTTGAACACAGACCATTATTTATTAAAAAAGACAGTTGTAAGGCCATTTTTACCACAAGGAACTCATTAATTCTACAAAAACAGTCTGTTCAGAAGCGTTGCGGTGACGTTCCTGTGAAGAGTCTGGTCCAGAGACTCTTCTTGGCGTCTGTTTGGTGACTTTTTGAGGGTGAAGCTGCTGACTTGATGCTGTCCTGGCACCGTCCCGCCGTAAATGTCCTTGTATAATCTCTCATCCTCGTATCCTCCAGCCTCAACCTTGAGTTACGGCGCGGCAGCCGCTGGCAATCACATTAAGAGGCGTTCCTTCATATTCCAAAACAGGCTCCGCGTTCGTCAATCTGCTTAATTTATCCAGACTGAGGAGGAGTACTGTCTCTAGATTGGTCATTTTACCTCAAAGCCTACACAATGTACAAAAAGAGGAAGGTTGCGTACGTTTTGAATAACTAAGCCATATGTGAGAGGTTGGATAATAACGTCTTAGATGCACCAAAAAGCCATTACTTTCTCCTAAACATTCAATCGATAAAACAATCAAGTATCACAAAGATGAATGCGTCTGAGTTATTGGTCTCTCACACAGAAATATGGCTGAAAACAATGCCCTGCTTCACTGCTGCTCATTAATTAGCAGCCACTAAACATCTTGGCTCTTCACGCTGCGTTATATCTCAATATATGATTAACTCTGCATCAACTGTAATCTATCAAATTCAACAACTTTATCAGAGCAAAATGAAGACGTTCAGAGTATGACAGATTGTTCATGAAGCTGTGGAAAATACGGAGAAACATGCCATGTCCAAATCCCAAAGGCACAGTCAGAGGAAGCAGTTTTCTCCTGAAGGTTTTTGTTGCTGTAAGCTCCTCAAACTTCCCGTTACATAGTGAGGTAGATAAGTAACACGGTTATCCACAAAAAGGAGCCAAGCCTCAATCAAGTGGACCTCAAAAACATTTCCATTCATGTTCGAACAGAAAAGAGGCTCTTTAAGATCAAGACTCAATCACTTTTATTGGAATTAGTTTGCCATCTCTTATATCTCTCTCTTTTTTTTTTTAAATCAACAGGGTTTTACATTGTTTAGAAATGAAGAAAATGTTTTATTTTCTAGAAAATAGCCACACTTTCTCTTCCTGAGTCTGTCCCCAAGAACAGAAACCATTGTGTCGTGTGGAAAGTGTCCGTTCAGAGCTACATCTCAGTAGTAATAGTATTATTGTTGTATATTATTTTACCTTTATTTCACCAGTCCCATTGAGATTACACATCTCTAAATACAAAAGCAACAGAATAAAAGATAAAACACATGCACTTCAAAACAATGGCAAATTCTGATGCTACTTTTTTTCTTTTTTAAGATTATTTTTGGGGGTCTTTTTTTCTTTATTTCATAGATTAGTAGAAAGACAGGAAATTGTGGGATAGAGGATGATATCAGACACATGATCCGAGTGGGAATTGAACCCGGGTCTCCTGAGTATATAGCTATGCTCTCTACCAGGTGAACAACTGAGGCGCTTTTGATGCTACATTTTTAAGTGTTAGATGCTATTTTGTCTGTTTTTGTCCAAACACTAGGCACCGGGAGTAAATAAAAGTCACAGGAACTTGAAAAAATAACATCTTTTATTTTTTCTTGAATGTATGTTTGTGATCAGGACTCAGATAGATTCTGCAAACCTAATGTAAACAGTCCATATGTTAGTATCAGGGAAAATATGTTAAGTTATCTTTGTTGTTTACAGTCAGCCATGCTCCAGGTCTATTTATTTATTTAATTCTTTAATGAATTTTAAATAATTTTATTTTGTTTTGATTTATTTTCTTTTATTTTATTTTATTTTATTTTACTTTATTTTATTTTATTTTATTTTATTTTATTTTTTTATTTATTTTTTATTTGATTTGATTTATTTTGATTTGATTTATTTTTATTTTATTTTATTTTATTTTATTTTTATTTTATTTTTGGTGCCATTTCATAATTTTCACCTCAAAACAGAATAATGAACAAAAACAAGAAAAAAAAAAAAAACATCATCCCAATCATAACGAACAAAAAAAGAACATGGAAGAAACTCAGTCTTATATAACCTGTCCCACATCATCTGAAATAATAATCAATAATCAACCACTCCTGAGCCCATACCGCTCCCCTATTGAAGTGTATTAATGCGTCTGCCTCATGTTCAACAAACATATTTATATGTATGTTCACTGGAGCACAGTTTCTCATATATTTTATAGATTAGGTCTTACACAATCTATTTTGATCTGCCTCCGGTGCTTTTGTCTGAGCAGTGTTTTATTAAAGCCCACGGAGCTTGTTGTGAACGAAGAGAGAGACAGATTTTCTATTTTGTCATTTTTCTGCGGCGTCTCTAGTGTCAGATCTATTTCAGATATCGCCTCTTCTTCCAGCGACTCACGGCTACACTCTGCCTCCTATAGCGCGCATCGATTATCTGCTCCGATATGAAAAATGCTCAAGTTCAGGCTTTTCCTCAAGTCTTCCGAGCTCGACGGCCTGAGTGGACGCGGTGACCTTTAGCGGTAGATAAATGCTACGAAGACGCAGCTTTCATTAGGAGACTGTAGTCGTATTGATCCTCACTGTATTCCCGCCGCTCACTGTTGTCTTTACTCCGAGCGAGCGACGGGCGCAGCACTTATCGAGATGATTGATGAACGTTTGAGACGTCACCGAAGCGAAGCTGTGACTGGATGAAGCCAACAGACGAACCCTAACCTGGACTGAAGCAGAATAAACATTACCTACGCTCAGTTTTAGTTTCAGGCTTCGAGATAATGTCAGACGAGCCTCTTCTCTGACAATGTTTTGGTCCAGTTTCTTTTTTATCTCTGATTATATTCCTCCATAAAGACAAATGCCTGCTTTAATTTATTGTTTTACTGATGTTTTTAGTTTGTAAATCTTGTCTTTATACATTTAATGTGTCTTTTATTTCTGTATAGCACTTTAAAATACTCAGTGTATGTGCTTTTTAAATATAAATAAAACTCTCTTGCCTTGCACTTGTCTCTGCTATTACCACATTGTTGATTTTATTCATTCTTACTTTTTCATTTTAATATTAAGAGCATTACTTTTTTCAGGATGCTTCTATCATGAAGGACACTGGACTCAATGAAGCTAAAGGCAAATGGGACCATTATTTGGAGACGTACCTGAGAGGATTAGGAACTAAAAAGATAGAAAGCGAAACCATTAAAGTTATGTTAAACAGTAAACGTTTGTGAAGCATTGTGTATAAAGTAGTCTCAGGATAATCTGGCTAAATGGCTCAACACAAACATTTTCCAAAGCTTAAGGTAGATTTTTGTTGTTGTTTTTGTTGAAATCAGCCAAAACCTTGACAATAAAATGACTTTTGAAGCCAGTTAGCTGCTTATTAATTGACAGGCGTCCACTGGTTGAACTGTACTGACTAAAATGCGGTGTTTTTGATCGTCAGATTGTTGTTTTTTATGTTTTTTACAGCAACAGGATTCAGGTGAGAGCTTGTTGCTGTGACAAAAACAGGTTGTAAGAAGGTTTCAGGCCAAAAGAGTGCACTGTGTCGATGGAAAAGCATTGAAAGTATCATTTTAAACTAAAAAAATCACACAGTTGTTAAACATTTGACTCGAGGATTAGCATATGATGTAACACAATTATTCTAAGTGATGTGAGATGTCCCCTGAACGCTGCGACAGCCGAGGACTCCGGGAGCGTATGTTTCCTTGTGTCTCTGTCGACTGTCTCTGAATCACTCGGCGCCGGGAGACATTACCATCAGAGTCACGTTTACGGACACTTCGGACAAAACGGTCCCGAGGAGGAAGACTCGCCGTCCGTCTGTGAAATACAAAGTACGGCGGCGGCAACTTAAAGACGCCATTAGATTATATACGGTACTCTATTGTAATGACGTCATGTATGATCAGTGTCTCCGCGGGACGTTTAGAGACGGTGAAAGGACAGTAAATGAGTTACAAGTAAGATTTGCATTAGAATGTCTCTGTGATGATGAAAGCCTCAGGAAAATGGATTCATTTTTGCACAAACTGTGTAGAGTTGATAATGCAGACATTTCCAAAGACGACGGGACAAAGGGAGATTTTATACAACCCTTGGCTTCGACGATAAATATATTATTTATGATCCACTGTCAGATGGTGTTAATAAATGATACAGGTTCAAAATGTCCTCTTTTTACCACGTGGCTGCAGAGTTTTGTATGTTTTGAACTGAGCAGGAGTAAAAGAACAGTTTCATTTTACCACTATCAACTTCGACGTCCTGCTTTAGTGAATTAAACTGGTGGAAAAGCCCGTAGTAATCCCTGGAAACACACAACAAACTTAAGGCACATTAGTCCCAAATACATCATGTTAAATTAATCTATGAACATATAATTAGTCGTCTTTGGAGCCCTCCTTTTTTCGTTTGGGACCCTAGTACTTCTGTATTCTCTAATACACAGATGTCAAACTCAAGGCCCGGGGGCCAAATGCGGCCCTTTGCAATGTTTCATGTGGCCCTCCAAGTAGGTCATATTTTTGGCACTAACAGGTTTTAGATGGATTTAAATCAGATTAATTTGATTTGTTCATGAAATGTTAAGCTGATTTTTGGGACTAAGATACATATAATCTGCTCAAATACAAATAAAATCTGTTCAAATCCATTTTAAACCTGTTCATATCAAATCAAACCTGTTAAAACCCATCTAAAACCGGCTTAAATCCAAATCAAACCTGTTCAAAGCTAACTTTAACCAGTTTAAATCAATTTAAAATGAGTTCAAATCCAAATTAAACCAGTTTCCTAAAATGGAGGAAATTAATGTTAAAGATAACATTTGTAAAACTCAAATGAATACGAAACCTTCCATTCAAAATTTAATAAAAGCTTCCAAATGTCACCATCTTCGGCCCCTGAAAGGATCCTTATTTACTATTGTGGCCCCTCACCATATTGAGTTTGACACCACTGCTCTAATACAAGACGTCTTCAGAGCCAAACAAGGATATATTTTCAATTTAGAGCCTTTTTTCCCTTTCATTTTGGAATAGAGCTTATTAAACTTAACAATAAAAAACATGTTTAGACAAAAAATTGAGCACCGAGAGCATCCAACTGAGAGATTCTTGGTTATATCATTGATTAATATGAGTTACAGGACTGAAAACTGAAGTAATTTCCTCATTATTTGCTCTATTTTTTCACAAATTGGCTTTAAGTTCTATAACAAAGCTATATTTGGATTAAAACGGCTACAACACTCACTGCTGTGGGTCCAGGTGACCACGCAGCAGCGGGACCTTTTCTTTATAAAATTCAGACTGAAGTGGAAAATGAAATGCAAAAGAGGCGTGATGAATATTTCAACCATTACACGGTCATTATAGCTCTTTATGGAAATGCAGGCTAAAGTGCTGCTGCGGTTATTTATAGTCTCAGCGAGCGGTAATTGGCTTCAGGAGTTGTTTGGAGAGGGTCGACCCACGCAGCTGACCGACGGCTGGAGACGCGTTCAGGGGTCCGCTCCGTCAGATCTCACATTCAACACAAAGGGAACTGTGAAAACGGCTTCTTTTTATAAAGTTTGAGTTCTCAACCGAGTCTCAGGAACATTAGTCGACATCGTTAGAGCCTCAGTTTACAGAAAAAGCAGAACAGTACATGAGATTATTTCGATTGCACGGTGCATCTTTAACCCTTTTTATTATTGAATGTTGTGTGTTGGACTGAGGTCAATTGGGAAAACATGAATTCCACATTTCACACGTCATGATTTATCTATGAACCAAAATGCACCACATATATAAATCATACTGTCATTTCTGTCGTAAACATTGTGACAAAAACCTGGAAAAATGTTTGAAAACCAATTAAAAGTGTGAGATTAACATATAAAGAGCTACAAAAACACAACATAACACAGTCAGTTCTGAACAATAAGAGCAGAATAAACTTAGGGGGAGGGGCTTAAAGATATTTATACAGAATATATATATTTACTCGTCCATTCATTCAATTTCAACCTCATCTTTATCAAAAATGTCCATCATATCATGTCTTTTGTCCTTATTTAAACTGTTTATATCGAGCACATTTGGATTTGTGGATCTTATTTAAGTCTTACATTCAAGTTTATATTAAATTAATTCAAAGCAGTAACATGGAGGAAGTAAAAAAAAAGAAAACCCCACTCATCTTAGCTTCCTAAAAAATGGAGGTAAAAGTCTCCATTTCTATCTATACCACTGGCTCTCTGGTTGTATTTGAAGGTTTTACTCATTTGTTTACAAAAAGAGGGAGCTTTTGGAGTCTTAAAATGCATTAAAACAATAAGAAAGAATGTTAAAGGAGGAGGTGCACATCCAGTAAACACAACCTGAGGTACAATAAACATAAAAAATCATTTACTCTGATGATTACACAAAGAATACATTATCTTTAACACTAATGCTTGTGGAAATACGGGTTGATTTGCAGAATTACAAAACAAAAATCATAAAATGCATGTTTTTTATCTTTTTTAGTCTTGCGTGCACATTTAAAACAATGATTCATAGATTTTAAATGCTTTTTTTATGTTTTTAATGAGAAGAAGTTAGAAGTGACATTTGCAATAAGCCATTATTTGTGTCCCCCATTCATTTTGGGGCCTTAGACAATTGCCTGGTTTGCCCCATAACAATGCCTCTGATGTGAAAGGGGCCATGTATATTATTGTTTTTAATGCATCTTTACATCAAATCTTAATTAGAATTGTCTTTTTAATATAAATATAGTCCATCTTGTCTAAATGAAGTCCCTAGAAGTTTTTGCACTTATTTCAAAATGTACATCCATAACTTTTTCATCAGTTGAGAGCTGAAAATGTCAAGTGCAAAAAGGATTAAATAAATCAAAAGACATGGGTTGGGAGTTGTCCAAAATGTCTTTAATGTGAGCTCCATCCCAAAAACACTCGGAGATCAAACGCACCTCTGCTCGGACTCTTCCTCCTCTTCAAAGGTCGACTTGAACTCTCCAGTAACTTCTTTCCAGAGAGCTTTCCTCAGGGGAATGTGTTGAGCGCTAGTGACACCTGCTCCGACCAATCACAGGCGAGCTTTTTCCCGCGGAACTGACCAATGGCTGCGTGTTGGGGGCGTGTCTGTCCTGTTCTCGGTGCGTGTTCGGAGTTTGGTAAATGACTGCAGCAAGAAAATCCAGTGTGGGAGCTGTGCGTGTACTGTACTGTAGCTCCGGCCGGCCACTACGTCCGTGCGTGCGCGTTTGAGGCTGCGCGCGCCCGGCAGTGTCTGTCTGCCTCCTCTTTGCCATGGAATAGAGTCACGTCGTTTTGTTTGAACACTTTCCGAGGAGGAATTTAGTCGTTTTTTGGTCGCAACGGAAGCCGGGATGGACGACAACACCGGTGCGTCTCCAACTTGACCGCCTCCAGACAATGGGAGTAGCTGAACCGTGCTGCTGCAACTACTATTACTACAACTACGAGCCCCGGGGAGCGACGAGGCGAGGAGCTGAACGCGGGGAAGACGCAGGAGGAGCGGGGAACGGGCAGACCTCCCTCGTTGAGCCGGACTCCCAGAGAGGTGCACTGGCTACGTCTGGAGCGCGTTTGAGAGAAGAAATACGCACATAGAGAAAAGACAAGAGGGAAACAAACCGATAAAGCAGGTCCTGTGTGGATTTGGGGATTTATTACGCACAAATGTACAGTTTGTAGCCGCTGTGGAGACGCTGAAGCATGAGAATCTCCAGCCTCTAAAAGGAATATGTCATTTTCTTGTTCTTTTTCTCATTTCGGAGACTTGAGGTGTCATTGTGTCTACACATTTTGAGTCGTATTGCTTCGTTTGTCCGAAACCCAAACCCTGGAGTGTTTCGTCCACTCGCAGCGCCCCTTTGTCACTGTCCTTGGTTCTGATTCTCAACGCCGGGGCTGATTTCTCGTCACTGTGGATGCTTTACGGGACAGCGGACATGAATTCGTGGCCGGTGTCGAGGTCATGAACACGGATTCAAAACGCGCAAACAAGCGGGACATTGTCGACTCACCTTGGAGGTCATAACCACCGCCAAGTCACCCCCTTTCCCTCGTGTTTTCCCGGAGGAGTATTTTCTCAAGTGTCTCGCTTCTCAGCCCCCTCCAACATCACCATGAAACTGTCCAAGATGCGCAGACTAAACGTGCTGGGGCTCTATTTGTGGGAAACGGTGCTGTTTTTCAGGTAAGACACGCGTGTAATTGACTTCATGGTGTGTGAATGGAGAATGAAATTAGCATTTTTATTGCTTTGGGACATACGTGAGAGAAACGCAGCTTGAATCGCAGAGAGATTGAGTGTGAGTCCAGTTTTGTCACAGGTTTTTGTTTGCTCTGGTTGTGCGTAAAGCCAGGACGCAGCACTGACTTGGATTGAGTCGCAGTGAAAAGCACAGTAGCAGCATGTAGCGTGTGGAGGAAGTGTACAGGAGTCAACTACGACCACTAGTGGGAGGACTGAGCTGCTGATAGGCTCCTCAGATGTCAACAGGCACGTGCCATCACAGACCATTGGCCTTCAGGTTTTTTTCATTTCCCTAAATTAAATTCTTTGATGAGAAAAAACTCATTACTTTCAGCAAATTGCATGATATTATAACTGATCTGCAGTAGACTCAGGTACAATATTTCAAGTATAATGCAACAGGAATCACAAAACTCATCATGAAAGTCTTTACAAACCAGTGTTTCATTATTTGAGATTAAAAAAAGTAATAAAAATCTACAGATATTGGCACGTCCTGGAGAAAAACATGTGTCTGTTTGTGTCTGACGGTTTTATGATGTAGACAATGCTAAAAAGCTGCACAGATTTGATTGATATGAAACAATTCTACTTTGATTTGACTCAAAGTGTGTTGTATCAGTCAAACCACATCACAACAATGGCTCAACAATGTCAACAGATAAACACGTTGGTGATGCCTACAATAATAAAAACTAACTCTAGAAACATAAATGAAGTGTTTCAGTTTAAAGATGAGCCAAAGCATTTGATAAAACTGAGCATACAACACAGAATCCATTTAAAAAGTGTATTCATTTCACATTTGAGGTTTATTGAATAGATTAAGCATAGATTATTGGCCAAGTTATGTTATTTGGGGATTTCTCACATGAAAGTCCATCCATCCACGATCCTGAGGACACTTTATGCTCTTATGACTGTAATATATGATGATTTCTTTCAATAATAAACATCACTGGGAAAACAGGGCTTTTTTAAAACGATAAAGGCCTAAAAACTATGACAAAGATCCTCTTTAGTCTCAAGCTCGTACAGTATTTGAATGTTGCAGGATTTGCTGGTAGATGCTTCCAAGAACTTTAGCAGTGTCTTTTTTTTACCATATTGTCATTTCAAAGATGTATCTTGAGTCACAGAATCATTTTTATTCTCTCCAAACGTGAAAATGGACGTATTTATCCTGGACATAAGTGCTTCTAAAACCCTATATCCATCAAAATATACGTTAGCTGCCTTTACGTGCCTCTAAATCCTGAACATTTCCGTCATAGCCGCACGGTAAGGCAATCATTTCCGAATGAAAGACGTCTGAAGGTGAAAAATGGATTAAACGGAAAAGGATATACATTGTTTACAAAAGTAAAGTAAATCTAACGGATCAGTGTAAATAGATCATACTTTTATTTGCTTTGTCGTATTATTCCAGGTCGTAATTATGTAATATTTGGCTTTTTTAAGAGTACCTTTTGTTTTGTCAAATATTACACACATTAATATACCTAAACCTAAAGTATAAACGCATAATATACTCTCCATGTTCGCATCTTAAGCAAGAAACATCTATTTTGTACTGCTTTCTTAGAGCTGATCTTTTTTGTTTTTGTCTTAAGTCACTTCCTGCTCTAGTTTATTTCTGCTGCATCAAATAAAACATTGGTCCAATCACTGGTCCAGCATCCTTAGACCTGAAGGAGCCCCACTGAGGATTCGTGTCAGATTTCGTTGCCAATTTCCAGCTTTTACAAATGTATTCGTGCTGATATTGGCCCGACGTGACCCTCCGAAAGGCTGCCCCAAAGACAGGTTTAGTGGTCCCAGACGGAGACGCCGAGGATGGATCAGAGGATGTTGTAATCTGAGAGGGCGCTGGCTCCGGGCCACTGCGGGACACCTAATGCATCAGCAACAAGGTGAAAGCATTTAATAAAGAGTGAAAAAGTGTTTAGTGCCCTTCACAGGCTTTAAATTGCCCTCCTGGGATCATAAATAAGAAAGTTTCACCGTGAGGCAGAGCTTTATAGATTCGGGCAAAAGTGAACTTCAACACAATCAAGTAACTTTTCCCACTTCTACACTTTTATTATTCTTTAATCTATCACCTCCTTTTGGATTTTTACCGCTGACCTCCAACAAACGTAATAGGTTTTATTGAAAGTTAAAATAATTGAAAATTGATCCGATCGACTCGAAGGTTTGTTCAATACATATATGTTTCGTTCAATATTCATCTCCCAGACGTCAACGCCTCTCAGTTTATTTGCAGCTTCTGTGAATCTTGAGTTAAAGCTAATAGAAGAATAGAAGAAAGAATAGAAGAAAACAAAACCCTTCGATTGTGATTGTGATTGGTGAAGGTTTTCTGATGTAAGCGGAGAAGCTAACTGTTGCTAGTTTTGTGCACCGTTGCTGATGTAGAGGAGCAGAAGCCATCAACTGCAGATAAAATAGGAATTGCTTTAAACAGACCACTTTATGAGATATATATAGTAATATTAAGTTAAATAAGTTTAAAAAAGCACATTTATTGGTTCAGACTTGCTCTCAGACGTCCACTGGCTGCTGTCTGTTCAAAACCCAGTGCAGGAGATGGTCCATGTTGTTCAGTGTAGCTTCTGTCCTGTTGTGTGTCTGCTCTAAAACTAACACCTACACTTGAACCAGCCATTTCTATTACTTTTTTAACCTGAATTAACCATTACTAAAGAATAAAACATTGATAGAAGTAATAGATAATAAATAGTTTTAGTGAAAGTGGTTAATTTCTTCCATGATTAGTTGTGGCTTGGTCCCTTCAGTCTCTAATACTAACAGATTGGAAACACAGTATTCCTGAAGCCCAGCTGAGCCCCTCTCTCTGGAGAAAGCCACCATTACAAACTCTAATAATTGAACTGATGAATTTACATCAGGCCGCGACACCAAACTTTTGGCTGGAGCTGTTTCCCATTAGCGTAATGATCACTACAGTCCATCCTGTGCATCTTTTAAACTTTGAAGCCCTCTGTTTACTCTCCGCCCGTGTTTGTCTCATTTCACCCTGAGAGCGTACTGTATGCAAATATTCCTAATAATGTGTTTGGCTGTTTTGCATTTCCAAGCTGCGGGCTCCTTTCTCTTTATTTCATCACATGTGATATTATTTGGCTCCCCGGCCTTAGAGTTATTTTAATATGAGAACTATCAAAGGCGTTTCTTCTTCCACCTGCTGCAGCGACTCGCTCATTTCCGTTGAATAAGAAAGCATTTATAGTCTGGGGGCGGCGGCGGGGCTGGAGGGGCCCGTCGCGTGGGTTTAGCATTCAGCACACACTGTTTAGATAATGAAGCGGTGTCGGGATATTGCCGTCTCAGCTCCTCGGGCCTGGACTCTGCAGTTCCTCGCTTAATTGATATCTCTTTCCTGTTCCCTCGTCCCGACCCGGACCCCCCGCGCCTCATTCCCCATTCTGCCTTATTACTAAACATTGATTAGGCTGTCAATGCATGGGGCCGGACCTGATGAATATACGTTCAATGCTCGTACATATCTTCAGCCTCTGTGCTCTTCCCGTTCCTATTATCCATCAAATAGGCGGCAGTAAAAAGGCAAGAATTCGTTTTGTGATCGGATCTGCAGGAAGTATCCATCTCTGCGAACCTTTTATGTTTCAGTCCGTCTCAAAGCGAGCGATGCTGGCAGAGAATAGATTAAAAAGTGTTTACGGTTGGACTTTGTTGAAAAGAAGTTGAGAGACCAATGAAAGTGAAACAAGCTTTAGAAAGAGACTGTCATCAGTAACCTTTATGGTAATGTATGGTAATATACCTCGGATTCAAACAGAACGACATTAGAAAGTCTTCTATGTGTTTGTTGTGGAGTTATAATTGTGTAAAACGTCGATAGTTTTTGACTAAAAGAAGGTAATCCACTTCTAGCTTTTGTTGTTGCTGTATTTTTGTGAATATTTCCTTAAACTCATTGTCAAAGTGTGATACTTTTAATGTTTATGTGATATATCTTGTGTAAATGTGGCCCCCAGGAAGATTAGTCTTTACTGTAATAAAGACTAATGGGGATCATTTAATAAACAAACAAGTAAACAAGAACAGCATGCGTCTGGAGCTGTTTGTACTTCACTTTAATCTGTTTGGTTGTGTTGCTTATGTGTTTAATAACTGTAGTTTCAATATCAGTGCACCACCATCACTTTAAAGGAGTCGTTAGCTTCATGTTAGCTCGGTCAAGCTAATTAAGCATCATTCCTCACTCTTCCCCCTCAGTGTTACCACCCAGACTATTCATGGCTTGTACAAACACAAAAAAACATCAGTCCAGATGAAATAACCCTGATTACATCTGGGTTTAATGTGTGAAAAGGGTTTAAGTAACAGGAATTAGCTCTACTGAAGTTAACTGTGGTAAAGTGAACAACTACAGTCATTGCCTGATCCTACTTTGTCCATTTTTAAATCGATCTAAACCATTTCTATCTAAGAACAATAAAAATACACACCTCTGTGGAAGCCCAAGCCAGAGTTAATGGAAATCCATGTTTTATCACGTGTGCTGTGTCCTCAGATCTCACAGATGTGGAATAATAATGGTTTAAACAACAGGGTTTTAAACTAAGTAAACTTATTTTGAGTATTTTTTTATTTATTTTTTTGTGACTTTTTGGTCAAGTTTAGAGGAAAGACGTTATTTTTCGCCCTAATATTCATTTTCTGGTTATATTTATATTGCATTATTTCACATAAAGTCGTTTTTAAAGCATTTAACACAAAAAAATCCAGCATTTCCTCCTTGAATTGTGTGAAAAACCTGTGAGGTTTAAGGCAAATGCCCAAATGGATATCTTTTTCTCACCTAAACATTCTGTTGTGCCATCACATATTTTTAAGTCTGATACCTTGGGCATGAAATGTAATGGTATATTGATTTTAATTATGAAAGTGTAGATACAGTTCTTGATACGTGCCGATATCAGAGCGTCTCTAATCAGACTAGAACTCGTTAGACCTCCTCACATTTCTCTTTTTTCACTTTCAAACTAAACTTAAACAACACTTTCCATGACATTCAAGTGAGTCGTTCTCAAAGCCTTCCTTCACAGATGTTAACCTTTTATTTAATGAACCAACCGCAGAGACATTCAGTCGTTGAAATCACTAAAAAGTCAAGCATGTTTTCATTTCAGTGCCACCTGTTCAGGGCTTTTTCCCTAATACCATTTAATCCCAAAACATGACGAGTGTGAATCCTTACGAGAAAACACAAATGGCTCCTTTGTGCACTTTAGTTTTCTGGGAATATTTTACTGCAAATAAAAAAGATTGGAGTAAAGAGGCACTCGAAAAAATAAAAGCAGACTCTGTAATTGCTGCACGCTTTTGTAAAAATCCATTACTCATATCTGTACTTGGTATCGGCAAGTACTCAGTATCAAATGTTCATGCTTTTTGTAGAAATAATGGTGGTATGGGGCAAATCTAGCTTTTAATTGATGTGTAGATGTGTTATTATTTTATTTATTGTCACTATTTTACACAAACAGACTAAAAATGAACACTGTACGTCTTTCTTCATCAACATTTCCTCTTCGTCCTCACGTTTTCTGCAGAGGCTCTTTGTAAAACACACAGAACATACAGTACAGGAGCGTAAAGGAGCACAAAGGAGCGGGCCCGAAGTGCAGAAGGTGACCATGACGTCTGCGAGCGCTCTGGTGCGAGGCCGGCTCATATTGACCGCTCAGACAGCGATGATTAATCAAAGTGGTCAGCGTTGCGTTTAGAGAATGCCAACGCACACACCGTGACCACGAGGGAATACCAATCAGTCAGTCAGCGTGAGTGACAGCCCTCCGAACGCACATCGACAGCTCGGCCTTATTGCTTTTCCACCAGCGGGAGGTTGCAGCGGGAACAGCACATTTCTGAGTTAAGCCTTCGGGAGGACGACTGTGCTCTTAAACAGGACCGGGTCTGTTCAGACGGAGGCTTTACGGAGGCGAAGCAGTGTTTTTACTCTTGCTTTGAATGTGTTTTAGGGAAGTAGAGGTTTGTGCCAAAAGTGGGGCAGACAGTAGGATACAAATTTGCCTCAAGGGAAATTTGTATTCACAGATGAAGATACAAACAAAGGCAGGATGTGTAACGAGCGCGGAAGTGAAAAGGACGCTATGTTTATCACAGAAAGTCAAAGGAATGTTATGTATTGTGCTCATTAACGGATTAAAAGGGACTTGAAGTCTACAAAAATAGGTTTGCAAGTTTTAATTCTCAAAGGTTAGCAGCTAGATACCCAATCCTGTCATTTATAAAGTTAAAGAAAGTGCAAGAAACAACAGAAATATCCCGGGACTTTTTTCTTTTTTGGGGCTAAAACGTATATTTTGTTGTAGCTAAAGATTAGAAACAACGATGACAGCAGCACAAATGCCAAAAGTTAAATAACACTTTCCATGACATTCAAGTGAGTCGTTCTCATAGACGTTAACCTTTTATTTAATGAACCAACTCCAGAGACCTTTAGTCGTTTAAGTCACGAAAAAGTCAGCCATGTTTTCATTTCATCTCGACCTGTTCTGGGCTTTTACTTAATATCGTCTAATACCACAACATGACGACTAGCAATTCTGACTAAAAACACAAATGGATTCTGCGTGTCGTCAAATCTCAACTTTAATTTATTCCGGAGCAGATTTTATTTGGTCTGGGACATGATGGATTGGTGGGAAGTGTGTGCTTGTTTTATTGAGTGTGTCTCGTGAAAGTGCAGAGCTCCCAGATGCTTTTACAAGGACAGACCAAGGTTAGAATCAGCAGCTGCTCACAGGTAACAGAGCTGGAGGCACAGCTGAGTGTTTCTGTTGACAATATGAATGAGATTTTACCTACAGGCTCTGCATATGTAGCTTAGGTTCAGAGAGAAACATTGTGTTCTGCTCGAGGCCATTACAAGATGCTGTATTTCATGTAGTCTTTATTTGTTGACATATTAAGCTAATGTTTATATATATTCCTCCAATACTCTGCTGTCTACTTCAGGCAAAGCTTTGTTTTAGCATCTGAACCCAGTCTTCTCACTTTTTAGGCAAACATGGCCAAAACTTGGAGCTAAGTCTTGCCTTAAGCCTTCATTACTTACTGCAGCGTTTACAGATAAGGTGTAATATACAAAAAAAGACAAAATGCATGCATTAAAAAGATTGTACCTGACATTTTAAATGGTTTAAATCCCAAATACAATATTATAAAAGCAATTATTTATGAAAAAGCAGGCTTTATGATGCATCTACTGTTTATTCTAAGGGATTGTAATAGATGAGAACCTCTATTCAGGAACAGAAAACCTTGGAGCGCTCCCATTGGTCGACACTTGTCACATGACGTTCCAGGAAGTTTAATAGCTGTATTTTCAGCTGAATATGTCTTTTAACAGAGAAACAACTGAAAAAAGAAAAGCATCAACAGAGAAAAGGGAGGCAACGTAAAACACAGATAAATAAGTCACAGCTAAGCTAACGCTAAACTCTAAACTTCAGTTTGGTCAAATGGATTAGTATTTTGGAGGAAAATGTATCCGTTTTTGTTTTTTTTAATAAAAGAGAAGCAGGAGAGGTCTCTAGGCTGCTTTTGGAGGAGAGTGGAGTCTGAGACAGGGACAAAAAAAGAAAATCAGGAAGTGGAAACTTTAAATAGGTGTGTATCAAAAAGCCTACAAAGCAGAATTAAGTGAGGGTTTTGTAAAAGTTGAAAAGCCAACATAAGATTCACTTTCTCTATCGGGCAAGTGACCAAACAGTATGATGCTTGTAAAAAAAACAACGTGCCACATAAAGAGGAATAAATAAATGCATTTAGCCGAGGTATGTGTGTGTTTGTTGTTTCCAGTCGAGCAGATATTTGAAGTAGTTTTAAAGATCTTTGAGTGTTTGAGCCTGAAGCTGAACGGTCAGGTTGTGTTTATACGGACATCTCTCACAGTTTCCACTTGAATGAACACAGCTCTTTACTGAATATAGGAACCATGAAGGTAAAGGTCAAAGGGAGCGGGTCTAGTGCAGCTGGAGACGAATGGTTTGCATAGTGAGCACTTGTGTACGTTTATGTGAGTTTGTGTGATCGATCTGAGGGATCACAGCGAGGGGATGGGACTCTCTGCTTCTCCAGTTCAAGATGATTGTTTAACCTTTACAAAAGCAAAAAGGATGAATCTGGAGACACTCTTATCTACCTACGCAGCTTTTTTAAGTTAGTCTGACTGATATGAGGGTTCCTTGTGGCTACATTGCTAATTAGTGACAATATACCTTATCTAAAGATCATTAGGGGTTTTATTTGTACATCATTTCTTACTAAAGATTATTTATATAGGTTTTAATAATGTATATATATATTCCTCACTTGTTGTCTTTGGATTTGAACAGGTTTTAGATGGATTTAAATCAGATTAGATTAGATTTGTTCATGAAATCTTAAGCTAGTTTCTGCTACAAAGATGTATATAATCTGCAAAAATCTGAATAAAACCAGTTTAAATCAATCTAAAATCTGTTCAGATCCATCTAAATCCTGCTTAAATCACAATAATGCCTGCCCAAATCCAACTAAAACATGTTCAAATCCATCTAAACCCTGCTTAAAACCCAATAATACCTGTTTGAATCCATATAAAACCTGTTCAAATCCATCTAAACCCTGCTTAAATCCAGATAATACCTGTTTAAATCCATATAAAACCTGTTCAAATCCATCTAAATCCTGCTTAAATCCAGATAATACCTGTTTAAATCCATTTAAAACCTGTTCAAATCCATCTAAATCATGCTTAAATCCAAATAATACCTGTTTAAATCCATATAAAACCTGTTCAAATCCATCTAAATCATGCTTAAATCCAAATAATACCTGCTCAAATCCATATAAAACCTGCTCAAATCCAAATAAAATCTGTTGAAATCCATGTAAAACCTGCTCAAATCCATCTAAAACCTGCTCAAATCCATCTAAAACCAGTTCAAAACCATCTAAACATCTGATGCGTGTTGTTGAATACGTGACACCGTTGCTCACTGCGAGTCATGTGACCTACTCTAACCCATATTACATTTATCAGAGATATGTACAACTCTGTAATCTCATTTTAATAAAGACTCTCTGGCGGTAGTCCTTTAATAATGTACGAATGAGTCCATATTTCTTCTCCCTGATGCGGACCGTACCTGCGATATCAGAGGTCAGAGTTCACGGCCGCCGTCTTCTGGGATTTACGATGTTGCTCAAGGACACTCGGGCAGCTCATTCTGTGTCAGAAATCATGCGCTGTCAGTTAGCATACTCACCCGCTTCGGACAAATTAAACCCACTGCGTTATTTATGAAGCCGCCCTGAGGCTTTTACATCCATTTCTTAGGTACGCCTCGTATTTCTCACTTCTATCCACTTCATAACAAATCATAACATATATTCCTTCACTCTGATCAATTTCCTCGAGTCTCGTAATGAAAAACAATTGACTGCTCCGGTTGAGTCGCTACCTTCTCTTCTATAATTAACTTTTGGGCAGGTTCATTTCCAAAACTTGATATATGATAATACATTATTGATCAGCGGACAGAGACAGATCTGTGCCGTAAATAACAGGACGTATGATCAGCGGTCGCTTGGAGTCGTAACTCTCCGTGAAGGTGAGCTCCTGGAAACAGACCTCGGAGCGTTGGAGTAATTAAAGTGTTTTTGGACAGAGCTGTGTGAATAAAGTCTGGTTTGATGTTTTTGGGGGGTTTACAAAGTGAGAAGGGAAGTATTCGCTGGAATTAAACTCCAAACAGTGCAGTGAAGTTTTTGAAATCGACAGTAGTTTCCCAGTGTTTGTATCTGTTCTGTATCTGGAACCTGTTGTTTTAAGAAAATAAAGCCACATTTAGTTTTATTGTCTGTGACACAGCTTAAACTATCCTCAAATGTCTGATAAAGTTTGTATTTTCTTTTTTTCTTAAAGCAGCCATGCATTTAACCAGTGGCACTGTGTAACTTTTAGCTTAGTTTAGAAGGGTTGCTTCAAACTGCAAAACAATTCAGTCAAATTTATGTTTTTTTTGTTTTGTTTTGTTTTTGTTTCTTTTTTCTCTATAAAACATTACAGTGATGTTTAATAATATTCTATGACATCTAAACCAGAGGACCACAGTTTACTATGAGACGTGGAACTAACATAAATGAATTGATTCAACTAAAAATGCATATTAATTAAAAAAATAGAAATAGATTCAGATGCATTTGAAATGAAAGGTGAAAAAGGACAGTTACTCCTGCCATTCTTACTTAACAGAACACTGAATATCTTTATTAATGTTTTATTTCACTTTTCTGTTTAAATCACATCCAAATTATATTAAATTTATTATGTTTTTGTTATTTTCCGCCATCTTGGATCGGCAGTTTCCCATATTTTCAGACATTTTTTTAAATCATACCAATGTTACCACAAATACAATCCTCTGACTGCGTTTTGTCCTCCATAATTAACAAATTATTACTGAGTTTAGTTGCATTTACAGATAAGACACGAGTTAAAGATGATGCAAAGAGAGAAGAGGAGACTGTTTCATATTATCATTTTTTTATTATTATAAGATATTTTTAGGTTGGATGATTGCTTCAATAATAAATCCCTGTTTGCTTCAGAGCTGAATATGTGTTATATTTGATGATAAGACTGTTACATGAGAGTAAAAGAGTTGGGGGCAATGATACAGTGTCTTTAAAGGTCAAATATCAAACACCAGAAAATAGCAGTGAAATGTCAAGTCAATTTATTTGTATCACGGAGTAGCCTTGAAGGGATTTGCAGATTGTATGGTTCTTTTATGTGCATCAGGGTGAAGCCATGTTATCAATGTTTTTATCTACTATTTTGTCCCATATTAGCCCCTTTAAGTGTTGTTTTGGTGCTGATTTGGGGCTTTTACGTCCTGTATGTAGCAGTAGCGTGCAGCCTTTGAGTCCCTTCAGTCGCTGCAGTGATCCGTGTTTGTTGCTCGTCCAAAAAAGCGATGGCCCTTTGCTTTTCTGAGTGTTACTAAATGCCAGGATGAGATCAGTGAAGGCGCAGGTCTTCAGAGAACATAATGAGCACACTTAGGGCTAATGATGGGAGGCTCTGTGCAGCTCCCGAATCCTCCGGCTCGGCCTCGGAGTCGAGCGGCGGGGCACGACTCAGCTGTTTTCGGTCTTTGCTGCCTCAGCGCTGGCCTCGGCTCGGGCTCCGCGGCCGCCGCAGCCAGCATTGATCTCAGATAATTAAAGCAAATCCCAACTTTGATCATGGAACAGGACGCTCAGGGAGATGATCAACAAAAGCAGATGGAGAGGCCTTGGACTGAGTTGGACTGCGTTGGTGGTTGGACTCAGAGTAAGAAAGCTCTCCAATCACAGTGGACACCTTCCAGTTGCTTTAATATATTCTGCAGAATGATAATGCTCCTCTTTTTATATTGAGTTAACTCCTACCAGTCACTCTCAGTGGGTTTATTAATTCCTTAAAAAAGAAAGATAAAGATTGTTGATAATGATTCAATTATTTTCAAATGATGCAAAAGGTTCAAAAGCAGTTTTGATCTTGAGTTTTAAAACCATTTTTGAAAGATCTCGTCTAAGACTCAAACTCACATTTACTTTTTCTTTTCAGTCTCAGAGATCTCAGGACTTTAAGACCAGCCAAGACCACAACTGGTTTATTTGTCTGTGATGAAGACTTATTATTTTGGCCTCATTTTTAAAACTTTTCCCACTTTCCAAACATTAACTCCTCTGTGAGAAAGTGTCACACTGGTCTTAGTCCTGCCATGGTTTTAGTTTTGACTTTGACACAACACACTCTTGAATATTCAATAATGAAATATGAAATGTCTTGGGTTGTCACTTTGGTTTGAGCCGCGCAATATCTATATGTTTCATTCAGCTGAAGAAAACATGACATAAATACTCTTCCATTTCTCAAAGAACCAATTATTTTTGACTAATTCTACGTCATTATCTTTTGTAAATGTATGTCAGTCAAATTTAGGATCAACATTAAGTGACACCTGGATCTTTGCCAAATCAAAATATAGCTTTGCATAGCTTTGTATAGACTTTAAAGAAACAATATAGATATAACATTGCCTCCAACAAACACTGTCCAATCACATGTGACCAAGAAATCAAAGCTAATAATAGAGCCTTCTGTTCCCAATATATATCCATGAATATTAACGTTGAAATTTACAATCACTATTTCAGTCTAAATATTCTACAAGTTTATTTAAATACATATATTGTTGTTTTGTGTTGCTTTGTAATTGTCTGTTGAGTCCACAGTCACTAATATTGATGCTTCTGTGTCTTTTGTTTGGGGCAGATGTAACATTTAGAGGCAGATGGCGTTATTAAGATTCTGGATTTGATTTAAATAAAGTCCCATTTACAGACTTCAGTGGGATTAGAGCAGGTGCCTTTAAAACAAGGACCAGGAAACACAGATATTAAACAAGCGTTTATGCAAATGCCCCTGACACCAGCAGACTCCGAGCTCCGTCACACTGAGGGTATTTTAGAAAAAGAGACAAATGGTGGGTTTGGGTGAAAGTATTAGACAAACTCAAAGTGATGGTTAATAAGAATCCTGTCAGGGGCCGAAGATTGTGACACTTGGGAAGCTTTTATTCAAATTTGGAATGAAAGGTTTGATCTTCATTTGAGTTTTGCAAACGTTATCTTTAACATTATTTTTCCTCCTTTAATGGAAACTGGTTTTAGTTGGATTTGAACAGGTTTTAGATGGATTTGAACAGGTTTTAGAAGGATTTGAACAGGTTTTAGGTGGATATGAACAGGTTTTAGATGGATCTGGACAGGTTTTAGAAGGATATTAATAGGTTTTAGACAGATTTGAACAGGTTTTGGTAGAATTTCAACAGGTTTTAGATGAATTTGAACAGGTTTTAGATGGATTTGAACAGGTTTTAGAAGGATTTGAACAGGTTTTAGGTGGATATGAACAGGTTTTAGAAGGATTTGAACAGGTTTTAGATGAATTTGAACAGGTTTTAGATGGGTTTGGACACGTTTTGAAGGATTTAACAGGTATAAGTTGAATTTAAACAGGTATTAGATGGATTTGAACAGATTTTATTTATTTTATAGTCTGGCTTAACGTATAAAACCAAAAATGCCAAAAATATCACCTGGTCAATGCATTGGAGGGCCACATAAATCATTACAAAGGGCTGGGCCTTGAGTTTGACATGTGTGTATTAGATTTAGATTAGTATTTATTAATTTTATTGAACTAAACCACTTTTGACACAGCGTTGCTCTCTTTGACCACATGAACACGTTCTGTTGAGTTTAATAATCTGTTAAAGCTTCAAATATGGATCATTTCAGAGCATTAGCTTTTGTCTGTTTTAGTAACAAGAATAAAACCTGTTCAAATCCATCTAAAACTTGTTCAAAACCAAATAAAAGCTGTTCAAATTTGTCGAAAACCAGTTCAAATCCAACTAAAACCTGTTCAAATCCAACTAAAACCTGTTTAATTCCATCTAAAACCTGTTCAAATCCATCTACAGACAGTTTCCATAAAAGAAGGAAATTAATGTCAAAGATGACTTTTGTAAAACTCAAATGAAGATGAAACCTTACATTTAAAATTTAATAAAAGCTTTCCAAATGTCACCGTCTTCTGCCGCTGTAATGATTCTTATTAACCATCGTGGCACTGAACACTTTGTTTGACACCACTGCTTAAGCTTATTATTTAAATGTAAATAGAACGGCAATGTTGTGTTATTCATGCACCACACTTTCACTTTTTATTTGCAGATACATTTTAATTGAATACATAATTAAACTGTGCCTCTGCATGATTGTAAGTCAATAATGAGTTTTATGGTTATTGCATATTCAACAAAGCTACTGCATATTTATAATTGCCCATTTTGTTTATTTTATATTAACACTCGGCCTCTATATTTCAACACTTGTCCTACTGAAAGATTCAACCACAAATGCATTATGTAAACACTACTGGTGCATTTACATTTACATTTTTATTAGTAATTCATGAAATGCTTTTATCTACCATTAAGTCCAAACATAATCTGGCCCCAAACTTTGAAACATTGTGAAATCTCAACAACTTCTTCCTAAACCGAACCTGTTTTTTGCCCTTTTTCTCGTCTGTGAACCGTTTTTTCCCTTATTCTTCTCCGACTGTGTGCTTACTGTCTACAACCTCGACTCATCCTTTCTAAATTTCACAGTGTCACTTTAATTCAGCCCAGTTCGTCCCGTGCTACACGTCCCGCAGAAACCATGGCTGGCAGTGTAATCCCAACCTGTGACTAATCTGATTGGGCCAGGTTTGTTCAATGCTGATTTGAACGGCTCTTGTGCCTCATTGTATCATCTCCAGAGCCGGTTTTGGGCCCAAACAACAGAAATTTGCTCCTTTTTTTGCGAGATCCTATCGCACTGCCACTTGTCGTCATTCTAAACAGGATTACGATTCGTCACGGTGAGAATTATTGGCGCTAAGATCATCTCTGAGCACGTACAGAGAAGAACGGGCAGCAGATTTCAAAACAAACCCGGCGTCTCGTTATCGATCGGCGTTGACCGTGATTGCGCGAGCTGTGCGCTTTTTGGGGGAAGAAGACACGAGTCCGTTATCTGACGGTTGACGGACGAGAGGCGGTGTTTGGGCGGACCCCGGGGCGACACTCGAGGAGGCTTCGCTCTGATAAACTATTGGCGTCGGCAGATCGTTATCGCCACTCGTCTTCAGTCGAGCGGCTCTCGTCTCGACCCGCGTGACCTCGGCGGCGTCTAATGAGCGTGAAACCTACAAGAGCGCAATTATCCCATCAGAGTAATCGCTTAAAACGAACCGGAGTGGATGTCGGGGCGAGCGCAGATATCAAAGGACTTCAGAGTAAACGCCGCTTAATTAACGTCACTTGGTCTAAAAGTATCTGTCTCGTTTAACAAAAGTATTAGTGGATATTATAGAGAAATCTGACCTAGAAAACACAGACTTGCACAAAGACGTGGTTGATGCTAAATTGATTTTGCACAACATGGAGTAATCAATCTTTCTCAAATAACATTGCTTCAGTCCTGAGTTACATTACAAAGCAATTCAATACAACGCCACACTACAAAACAGCCAGCAATGGTTCTATTTGTTGGATATTAAGACCCATCATTATCATTATTTTATAGCATTTAGAGTGACTTTCAAGTTTGTAAAGCATTTTTCTTAAAGATGCTTCATTAATTCCACTTTGTTTAAAGCTATTTTGCCTATTCCTCATTATATTTATTAAAAAAACATTGTATAAAATTGTTAATTTTAAGTCTAATGGTCCATTTTTCATATCTTTGGTAGAAGAACTGTCAATTCTGTAGATACCACTAAGGTTTAAACCTCTGAATTCATGTTGTGCACTGATATCTGATATTCCCAGCATGCATTGAACGTTTCATTCATTTCAATAATTTTATTGTTTATTTCATTCATTAAAAACAATTATAACAGTTTAACATTCAAATTACATATTATGAATGAAAAGGAGCAGAAAGAAGTATAAACTTATAGTGTCTGCCCCGTTTAAGTCATCCATGTCCCTCACATAGAACTAGAACATGTTTTTTATATGTTAGACACAGAAAATGGGTATTTTTCTCTTTAAAAAATAAAATAAATAGACAGAGCCATGAATTGAAGATATGTCAGTGTGATAAAGGCGAAGCTGTGTGTTTGATATGTGCTCATCAGCTTTGAAAATGTGTTAAAATGTGTTTAATTCTTGCAAAAATCACTATCCAATTCATTCATTCAAGTTACTTACTGCAAGTGGACGCCAGTGTCGTTGTTTTTGTATTCTAAATGTTTCCAAAACCAACTCTGAATTTCTTTCTAAACTGGATCCAGAATAGTTTTCTGTGCAGTGAAAGGCCTCGGCGTTTGCAGCTTTAATAATAAATGTAATGAAGTCAGAAGTTAGCGTTAGGAGAGCGACTGACCTCATTGGTGGCTGTCACTTCGGCTCAGTTTTGAGTTCAAATGTGAAGCGTCAGGCCCGGCTTTAAAACCTGGAGGTGTGACACATGTTGCTCTGTTCGCTGGCATTTACAAATACACTCTGCCAAACGACTGGTCCGCAACTAAAGGTCAGCACTTCAGACCTTATTTTAAAAGGCCACCGCTGCAACACGTTCATGATGCATCTTTCTCCTGATTGGCCTGAAGCTTATGGCGAACATTTTGAGTGTTTAGTTTCTTATTTGATCTTCCTGTTCATATCGTAGATGAAAGGGTTGTATGTGATGTTGCTTAGCTCATTTTTTTCAGTTTTTCAGTGCATTGATTCAATTTTCTCCCTCTTTTCCTTCATGAGGGGAAAGTTGTGGCGGCTGAAGTCTATTGTTGCTGTTTAAAGCTCTCACATTCATTCATTTTGCACAGTTTAGAGTCACGCATGTGTTTGCTGTGTGGAAATAATTAGTTCTGTGTATTTACTACATCCACACTAATGCCTTTTAAACAGAATTGTACAATAAAAAACATCTCTGTGTACATTATAATAACACTTTAACATTGTTTTTCTCTGAGGCAGCAAATGACAGATCATAACCAGGCAGTGAAGTCTGTTATTTTTATTCTGAACTACAATATTAACCTTGGTTTTAAAAGAAAAGTTGGATAGAAAGTGGCCCAGACCTTAATCTGTGAGAATTCTCTGCATTGAATGTGTTTTTTCAAAGGAAGACATATAAAAAAACAAACAAAAAACAAAAACAAAGCCCAGTTTTGTGACATTTACCTTTAATTTTAACCAAAGACACACGTACAAAGTTGAATGTGTATTATAGATATCCGCTGCATTATTCCTCAGAAAACAAACACTTAGCATCCATTACTTATTAGAATAAAAATCAAACACAACCCAGACACAGACAGACATCCAGAGTCAGTCAGATTTCTGTCACAACTTCTGTCCCATCATTAAAAGTGACAGTTGTTATGATTAAACTCTGATTTGTGGTGATTACAGCGGTAGGGACATCATTCATTAAAAGGAACAGACAGTGATAACCCGGCCTCATCCATCAGCTGGACACACACACGCCTCGCTTTAATGTTATTATTCATCAGAAACTATGTGATCCTGAGAAAATACAGCTTGTAATTGTACGTAGCAGTGTAAACACGTTCTTGTTTCTCGTCGGTTCCCTCCGAATCATTCACCGATTCATCAGACGTGACATTTATCTAAAGTTTACTGACGTCAGCCGCTTCATCAATAATCTCACGCCATTATAATAACATTAAAACGGCGTCACTTTGCAGCAGCAGCAGTGCGTTTGTTGTGGTTGATGTTAAACTCCGTCGGCTCGTTTTAGCCTCGGTTCGTGTCAGTGTGAACGTGTGAGGATACAGAAGGTCATGTGACTCCTGAGGCGGCTCGGACGTGACCCGATGCAGCGAGGGGACGGCGGCCCGGCGGCAAACGTGGACCAGACGCAGAATAATTCAAACACTCTTCCTTTTTGTCTGGCCGTCTTTTAGCTCCACGTTACAAACTAAAAGACTGGGTATTGACGGGGAGTTTGACAGAGAAGGGGCTCGCTCCAGTGATACGTCTAAGTCTAAGTGATTATATTTGACTCTTGAGGAAAAACAAGAGACAAAACGTTTTTATGGACATTCTCTTTAAAAATGGAATTGATATTTATTCACTTTAACCCCATTCTTTTAAGTTTCTTTTTGTTTTCTTCTTGAGGAAATGTATTCTCCATTTAGGGGTTGTTCAGGGAACCCTTTTACACATCTTTTGTCAATAATTGGTCCTATTACCAACCAGAGACTACAGTGCATGTTTTCAACACAGAAAGGCCTTATCCTTAACAGACCCATACTAATAAAACATTATAGTAAACACAAGAAAAATACCAAAGTCAAAGAAAACATCAATAACCCAGCCTTGAACACTTATCTTTTCTTGAAGATATCGAATAATATCAAAATGGTTTTTATATTAATGATACCAGACTTGTTTATGAGTGGTCTGTTTTTACAGTAATCCTGTTGCAATAAGTTAAAGCAGAACTTTGTCTGTGTTTAAAATGAATTGCGGGTTATTCAAAAGTGTTTATTGTCATGTGTACAGTACAGAAATAGGTTTAAATTGATTCATTTTAAATTAAATTGTTCATTTTAAGTCTAATGGTCCATTTTTTAGATGTTTGGTAGAAGAACTGTCAATTCTGTAGATACCACTAAGGTTTAAACCTCCTAGAGACAGAAAATGGGTTTTTTCTCTTTAAAAAATAAAATATATCGACAGAGCCATGAGTCAAAGATAAGTCAGTCTGATAAAGGTGAAGCTGTGTGTTTGATATTTGCTCAACAGCTTTAAAAATGTCCTAAAATGTGTTTAATTCTTGCAAAAATCACTATCCATACATTATAAGTTATTTAATGCAAGAGAACGCCAGTGTCGTTGGAGAGATGAACTATAAGATGTCAGTGTACTCAATGTTTTCAAAACCAACTCTGAATTTCTTTCTAAACTGGATCCAAAATAGAAAATAGAAGTTCTTCTTCGCTGTCCACAACGAAAGCCAAGCCATGTTTAAAATAAAATCTTAAGAATAAAATAGATAAATAGGTCTAAATACAATATATAGAAATAGAAATAGAATAAAGTAGGGCAATTAAAAAGCAGCACGTGAAGGAAAATACACATAACTACGTATGTTAATCTGCTGTATGTGCAATAAATGTGTAAATGTATATGTGAGATAAATGTAAATGATGATGGTTTAAATTTAAAGAGTGAACTGAAGGTGAACAGTTGTTTATGAGTCTGATGGTGAAGGAAAAGAAAGAGTTTAGTTGGTTATTTGCATGACTCTGCGTGGAATTAATACAAACACTTCACGCCACACGTTCTATTAATGTGAGCAAAAAGCAGACTGAGCCTTGTATCAAAAGTTAAGCTCATTGAATCTGAAACAGTTTTTACTTCCTCCAACTTATCTCAGACCTACTGCAAGTCTGAGGGAAACACTGGACTGCACAAAGTCACACTGACCTCGTGTTTTTATGCAGAGTTCCCTCATGTTTTACCCTAATGAGGTCGAGCAGGTTCGAAGGTCGCTGTCTGTTTACCTCGTCTTGTTATGAATACGTCATGAGCCTCGGCCCTAACTGGGGATTAGTACCTGTTTATCATCCAGTTTTTCTCACTCAGCGGACCCCGATTTCCATCAGCGCTCTCCTGATAAAGCCACCGACTGCTTTACGTGTTTATGAATTGCTAATGCCGCTATTTATCTCGCGGCGCGTCACGGTTTACCGTATTGAAAGTCACGCTCGTCGCTTCCGCATTTAGAAGGTGAGAATTTTAAACGCCATCGACTGTATCGTCTGTCAGTGTAATTTATGAGAGATGAACGCGTCCTCTGTCGGCGCTGCTCTTCAACCGTTACCTCTAATGGATAAATCATTCAATAATCGCCCGAGTGTCAGACTTTTCATGTTTGTTGAAAACATTTGAATCTTAAACAGGGGTCAGTCTAAACTTCGGAAAGTTATCCACAAAATGAAAGTGTCAGATCTGATTAAAGTGGTTCTGCTTCGTAACCTGGACTCAACCTTCACCAGAAATAACTTTGTTTTTTTTACATGGGCCTCTTTAGACCTTGTATTTAAATCTTCTCTTTGTATCGTAGAGTTCCCACTTTCTCACTTCGTATCAAAGCGACCCTGGCTTTTGATTGGTTTAAATGAAGCTCAAGCTGAAACTCAACCTGAAAGACTATCAAACTTTAAAGTGCTCTCTCTTTTCTGCCGTCCTGAATATTTAATTTAAATACCTTTATCACACTGAGAAAGGAGGTTGGTTTTGCTATTTTTAAGATTCAGGCAAGCTTTATTTTCTGTTTTGTGATTCACCATTATAAACTAACTTTTTTCCACCAATTATTAAAAAAAAAATTTCTATTTATTTTATTTTATTTATATTTATTTAAAATTTAAAAATTTATTTATTTTGTTTATATATTTATTTATTTTTTTTCTATTTATTTATTTTCATTTTTTCCTTTCACTTCTCGTTTTCGCTGAAGGATTATCTACCGTCCATTAGGCACCAGTACAACTCTGTTAACTCTCTCTGAAATAAAATGCTTCATAAATGGCCACATATCACATGCTAAAACTGCCCCAACCAATGTTATTAATTAAATAAATATGCTTTGGCTGAAAAACAATCTTTTACTCTCAGATCTAACCTCTCCGGATGCGTTCAGGACACATTCTCATCTTTATTAAGACCGACCGCTCCCATCACTCAGTTTGGTTCAGTGCAAGTTTAAAAGAGAGCACTGCAAACTTAAAAGTCCTGAACTTTTGATGTTGATGTAAGATTCAGACGACGAGTAAAGCTCAATGTTACAGCTTTGAAATAAAATCCCCTTTTACACGTTACACTGTCAAATCAAACATCCAAGCCTCGAGTTATCCCATTAGACTCTGAATCACTTTTAACCAAACATTTTAATCAGCTGTATTTATTCTTAGATGATTCAGATTAGTAGATGGGGAGATAAGTTCATGCTCTTGCCATCTGAGATAAGTAATCAACAGGTTTTTAATCTTTATTCATAAAAAGAGTTGGTTTGTTTGTCAGATCCTGCCTAAATCTGTCATTGAGTCGACATTTCAACCAAAAGCTGGTGTTATCGAGGTCTTTTGTGGAGTTTTTTGTCGCTCCTTTACTTTACATTTTCATTTTTTGACCCAGAGCATAGTTTACTCCATCTCCTTAAAAACAAATCACTGGTGAAACATCTGAAAACATAACAAGGCTTTGTTATAAAGTCTATAAATGGGTTAAATATATATTTAAGGTGTCATATGGAACCAAATAAGTTTATGTCTGTGACTCAATTTGCAAATCAGTCCAGGGGAATTTTTCTTTTTGGTGGGAGTTCATTTCCAAACACACAAGATTTATATTCAACAGACACAGACTAATAAATATAAACTTTATAAAGTCAGTCCAGTGTCAAAACGTCAGAACAATCAATAAATGTGACGGTTGTTATGATTAAACCGTGATTTATGATGATTATAGTGATTACATCATTTATAAAACTGAACATTCAGGAACAGCCCGGCTTCATTTGTCACTCCTCACATTATCAAAACATTTTATAATATTAGGATCAAGCAGAAGAAGAAGTCATTTGATTTGAAGGACATAAACTAACTCATGCACACATTTTACTAAATGAAGAGTTTGTTGCTAATTACAATGGCTGTACTTTAACCAGCATTTAGTTTTCTTCTGGATTTAGACTGTTTTAAGACGGGTTAGTAACAGGTCTACTCATAATATGAATAATAATGATATGCAGTTGTAAAAGTAAAAATCCGTACATCCAGGACTTGTTCATTTAGAGCGAAAATTACAATCACATGAACTAAAAATAACGAACAAGACATTTATTTAATTTTGCTAGAGTTTCATCTATTGCACTCCACTTTAACGATTCTGAAAGTTTAGTTTTTTGGGTGTTTTTTTCTTTTTCAAAAGGAAAAGTCAGTGTAAATAAATTTTCCAAAAAAAGAAGAACTCAAAACTTATTTATTTAGTGTGGCTTTTATTTAGTGTTTTATAAAGGGTTTGTTTTATCTCTCTTTTACTTATTTATTTATTTATTTATTTATTTACTATACTATTTATTTAGTACATTTGTTTGTTGTTAAAATAGAAACAAGCCACCATTGTTTTTAAACTGTGCATATTGTGTTTAATGATTTTATTTTGTGAAGCACCTTGAGTTGCATTAAGCTGTATGAAAAGTGCTGTATAAATAAAGTTTCATTGATTGAGTCCATCTGCTTTTTAACAAACAAACAATCCATTTTCTGGCTTCTCATCTCCTTTTTATCCAATCAGAAGAGGACTGTTTAAAAAGGCAGTGTGTGCTGTGTTCAGAGGATGTTTGTTAGCTCAGTAGGTTCAGTTGTGTTTGATTTTAATGGACATGTTTGTTAAATATGTGGTGAAAGGTAGTTGTGAGGCTGTATTGTAATGAATGGCCCGATGCTGCGGTGTATTTTTAGTCCAGATCACAGTCCGGTTCGTGCTCTCCCTTCGAGCCCGAGGCACAAGTGATGCAATCAAAGCCAAATGGCGCTACAAGTGGCCGCTAATTCAAACGTATCTGATCCAGGGTCAGCTCAGTGCTCGCTCCGGAGGAAGTCACTGTCAGCTCATTTCCAGTCACAATTCAGAGCCAATTCAGTTCATTAAAAAAAAAACTACAAAGGACAGCATAAAGCATATAATTATTAAATCATTGTGACTAATTATAGGCTTAGATTCAGGCTTGAAATCACACACAAAGAAATAAATTAGCTCATGCTGCTGTTTGGGAAATGGGACAATTGAGCTGGAAATGCATTCGGACGGTGGTTACTTAAACTTTTCACACCAAGTCCAGAAAATATGTGTCTCTACAAGTACTTTAAATGTAAAATATGCCATGCAATTCTAGTACTATATGGATATTATGATTTAGATCTAACTTTTATCCAGTTTCCTGTTTTAAATGTATACTTTCTAGTAAATCTAGGAAAACAGCAAAAGTTTTTCATCTTATAAAACTTAAAAGCGTCCTGTGTATAACTAAAGGTGGCCGGCGTACCACCAGTTGTACTTGTACCATAGTTTGAGAACCACTGTATTAAGATATTTTAGTCGTGTTTCCAGAAAACGCACTGCATTTATAATCCTCAAACCCAACAAGCTCCACATTTTTACCGCCAATAGTCATTTAAGTCATTTTAAACCCTACCAAGTGCATAACCATTACTTAAAGCTTTCTCAAAGACTTCCTGTTACATAGTGAGGTCATAATGTAACAGTCCAATCAAAGCAGTCAAATTAAAAACAAAAGCCTAAATTAAAAACATGTTTCAGTCTCTAAGGGATCAGATTATAAATTATCTTCAACATTTGTATCTGAGAGGAACATGTGGCTGATTTTATGAAGAAGTTCTGTAGAAATGTAAGCAGCTAAACCCAATTAACCATTTAATTCATTCAAATCCACCGAGCACAATCAATGAACCTCACTGTGCATCGAGCTCCGTTGACATTTACCGCACGCACCAAGTCAAATAAAGTTTACAGCTGCAGTTTAGTAAAAAAAACGGTGAAGTTTGTGGTGTGTAAGTGATCATTCAGCGCGTTGTATCGATGTTTACCCTCCACTTACTGTATGTCCGGGGGTAAAAGCCTTATGGGATTTGACATTACGTACGAGGCGTCTAACAATCCTGATTGAGTTAATAAGGTAAAGAAAGCCAGTTGTGCAAATACCACAGTGTTATTGTAAAATCAATAGCAGCGGGACACAGAGGTGGTTAAGTGAATGAGCGCATCGGTTTAAAAAAGCAAACATGTTTATTCAAGGCTGAATGTTATTGGCCTGTTTTAATGGCTTCTTTTTTAATTAAACGAAAGCAAATCAAAGTAAATCAATTATGACGTATGCTTTAATCAATGGTAGAGTTTTCTGACCTTTACTGAGTACACGCTGGGTTCAAACGCTGGTCATGTCTCACATCTCATTTTCTTCAATGAGCTGCTCATTCAAATAAGAACACGCTCCTCTATAGTTTGTCATCATTTACCTTTGCACATTAAAGCTCCACTCCCTGATTTTATTTTTTTGTCCCTGTCAGAAGCAGACAAGGGACCTCTCCTGCTTCTCTTTTATTAAAATAAAATAAAACCAGACCAATTTTTCCTCCAAAGTACTAATCCATTTGACCAAACTGAAGTTTAGAGTTTAGCGTTAGCTTAGCTGTGACTTCAGCATCAGGACGACAATTATCTCCTCCTCGTTAAACATTACGTGATTGAATTGACAGTATTTATCTGTGTTTTACGTTGCCTCCCTTTTCTCTGTTGATGCTTTTCTTTTTTCAGCTGTTTCTCTGTTAAAAGACATATTCAGCTGAAAATACACTTTATCTGCAGCTATTAAACTTCCTGGAACGTCATGTGACAAGTGTCGACCAATGGGAGCGCTCCTTTTTGGAGCATGTGATTGTCCAAGGTTTTCTGTTCCTGAATAGAGGTTCTCATCTATTACAATCCCTTACAATAAACAGTAGATTCTGGCATCTATATTTATACAAATTTGTCAAAGAAAGAAGTTTCTTTGCTGTGAATATAACAATAAAAACTTTGAATCTTGAATCTACTTTATGTTATGAAAACACTTAATGTATATCCATAGTTACTGACTCTGTCCTGTTCATACAGTCCTTACCAAAGCAACATCAGCAAAAAAACAATATGCTTACAACAACAGCCATGTTTCCCATTCATAAATAAGTTTGAAAGTTAGACACTTAGGACGCTGTTAAAAACTTGCTGTGAATATTCTACTGTGGTCTCAATTTCAACTCAAATATCTTGGCTGCAGAGTTGTTTTAAAAAATGCTAAAAGCTATAGCCTTCACTTATGTTTTGCAATAGTCCCTTTACCTGGTTTGCATTTGTTTAACGTTTATGGTCTTTAATTTTAGCGTCCATTTAACTTCTTAACTATTCTAATCCAGCATAACATAGTCCTCAGTCCTAAGTGTAGCCTTAATGCTTGTATTAATAGTGCAGCTGGATATGGAGCCACTAATGCTAACTAATGCTAATGTTCTCTACCAACTCACTAACAGCACAGTCCTCCAATCACTATTAGTCAAATTCATCAACTACCCTTTTGTTCTTTTGAAAATGTATTGCGGTATACTTTGCACTTGCTGCTGGTTTCATTATAATCTACATTTTAACTTGTGTTTGTTACACGTGCAAAGACAATGAAGTTAAATCTAATCTAAATTCATGATATAGTGACTTTTTTTAGTAAACAGTAGTGAATTTTAGTTTTTAGTTCAACGATGAGGCTAAATTTGGGCAAGATCTGTTTAGAAACTGCAACATTGTTCCCCGGAGTGTCCTTTAAACGTTCTTACTTTTGAATACTTCTTGGATATTCAGTGTGTTTTGCGAGTGTTAAATTGCTTTGTGACAGCTTTCAAACCCCACCACTCACTCACAAAGTCTGATATATTTCACGCTCTGAGCCAATCTCGCATTCATCTTTCTGCCTGTCAAAACTCCTCTTTCCCAATTACAGACCAATCACTGCTCGGCAAAACATCACTCCCTTCTGTTTTGTCGCTCTGTCACTAACCCTGTCGTACCTCTTTCTCTGTTTTTTTTTTTCAGCTTGGCGGCGTCGAAAGAAGCTGCAGCCAGGAAAGCCACCACCCCGATGCCCCCCTCGGAGTTTCTAGACAAACTCATGGGCAAAGTGTCCGGTTACGACGCCAGAATCAGACCGAATTTTAAAGGTAGGGGCTTCCACCAAGACTCAGAAGGATAAAATAGGAATGTAACCCAAAGGATTTCACGGTAATGTGTTGTTTTTGTGTAATTAACTGCCTTTTGAGAGACATTTTAAGGGTTAGGACTTGTTTATCTCCAAGAAAGGTTTGTATACTTATGTCAAGAAACAGATAATCTTGTTGTATTTTGGTTTTGCTTGTCATTAATCTGTCATTTTTCTTTCATTTGCTCATTGCAGTGTACAACAAAGGTAATTTTGCCCTTGATGAGGATACTTTAGGTGTGGAAGCCAACCTCCTTCTCCTAGTGTTAGTTTGAATTGTTTGCAGTGGTGTTTTATGTTGTCCATGGTCAGTATATTGCCCACAGTAGATGGCAGTCACACTGTTTACAGATCGGAGAAAAAAATGGGAAATGGAAGCTAAGAAATGTGAAAAACCATTGTAAAAATCTATATATAGACAGTGGATTAGAAACTGCCTCCATTTTGTCCTCCACTAACTCTCTCTTCATAATATCTGATCTACTTTTTTTTGGCTAAAATGAACACAAAACAAAACAAGCTGATAAAGGAAACAGAAAATCCATGTCACTTAGCTTCCAAACACTCTTAAAATACTATAAATACTAGAGTCAATACTATTTTTTAGTTGCGTTTAAGGCCAATTAAATGTTACATGGAAAAGGACTGAGGAGTGATTGCTGCTGCTATAGATTGGCAATATTATACTGATGACAAGCTACCATTCTGTAACTGTGGCGCTATATTAGCCATTAGCATCACTAGCCTACTTTAGCTTCAACTAATTTCCAAATTTTGACTATTTACCAAATATAATCACATCTAGTTGCTCTTCATTACTTTATATAAATCACAACATAGACTTTTATCCTGAGTATTTTTGGTGACACATGTATTGAAATTGTAATACTTTGCAGTCATTATTCCATTTGTAAGTGCTCTTCGGAAAGATTGCAAACTCTATTTTCTCGTTAATGTAATGCAACTGGTCAACAATTGCCACAAATTGTGTAATGCATTATTGAATTTGAAGTTTTTTTTAAGTCCGTGAGGTGTAGAGTGGTTTTCTTGTGGCTTTTCTCACAGATTATTTGAGTTGGACCCAGTTTTAAATGGACCAACATGGCCACAGTTACTTTGCTTGGCTTCTGTATTCCTGTCTGCGTCTCCGAACCAAATGAAAGTGTGCTGACTGCCATCTGCTGCAGGTAATACACCGGGTATGGACAAGTCGCTCATATAAACACACTGCAAACTCTCATTTTAGAGAAAAGTTCAACTGTGAGCTGTTAGCTGTAGCTTCAGTGTTAGCGTAGCGACCAGATGCTGCTAGTTGGCTACATTCCTTGGTATCCACACAGTATCCTGAGTGCTTGTTTTGTGGTAAAGGTAATGTGCCTCTCTCTTGTCCGAGCGTGCTGCTAAATGACACCGTGATGATGATGATGATGATGTAAGATGTAGTAGCCTGTCCCTGAATGAAAGCTCCCATAAAGACACATGTCAGAGGTTTATATGTGTTTACAATAATTATTTGATTGCGTTAGAAAAACAATACTTCTCGACAAAAACTATTTAAATGCAAATGAATATATTGGCTGTAATTAAAAGGGTTTTTTTTTATAAATGGACTCATACTTTTTAATTAATACAAGACTTTTCCAGAGTGCATGTGTAGTTTATACGTTGCATTGTAGTCAAGAATTGTCTGTAAAGTCTGACCATTTGGTATTTTTCCATTAATACCAACATATCTTTACATTGAGTGAGACCTGGGGGTTTTGGGAATGACCTCTGAGCTTTTTATTGAAGCCATCTTTGAGTTGTTGACTTGTTTGTGTGAATATTCTAAAAAAATCAGCAATAACGACAAAGTCTTTTTCATTTTATACCTCAGTATTTAGCACTTGTACTTATCAAATTTAAAAACAAGTATGACTTTGAAATGATGGACAAAGCCACAAGGACAAATGTGCCAACAATAATATGAAAACATTTTTGAGGTGTGGGTTTATTGTCCATACCATAATATTGTCTGTTTAAGCATTGGTTTTAGTTATAATTAATTCCTTTTTATTGTTGTTGTGGACAGTTTAATTATAGTTTTGTTCCTTTTTTTGTTAACTCTTGTTGTAACTCTGTTTATTGGACTTGATATTCCCGACTTCAACATTTTTATTTATTTTTTTTTAAAGAGCCATCAACGTTCACAAATATTTTTCAGATTTTTTTTTTTTTTTATTCAGGCAGATTTTATGGCGACCAGATAGACTCTTACATGAGCCACTTTTTGGCTTGTGTGTAACTTACTCCAGCTTTCCTCTATTTATCATATTTTATATTACAAAAACATTTTTTTTTTGTTTCAAAATTAAACTTGTTTTGCAATAGATTTTTATTTTGGTACAAAAACTGAAGAAACTTTATTGATTGCTGTTGAATTCACAATGACTTTTATATTAATAGAAACACATTATATTATTACGAATAAAAAAGAGCAGCTCTTTGATCTTCTTCATGGGATGATGGGGTTTAACGTGTTAAAATATATTTTATTTATCCTTTTGAGACTGAAACCAGCTGAAACCAGTCTAGTCGGACCTGTCTGGGACTTTCTCACATATTTTAGGAGATGTTGCTGTATCTCACAATGGGACCATTTACATTTCTTCATTTGAATTGTCCCGAGCTGCAGTTGATGACAACACACAGTGATTTAGAGAAACTAGTGCTGCTTTGACCTTTTACAAATCAGGATATGACCGTAGCCCATGTGACCGCTATTTAAATTAATGGGTTTAATTCATTTGGTCCATGCCTAATAGACGTAATAAAACACAAAATAAAACCAAGAGAACTTCTGAAGAGAGTGCAATGCAGTCGAAGCAAAAAGCCATCTCTTTTAACTGTAAATAATCAGTATGGTTTGTTAATGTAATCCACGAGGCTCGTTACATCAGCTGCCGTTGTTAACAGACGGGACATGTGTGAGTTTCAGCATCTGTCACGGCTGCCCCGTCAGCAGAGTGGCATCGAGCGCAGTCCCTGACTCATTCATGCCTTTTTTTTCCCCATTTTTTTTCTCCCTCTGTTTGTACCCCAGCAGCAAATAGAGCCGGGGCATTAATCACATTCATGAAGTAAACAGGCTGACAGCTCGGCTCATTACGATGCGAGGGAGGAGAAACTAAATGTACTTGCACAGCATCGGAGCTCGTCAGTATTCAGAGAGGGCTGCGCTGAAACAGATACATATTCAGGGAGCAGAACAATTAGAGGAAATACATTATATATGGGAAATAATTGAGTTTTTGCTGGAAAAGTAAATAAAGCATTGTTTTAATGGAAGGAAAAACACTGAAAAGACTGGATAATAATAGATATTATAACAATCAAAGCTTTGGCGACCATTATTATTCAGTAAATTCAGATACTTTTTTAAGCTACTGGTCTTTTTAAGCTGCACCACTTTATTTATAGTAAATAAAGTATTTTCCAGACGCCAATGTCACTTGTTTATTGGACCATCATTAAAAAATTGAGACTTATTTTCAGCTTTAAAAATCAGGACAAAGATATACTCAAGAGTCGAGAGATTAAAAAAAAACACACTGGTGAAATATATTGCCTTTTCTCATTGTATAGACCATCACTGAAAATGAATTGGGTCTGGATCCCTTCACATTCAAACCTATTTCCTTCAGAATCATAAAGCTCTCTTTCTGTTATTGGTTGAATGTTTTTCAAATTGCATTGGTCCAGAGGCAGTTTATTCTGTGAATGTTGGTACTGTCCCTGAATTTAAATTAAGAAATTAAATTCAGATGTAGATAAATCAAACATGAATCGACCTGGGACCAGATGGATTATTTGTTTAGAAAAGAAAGAAAATTAGGATGGCTGGATGAAAGAACAGATCCAACCTTGTCCCAAACTCTAATCAAACCCCCAACTTGTTCTAAATCCAATTAAAAAGCTGTAATATCAGTGGTTATCCAAGGAACTACTCATGCTAATATACAAAAGGGGTTTAGTTATAAAGGTTTTTATTGTTTATTAATGGTCCTTTGGTTCTGATTCCTAATATTTCTGACATAGCCACACTTTCAACCAATGGATAAAAGTATTCCAGCTTGTGGACTCATCTATATTTACATTTATTAGCTCATAAATAAAGCTTGATTGAAAAGCCATTGGTGCAAATGCTAGCTTCCTGTCTGCCATGTTTGTTAGGTCATAAAAACAGGATATACTTTCACTTTTGGCTCACAGGACTTTTTTCTCACTTACCATTTCAATCTCAGAAAGTATTAAGTCATTTTGTTCCGTTTAAAAGGACAAAAATGCACTATTTGAACGTTTTTACTTCGAGGATAGAGGATCGACGGTGTTTAGGACTGACAAATGTTTGAGAATATCTGTGAAAAGCTGTGTGTGCTGATGAGTGACGAAACTGGATATTTGTGTGTTAAATTAATTAGAGAATAGAGTTACTTTGGCAAAACACTCCCACAGACTCCTCGCCCAATTAGCACCAGTCCTGCTAATTTCACCGAGCAGTGAGCGTGAATGGAGAGTGGAGAATTTGCCCGAAGCTACGAATGTGTGAGAGGAAGCGGCTCTGATTACAGCCGGGGGGTCCACAGAGCGGGCAAAAAGCTTCCGATTGATTTAGCTAGTTCCTCCATCGAAGAAAGAGGAGCGCAAACACTCCTGACACATTCGGGACAAGCCATTTATAATCCATGAGTCTGTCCCGTCTTTCATTCCCTCTTCCTCCTTTCTCCGTCTTTATCCTCCGTTTTCTTCTTTACAGTGTGTTGTGTAATCAATCAAACAGTTTCCACCCACACTTTTTTATTTTTACTGTAGCTTTTACTGGGAGACCTTCCTATTTGATCCAAACCAAAGTGTAAAACATGAGGGAGACTGTGGTTTGAACCAGGCTCTGAACTAAACCCATTTGAGGAGGGTAACTGTAAATATTACCACTACATTGGACTCATTTAGCTCCATCAGTGTCCTTTTTTCTTTTTGTTGTTTTGTCTTTCCCATTTAGTTTTAAACTTCCTGTTCTTTCATGTATTTACTGTTCTTTCGTTTATAAAAGTACTTATAGAGTTATATTCTGCACAGAAGAGAATATTGTCTTACTCTTCATTCATTTATTAAACAACAATTAGGTCCATCTTATGTTTTATTTTTTTTGAAAGGCAGCTTATATACATTTTTATCCTTACATTCCCATAACAGGATCATACATTTTTTATAGTATGTAAGAAGTAAAAATGTACTTTTCAAATGCAGGCCTTTGTTTTTGTGGCATTTTACTAAAATTAGCCCCAAAATACTCCTCAATTGAAAACATACATCAAGACAATTAGAAGCAGAGTTGCAAAAATGCAAATTAGGCTCATTCAATCCGATATTGATGTGAATAAATTGCCTGTTTTGCGCTCTGTTGGCTTGTGCAATAGTACCTCCCCATTGGTCTGTTTCCAGTTTCCAGTTTTACCCCTCTTTACCCTCAGGTGCCCGGTCTCTTGGTCGTTAAATCCGTGATCACTCCTCTCTTCTCCACTTTGACCCCTGTCTCCTTCCACGTTCTCCCCTCTCCTCAAATCCTTCTCCCCAATCCCACGACTCACAAAACAAATTGTTCTGCTCTGACCCGGTCGACGAGGTGGGCAACTGCCAGCCTGCAGGAATAAAAAAAAAAACAACCTGAGTGTGGTTTCTCTGCAGTCGGTGGAGCTTGGAGATATAGTAGGATGTCAACAGTGGGCCTTTCTGATCTCGCAGCCCCAGTAATGAATGGCCACATGGCCCCGCGGAGATAAATGAACGGCCCGAGCAGATAGGGACTCGGAGGGAGAGCTGTGGCCAGAAAATGGTTTGTTTGTGCGTCTCGGCGAGTGTTTGTGTGATTCCTCTGAGTGTGTACGTGTGTGGACTTGATGAATGGCCTATTCTACAGATGCGTTCTCCTTCTTCGCCGTAACCTTGTCCTGCCTCATCACCTGAGCCGAGGACGAATACAGAAGAGCCTTTAGCCGCTTTAGCAAACAGGCTAATGTGTTTATTACTGCCTGCGCTAATCAATGATGCTTAAACATTTGCATCTTCTATGAACACACAGAGCGCTGGGATAAATCTATAAATCTGTACCTTCTCGTGTTTATTTCCCAGTCTTTTTCTGTGTCTTGTGGAGAGACCGGTCTTATGTACAGTCTCGTGTCTCTTTTTCTATTTGTCCTGTCCAACAGCAAAACAAATGGTGTGATATTAGCTGTGTGGTCAGTGAGAGAAAAATAAAAGTAACCGACATATGAGCAAAACAGTCACAGCCACAGACATACATTTATAAAAACACAAAGATAGTAACAATTACATAATAATTCACCAACTCAGACTTTTTTTTTCTTTGTGTCTCTTTTCTTTTCCATAAACTGGTCTTGATCTTGTCTCTACGATGGTCTTGGTCTCTTCTTGGTCTCAGTCATGACTTGGTCTTGGTTTGTTTGGTCTAACACTAGATTGTGGACTTCTCAACCTAGAACAATAAGGCAATGTTTTGTTTTTTTGTTTTTTCAAGTGCAGTTTTAGTTTATTAGCACTATTGTTTCTCAGTACACCTTTAAACACCAGCTGCATTGTATAGAAGGACAACTATTCTTTGTTTATTTTTAGTCTCCTTCTAACTTTTTCATGCATTTACTCTCACTTTTGGCATAGATTTAAGTTGCCAATCAAATTTCCCCTTTCAAAGCTGTAGCTGAAGCACAGACTCTTAAACTATTCGTCGCTCAATGCACTTTTAACTGGTCTCTGATAGATCTGACCCTGGTCTGGCCTCTCCGATCACAGACGTCCTTACACAGATAACTCCAAGCATCACTCAAGGCTAGATATCTGGCGTGTTACGTTTGTAATGACACGCTTTATAACCGTTTTCCTGTAGAAGCAGAGCCAGACTTCAGTGTTCAATACCACCATACTCTCTTTAACTGTATTGATGGTAAATGAACTTCTCCTGCTTAAAATCACACAATAGTCTCTAGGCTATGTTTTTAATGTGACCCCTCTCTGCTTAATATTAATTAAAGGACAGATAAAAGTAAAAACAGTCCAACAATAATCTTAAATTCTTAGTTTTTTATCACTTATTAAATCAGAGGCTGTTGAGTGACTAAAAAAATAGTCTTCTCTAGATTTTAGTAACAATCATTTTCTCTAAGATTTATCTAATAAGTATGATGTAATTGTGATAAATTACCAATTATAGCTACATAAAGGCAGCAAAACCTGTTGTAAAGAACCACTTTGACCAATATTTGGATGCTTAAAGATAGTTTGGGCTTAACCACGAAAAGGACAAATAAAACTGCAGATGATGTTGGAGTAAATGGATGGATTTATGATGCTATATGTTAACATCATCCATATTAAGCACATTGGAATGACTAGTTACAAACTGGCAGAATACAAATGCAGATAAATTGAATTCTAATGACTCTAGTTTGCTCATTTCCCATTGTTTCATTTCTCTGCAGCTCCGTTCTCCTTCACTGGGGTCGAACGGGTCGAGGTGGGACTGTAGTTATTAGCTGTCGGAGCCTGACGTTCATTTGGTGTTATCAGCACTTGTTTAATGGCTACTTAATGGGATTAATGGGCATAAGGTAATGAGTGTGGGACGGAGGAATGAGTGCAGAGGGGGGAAAAGCTGAGGGAAAGGAGGAATGAAATGTAGGTAACGCACTTGGAGGGATTTGCTTACGGCAGGAGATTGGACGCTTTTTACAGATGGTAAAAGTGCAACTCAGGGTCTAGGAGTCCAAATGCAGAATGTGTTTTCCTCCAGCTTAGCACCAGATATTGATGCTAACGCAGTTCCCAGTGGGTTTCGGCTTTGCTTGTTATGTACACTCCCAGCAATCGTGAATAAGCACCACCGAGAAACGAAGCATATGTCTTCTTTTTACGAGGATGCACCATAAATCCGCTCGAGTAAAGGGACATCCTCGCCCCGAGAGATGTCTTCTTCTTCTTCTTCTTCTTTTAGTATTCTCCGTAATATCTATCTCCTTTATTAAATTTAGATGGGCGCTACGTCGAACGGAGCGAGGAATTTTAATGTTGTCGCAGAGGTGACTCTCCTTTGAGTTATGACAAAAATATTGATCTCACTTCGGCGCCTAGAGGCAAGGCAAGGGCAGCGGAGAGAGGAATATTGAGCAGGGTGAACGGAACAGCAAGGCATTATGGGAACGTATAACCGGGCGCGTTGACGGTGTCGCCAAAAGAACGAAATAAGAATGAAACGTCTTCTCTGTCAGGAGTAATAATCACGACGCTAATTGAACGGTGTTAAATGAGCCGTGCTGCTAAAATAAACGAGCCCTATTCTTGCTCTCACTATAAATACCTCATATCATTATTATTCCTCAATATTGCTCTTGTTTTGAAAATAGTGCGTGAAATGAATTGAAGACAAACATAGTGACGCAAAAGCATAAAGGAAAAGATTAGTTTTTAGAGTTTAAATGAGATATTCTGTCGTTTTTAACTGAAATAGGAGCGTTAGAACCATGTTTATTATAATTATTTGTATTAATGTGATTGATTTATGGTCACTGCCCCTTTCTGTCATTTGTGACACTAATTATCCCTGTTATTCTGCATTTGTGCTCAGTGTTGTTGCAAAATACTTGTTCTGTTTCAATCCTTACATCTTTAAAATCTAGCCACATTTTTATTTTATTGTTTATTTTGAGCAACAAATGGAAAGCCACGTAAACAATTATAAATGTAGGTTTGTAACAAGATCTGGTGAGATTTCTGTTCAAGGTGGAAGGCTCATCTGATGGAGGAGGGTAAAATTAATGTTCAAGAAGCCCCACCACTTTTAAATCATCTGTGTGGCACCATTTTGGTTTTTCCGTCGAATGAGTTATAGACAAAACACAAACACAACACAGAAACGATGCCATAAACCAGCACAATGTAAAGACACAGAACAACCACAGCTTTAACTGGAAATAGTCTCATCTCTCGTCAGACCCTTAGTAAACGGTAATGCATTGCTCATAAATAAACGATCTTCTAATCTTCATCAAAAATGCTCTTAAAGCTTGAACCTGAGCAGCTCTAGAGTCAAACGTGATGCATAACTTCTCCTGCTCCTTGACCTTAAATATAGGACGAGATGGAGCCGTGAGAACGTGTTGTAAATCTGTTCTGAGACCAGTCTTAGACGTAAAGAGAGAATAAAACAGATTACAAATGAAACTAACTGTGAAATTAGAGCTAAAATGAAGCCTTTTGGATGTGTTAAAAGTAGCTACACTGGAACACTTTTAGATTCGACCAGTATTCTGACATGGACTGACAAGGTATAATTTTGCTTTATTTTGGAGAAACAGTAATAGTGGTCCATAGTGTTTGAAAACCCACCTTTAATCAACAAGGTGTTTTGGGAAGAGACGTCGACAGAGACGTCCTCTCGTCTGTTGTCTTGCTTCGTCTGCCGTCCACTCGTCTGTGGCTAATACGTTTCTAAAGTGGGGCGTAAAATGTGATCACACCTGTAATTACCAGGACGAGGGAAAAGGCTTAAACCTGCTGGAGCTGAGTGGTTTGTAATTGTTTACCTCGGGACGACGTCTGAGGTAATCTGCTTTAAATATTTCCCTGTCCACACAAGAGCGTTTGGCAAAATATCTCACAACACTGTTACAAAAGTGACTCCTCCAGCTTCATCTGTGGAACGTTTAATGACACCAAAGTTTGAGGTTAATCAGATTTTTTTATTTGTGTGGACGGGTGATAAGGTTAAAGTGTTGTTTAGGATTATATTAACATAGAAACGAAGAAAGATAAACTTTTTTAGGTCACAATCATGTTATTCGTCTGAAAAAACAGTCAGTAAACAGTCAGTATTACTGGTGTCCTTGTGGATATATTTAGCTTAAGCTTAATTATACAAAAATAATAACATTTGTGAAAAGACAAATAGCATTTTTCTTGTCTACACATATTTAGCATATCCAGTTTATTTTATTTTTTCACTTTGGTTGGAGGCTGAAACTAGAAAAAGTGGGTTTATAAAATGATCTGTGTGTAAAGTTTCAAGATGGCCGCCAGTCCTAACATTAAAAAAGAATCTTGTTGTTCATTTAATTTTGTTTTCCGGCTCATGAGAAGGAAAGATTTAGTTTTGACTCCTCCACAGAGCTCTGAGGATTGATTGTGCACTGCTTGTAATTAGCTGCTGTTATGAGATCCACGCTGCCAGAATAAAAAAACCCAAATCTGTGTGGGTTTCAATGCCAGGTGCTGAGATGTTGGACAGGCTTCCTGGCCCCGGGCTAAGCCTGGGCTTAGCCTTGACATGGAGAGATTGTCGGGCACAGATGAGAGAGGAAAAATTGCCTTATGTGGATTCAGGCAGATTATAGAGTCTAAGTCACCTGTCTACAACAGTTCATGGTCACGACGAACACTTTCCATCTATCTTCCAAGCTATTTCCTCCGTTTTTTTCGCTCTGACAATGACGGATTACGATATCGCTCTCAGAATTGTGCTTTGCGAAGTCACCATCCCTCACGTTGGCAGTTGTCAAGTACAGCAAAGCAGCCAGCGCTGGGTTTATTCAGTCCGATGCAGTTTAGAGGCAAAATAGCACATCAATCAAGAAATGCTGCGTATTGGACGGCATCAGATCTCCGGATGGCAGATCTAGTGGGAGGACATTTTGTGGAGTTTAGGAAGAGAATGATGAATATTCAGGACTGTAGCTCAAAAGTGTCAAAGTTTTGTTTGAATATAATTACCAAAACTTAACAAAACAAAGAAAAATTGGCAAAACAAATCGGAATCCTGAGGCCACTCTTGCTCTATCAGACGAAACATGGTTAGGATGGCTGCTTTGAATTGCTGGGGAAGGCTGGGAACATGTGACCATTTTGTCCTTGAAAATATGCATCAGGAGGAGGGGGCAATAGTGAGAAACACACATGCTCCTGAGGGCTGTTCAACTCCAGGCTACGACAGAACAAGGATGATTTGAGGCAAAAAAAAGCATAATACACCATGTTTTTTTCAAGATGTTTGGAAATTTGGAGCATAACCTAACTTTAAGATCACACTTTAAAGAATATGAAACAGTAGAATGACCCAAATTAGTAAAAATATTTGCATAATTACATAAGTGTTTGTGTATCATCTTTAATTTGGTCGTTATATTTTTTCCTTCAGTCTGTGATAGAGAGGAAACCCTACAAGTTAACTATTTGTTTTTGTTTATTTGGCTTCCAATGGACCCCCTCTTGTAATCAGTAATGTAAAAGTGAGATAGGAGACTGGAAAAGGCATTTTAAACATATAACACCTCTTTTCTAGTGCATATTATAAAGTGCATTGAATAAAACACATGACAAAATGGCAAGAGTAATACTGGAATAAGCCAAAATACTGTATTAATGAAAAATAAAACTGAAGAAGTAGGACCAAAGACTGTAATCCATCGACCTTAATGTAAGCCTTTTGTTGGACAGACGTTTGTGTAAAAGAATAGATTGTCCTTTTCTAAATCCATGACATGACTGACTCCCTTTTTCTGTCCTGTAGCTGAAAAATGTGTGTCCCATCTAAAAGCCGTTGACATTTTGGGGGAAAGTGATGGGGGTCCAATCCTTTGTCATTTAAATGAAGTACGGCTCCATTTCAGCCAAATGACTCCAAATTAATGGAGGCCATTTGAGGGAAGACGGAGAATTTCATTTCCGATTTGACGATCATTTATCCATTTCTTTGTGCGGCTGTGTGTGCGTCTGCTGTGGTAATGATTGTGAGGGACAAAGAATCCATTTTGAGAACTTTGTTAATAGACTTCATATTTGGGAGTGGGCCAGGCCATTTGAGGATATAGACTCACTACAGAATATCTTCCCAAAAAATCCTGTTTGATGTTTCAGCAAATCAGAGATAAATAGAATAATGTCTTTTCTGTCACAAAAATATGAAGATACGGACATTTGGAAATATGTCTTAATACATTTTGTGTCTTGTGTGAGGCGGGATCATTTAGGTTTTGCTGTGGACAAGCTTTTTTTAGTGGAAAATTGGACACGAAACCCACTAAAAACTAAAGTTCAGGTCTGTAAATATAGTGTTAAGTTAGATTCAGTGTTGTTCAATGAGCCTTTGGGACATTGGGCCAAATTATATCTTCATATTATATGTATAGACTACACAAAGTTAAATAAACATACACAGTTTATGCCAATATTCATATTTTTACACAATGAGTAAACATAGACTACTGTTCTTAGAATAAATCTGAATTAGTAAATACCTGGAGCTTCTTTCTGTGTTTCTGGTTATTCGCCAAACTGCATTTTGTGTCCTTTTACCTACAATATAGATAATAAAAATGAAAATATCTCTTGTAAAATAGTAAGTAATACGTAATTGGGACCAGACTGTAACTCAAAGGCAGAGACTGATGTTAGAAATGTGTGATAGAAAGAGATGGTTTTGTCGTTTGTTGAGATCAGTCATAGTTGATCAGGTTTGAAGCTGTTGATGTTGGAAGATCAGTTATAGTTGATAAGGTTTTGGCGTTAAGAACCCTTTCTGTTGATGTTGGATGGTTCTCTTGATGAACAGGAGACTGTAGTGAACTGGAAATAAAGCTCAGAAACACAGAAGAGCTAAGTTTAATATTCTGTATTTGACTTTGGATCGAGTAAAGTACAAAGAGGATCTTGGTTATGTTCACAAAATAATGCTTTTTGATTAAATTTAGGGAAAGATCGCATGTTTTTGTATCAACATTTATTAATTAACGACTACTATTATTTTCTATACTTTACTAGCACTGCTGTCTTTACTTAATCTTAACCTTTTGTGCCTAAATAGAAACAGATATAGCACTAAATCCGTTTCATTTCTAAGTCTTAACCTAAAAGTGTTGTACGGTATTTTCCGGTTTAGGTTTTAGGCGTGGATTCAGTACGTCGGACGGTTTTAGACTATGTTTTTTTGGGTTATGTCCAATATTCTCCGTTAAAATGTGTGACTCCGAGCCTCTGTGGCTGACACGCTGCTGGAACGATCCGTCTGTAGCTGGTCTTCCGTTCATTTAAAAGCGATTATTGTCCAGTTTTGCAGTTGCGTGTCAGCCACAGCAGCCACGAATCACATATAAACGGTGAATATTAAACTTAGCTCATAAACACGACGAGACGGTTGATCTGAAATGCCTCTGCTACATGATTTTCCTCTGAAATGTTGAAATATTCATAAGTTGTCGCTGTATTTGTAGATATCTGGCAGACTGGGCTCACACAAAAACTTTCTCTCGAAGCCCAAATGCGGCACAACAGTGAAAAACCAGTTTGACATGTAGTCTTTGCACTCTCCCCGCCTTCCTCTTGCATCTCCGTAGTGCATTTTGCTAGAACCTACTTCAGCTACTCTTTGACAGAACTGCATTGCAACCCTCCTTTTGCTCCTCCTCATCTCGCCTCCCCCCGTCCCGCCCCGTCCCGTCCCGTTCCTGCCAGCCCGCTGCAGTATGGCACTAGACTGTTCCTACTACAGACTCGTGCATCCCTCCTCCCTTTGCTATTGCCTCCACAGTATGTTGCCCCCTCCTCTCTTCCCCCCTGCCCTCTCCACACTGCCACACACTCACCTCTTGCTGAGTGTTGGCAGCAGTGCGACACTTTTAGAAACTAGACCCGGGCCTTGCTGTCTTGTTCGCTCCTTGGTAGACAAAGAGGTTGTTTTCCTTCACGAGGACAAACAACGACTTAGATCTTTACCTGTTGTAGACTATGCTGTGTTTAATTCTGATCTTTTTTTTATTAGACCCCAAAGGCTCCAAAAATGAGGCTACTCACAAGAAAGGTACCTACATTTTTCTTTTTCCCCTTTCGGTTGATTTGTGTTTAACTTCCCTGATCGTGATTTTGTGTTCCACTCATACACTCCAGCACCAATCCAATGTTTAGGGACAAAGAGAGGCCACAACGCGCCTCTTTCAGTGGACTTTACGGGACGTTGCACCAGAAGAAAGTACAGAATCAATGGGGAGACATGCTGTTAGCCCCTTTAAGCTCCTTTACCATATGTTTGCAGTCATTTTTGTCCACCATCTGTGGTACTATTCATGAAGAAGAGAGTAAGAAGTGAGCTTTTAAGGTTTATTGTGATAATATACCACCAAAGTCTCACACAACAGGGTAAAACCTATCAATATCAAATGAAAATGGTGGCTCAGATATGGTTTTAATACCTACTACAACGTCTCCTGTAGTTGCATAAAAGCTTTTTAGGCTGGAGTTTGTCTCTAAAAAGGGACAAAGGTAGTAACTGCGGGTTATATTGAAATCTAATTCTGCTAAATAGCCCCAGTACTTACCAGACTGTCACAAAACTGAATCTGAAACCTCACTATAGACGGATAATTTGCACAAAAATGGGGTAATATCTGCAAGTTAAAGGTGGAAAGACACCAGATAACCTCCATATTTGACTCCTATTGTCAGTGTCACAAATGATGACTGTCAATCTGTCAAAAGAGGATTCTCATCTTGTTTAAAAGGAGTTTTCTGCAGCTCTTAAATCTTGAGGAGGTTGACACATGACAGTACAAGATGGCTTCAGCAGGAGAAGTTTATTTTCTATCGGTACAAGACCAAGAGACAGTGAACACACCACACACAACAGCTTTTTTAGTTTCGTTTTTAAACCATTTACAGAAAGTACAAATGCGAGAAGGTTATCTGCAATAAGTCGATGTAAATAGGGATCAATACATCTTCTACACCAGATTGAACTGCCACATCTGTGCATTGATCTGTAACGCTCTGAGCCTGTTTTTGCACAGTTTATAGTATATTTATATGAAATTATTCCACCAATAGCCCTTTGCACGTGTCCCAATTAAACATAAATGAATACAAAGCGTCAAGGGAATTAATATGAGCTTATATTCATCAGTCAGTGTCAAGAATAAGGGCAAAAACAAGCTGAAAGTGTGAAAGAAATATAGTTTTTAGGTTATGGTATAAGGTATAAAGGTATAAATGAATTAGAGTCATTTCAAGCAAAAAAAATGCAAACAAACAAAACAACAGGCCTCATACATTTGACGATACAAGAGCAATTGTGAGTGGAAGAGTTTGTAAAGGAACATGACGCTTAATAAACATGAGCTGTGTAATTTAATAGGTTTTACAACAAAATACAACAAAATAAACCCCCAAGTATCATGTATGATGCAATTCTGTTGAGATTTTAGATGGTTTCCATTGACGACAGCCTCATGACATTCATTTAAAAAGGCTGTGCTAGTATCTTTACATAATATTAACATGATTCATATAAAGTAATTGATGACAGAAGCATTTAAGCCAGACCTAAAAGCCTGTCCTCAAATGGCGCCGGTATTTTGTGTTCTGCGTTTTCTTCAGACGTTTCGAGTGGCACTTGCTCGTTTTACATCGAGCACACACCTGAGTCGTGGATAAAAGGCTTACTGTGTATCATGTTCAGTTTGAATTGGCATTTCTCCCTGAAAACAAGTGCTTTTGAAGGCAACTTTAAACACACAGCTTAGCGTCGGCGCTGCTTTGATCTCACTTCAAAATATTCTCTCGGTGGGATTTAAGACTAACTGCTTAAATGCTCTATAGCTTCATTTGACAGAGCGATACTGAATTAAAAGCTCCCTGTTGGTCTTTTTAAGTAAGCCTTCAGTATTCAGTAAGATTCTTCTTGTTTTTAGTGAAGGCCACACTCAGATCAAGCAGTTTTCTCCTAAAAACTGTATTTCCCAAAGCGTCTGAACAGCTCTCTCTTCAGCCTGGCTCCATCTGACTCAGTGAGGTGTTTTAGGAAAGAGTTGCCCGCTGTGGACGCCTTAGGCACCATTAGGAGAAAACAATAGCATGGGACAGGGGTAAAAACTTTACTGCAACAAGAGCAAAGTCTACTTGACCAATCAGGGTTTAGGGGGAGGGGCTTAAAGACACAGAGGCCAAAACAAAACTCGTGTTTCTCAAGCTTCACATTTGTTTAAAGACAGTGTTGTTTTAAAATCTAAACCTATTCTAACAGAACTTAAATACTTAATAACAAAGCTTTTCATTGGGGAGATTTAAAAATATACAGCATAATTTATAGACATAAATAACCCTGATGGGTAATTGTTGCCAGGTTTGACATAATTAACTCACAGGAGGGACACAAATCCAACGATAAGAGCGGAGATTTTAGTTGAGCACCAAAGAGACATCTCAGAACAGGATTTAACAGACACCTGAGAGGAACAGGTCCAGACAAAACTGTAGCGGCTTCAATGTCAGTGATTTGTGACGTGAACAGAGCAACTTTACTATTGTAAAAATAAAAAGAAACAAATCTTGACCTAGAGCAGTGTTAAATTCAAGGTGGTGAGGGGTCAATAAGTATTCTTTTAGGGTTGAACAGGTTTTAATTGTATTTGAACAGATTTTAATTGGATTTAAACAAGTTTTAGAACAGCTTTTAGGTGGATTGGAACGGATTTAAGATAATTTGAAGAGATTTTAGTTGGATTTGAACAGGTTTTAGTCCAATTTTAACAGGTTTTAGTTGGACTTTAACAGATTAAATTGGATTTAAACAAGTTTTAGATGGATTTGAACAGGTTTTAGGTGGATTGGAACGGATTTAAGATGATTTGAAGAGATTTTAGATGGATTTGAGCAGGTTTTAGTCCAATTTTAACAGGTTTTAGTTGGACTTTAACAGATTAAGTTGGATTTAAACAAGTTTTAGATGGATTTGAACAGGATTTAGGTGGATTGGAATGGATTTAAGATGATTTGAAGAGATTTTAGATGGATTTGAGCAGGTTTTAGTCCAATTTTAACAGGTTTTAGTTGGACTTTAACAGATTAAATTGGATTTAAACAAGTTTTAGATGGATTTGAACAGGATTTAGGTGGATTGGAACGGATTTAAGATGATTTGAAGAGATTTTAGATGGATTTGAGCAGGTTTTAGTCCAATTTGAACAGGTTTTAGTTGGATTTCAACAGGTTGTAGTAGGTCGTAGGTTAATCTTTTTAGCAAAAACCAAAACCATCTAAAACCTGTCCAAACCTAGCACCAAAAATGTAAACCTCTAAATGTATTGAAGGGCCACGTAAAACATGACAAAGGGCCACATTTGGTGTTTGACCTGTAATAAATTAAATGTAATAGAAATAGAAGAGGAACAATTATGTAAAACAAACATGGAAACACTGCACTAGACGACTTCAGTTCATCTTTTTTTAGTTTATGGCCACAGTCCTTGTTCTATTTCTGCTCATATCTGACACTATTGGGGCCAGAGTGCAGTGGATCCTCTGCAGAGCGCCGTTGTATCCTCATCTGAGCCCTGTCCCTGCAGCTGGGAGCCAACATCTCCACAAACGCTGACTCAGCACCGTCACCGCCGAGCCACACTCTGTTTTTATCCCAAATTTCATTTCAGGGCCTTATAGTGTACCGCAGAAAGGGACGTAAAGACGCTTGAATGAATTTAAAGGAACAGAGATCTTTGTAAACTCAGTGAGGCAGCTGTCACATGAGAAACTGACACGGTTTGGACTTTAAAATGACACTTTTCACTCTAAGTTAAAGTAGGAAAAATGCTTACATACTGACACTAACACAATAATCCAATCCAGTCTCAGAAATGATTTTAACTCATACTTTTTTTTTTTTTTACACTAAAACACATAGGAAATCAATATATGGACATTTACTTTCAGCAGATACAAAAAATACACCTTTTTATTGCTGTTTCTTGTAAAATTAACTTCAGAATAGTTGTGTTTCATCTAAAAAAGTTTGCACTCTTATCAAAAAGTTAAATTAAACAAACAAAACAAACTTTTCTTAATATGTACAGGTAGAAGTAATTGTTCCCTTCGACTAAGAAATGGTCTTGTCACTTGTTCTTAACAAACTGCTGCAGGATATAGAGTTTTATACATCATATTAATTAACTTATGTGCTATTTTAAATGATTCCTAGTGTCTTCCTTCAGCCGTAACCACATATTTCTCTCCAAAAACAAAGCAATAAACAGTATCTTAAAGCTACAGCAACTAAAAACAATAAAACAGCTCCTTGTCTGTTTTTATTTTATTTAAATAAGCGACCCAGGTTTGATTCCAGCACAGGTCCATTTGCTCAGTTTCATCCCTAAAATTCAATTGTGAACAGATTAAAACTTTGATGACATATTAAAAAGATTCACACTAAAATAAGCTATTGGGTTTATTACAGGAGAAAATGTTCCAAAGTGCACATTTAATACCATTTATAGCCTAAATATCAGTGATGTGCAGAAACATTTTTCACATTATTCAGCTTTTTTATGCCTTGAAATGCAAGAAAAATATCAGACACAATCTTTCAGCATTCAACAACCACTTATTCTTTCAGGAAATATAAATTCTTGGTCTGGCGTATCTTTCGTCAAGTGTTTATATCTTAATTCGAAGTGATAGGTTCCACTGAATGTGTCATAATAAGATGTTTAATGCTTGTTATCCCAGTGGTGCAGCAGTAGCATACAGACACATTACCCTGTTGTACAGTGTGGCATAGTGTACAGTGCCGTAATGTCAGATATCTACATTTGCTCCGTGTTGAAGCATCTCTCTCGGCCCATTTGTCTCGTTAGCTTAACATGCTAACGCTCGTAGCGCAGCAGGCCTATCCTCAGCAGCTCCTGTCAGCCGTGACTAATGTGGCCCTAATTTGCATGCACAGAGAGGAAGTCATGGCCGACTCTTCTACACGAACGTAACGAGGAGACCGCCCCGCGATTAGAGCAGCGGGACTTTCCACACGATTACCGTCGGTGCTGGGGCGGGAGCTAAAGGTGTTACAGGACAATGTGTCGGGCCATGCTCTTAGACACAGTCACCAGAGAGCAACAGGGGCTAAGATAACAGGGTAAAATGGTTCAAACAGCCACAATAGACTGGAAACATTAGAGGTCTTTTGCTTAGACGTACACTCAAGGTCATGTGTGGTGAAATAAGTGGAGTTTACCTGGTTTCTTTTTGTGGAAAAGATGTGGAAATGGGGGAAAAAGTCAAATGTCTCGGTGGTCGATTGATGTGGAAAAGCCTGTTAGCATTTAAGGTTTAGCCATGTTGGTACTTCAGTTTATTATAATGCAAACTTGTCAATAGAATCAAATAGAAAAGCTTTCTGGTTTGTTTATTTAAGGCTTATCCCAGCTCTCCACAGTCAGCCCATGGTCCAGACCAGTGTGGGGTCCATTGTACATCTAGTCAAACGATAGTGCACCAGTTTTGTTTTTGGTCAGAGCTCAGAGGGTAGAATGGATGTCTAACCTCAAGGTTTTAGATTTGATTGGTCCTGGTCTTAGTCACAAATTTCCAACATTTAAGGGGCTTTTACATCTTTGTGTAAGTCAGACTTTTGGACTTTCCCATTTGGTCTAAATCAAATTGTCAGAGTGAAAGCTGCTGTTTTTGTCGTTACAGACGATTAAACACAGAAGGAACAGAAAAAGGGAAACAGTCGAGTTTAAAAATGCAAACACAGATACTTCCTTTCCTAAATGATTTGATATGAATGAAACATATCTTAAAGCGTGCATTTGAAGTTTCTGTTGTTTCGTGTTTGTTCTATCGATCATAGCAACACATTTTTGGCATATTTGTCCCACTTAACTGTTCCAGATATCAAACAAATGTAAATATTAGGGAGCCATGTAGGTTTGAATAGCTTTTTTCCCCTTTAAATGTATAAAATCATCATTTACAAACTGGATTTTGTGTTTACTTGAGTTATCGTTTTCTAATATTTACATTTGTTTGATGATCTGAAACAGTTAAGTGTGACAAAAAAATGAGAAATCAGGAAGGGGGCAAACATTTATTCACAGCACTGTATAATGTGTACAATAGGGCAATTTTTTGAGTTTCTAGAGCGGGTTTTGGTGCAGAGAAACACACTCAGAGACTTGGTGGAAGCCATAGTAACAGTGGGAGCACATGACTGTTTCCTAAATGACTATTCATAGTGTACTGTATCAATAAGCTGTTGAGGTCTTGAGTTTGACCCTGAAACGGCCGCGGATCCAGACGTGAATCACCTCAAAGCACCTTATTGACATTTACAAACCTATCAAACAGAGCTGGCATATTGGACATTAATTCTCATCGATTTCTGCTGATTGTCTTCGTAATACCGCGAACCAAGCACTAAGACGGCCTCTTCTCTCTGACTTTGACTTGTTTTGCATTTTCCTTCAGACCATTTCTCCCGTAATGGCTTTATTGACTGCACACCGGCGCTGGGTTATCACCAGAGCTACATTTTACTACGAAGCAGCTCCGGGGCCAGAGGTTTTAATCCACGAAGCTGACGGGCTTTGGGCGACTTCGCCGTAAGAGCGAGGTTTAGAGGGAGCAGACGAGAGCGTGTCGGGGAAAGATTAGTTGAGTTTAAAAGAGGAGAAAGATGTAATATGGAGCTAAAATAAGAGGTGTGCACTGGAAAAGCAAGAGAAATGATTCGGAAATAGAACGAGCACGAACAAAAATACTTTACACATTTCAGTTTAAATCTCAATCTAAGTTTTGTTCATTCTTTAAGCTAACTTTTTCCCCTCATTTTCTAATATTAAGTGACTAGCTCCAGCAAAATGAATAGGGTTTTCTTTTAATGAGAAATCTGGTGAAATAGATCACTTTTTCTCTTGCAAATGGTTTAAGGAGCTGGAAAAGCTGCAGTTCATTTATACATAGAAGCTGTAAAAAGCTGGTTTATTTTGTGATTATAGGCGTGGAACTCAATTATTATTATTATTATTATTATTATTATTATTATTATTATTTAGTTGGTAATAATTGTCTACATATTCAGGAGTAGTACACGACCCCCAGCCCGTCAAGGTTCTGGTGTTTTCTTTCTTTGTTTAAACTGAGTTAATTAATCATGTGGACAGCGGCGAGGAGATCTGCTGCTCTGCAAAATCTAATGAGCTTCTAATGAATGAACAAATATACAAACAATAGAAGGGAAAAAAATGGAGAACACTTAACCATTGTGAGGCATATACTTTAGAAAATGTTTTGTTTGTGGATTTATGGAGTTAAATCTGGATAAAAACAAAATAATAATGTTGACGTGGTACTATTTGGAGGTAAGAAGACATCTCTGGGGATAAATACAGTCTTAAGAGTTCATTCTCATATCATTACGTCTTTACTTTTAATTTAAATTGTAATAACATTTAGATAAATACTGAATGTCAGTGATTGTATGTTTTATCTAAAGTTAAACAAGCTTAGTCTGTAATGTTAAAATAGTATTTATAGGCAAGGTATTTTTATTTATAGAGAGAGATTCATATTATTCATTGGTATTTTAAAGTGCTGCACTGAAATAAAAGACAAATTAAAAGTATATGGACAAGGTTTTAATAAGCAACATAATAAACATTCAATGAAGAGAAATGATTACAGAACGATTGCAGATGAAACATGTTTAATGAGAGTCAAGAGCAGGACTGTCCCAGATGTTCTTAGCGTTCGAGAAGGTTCCTGTGGGTTTAGTAAATCAGAAATATACAGATGTAAGAACTAAAATAAGGCCAAAACTTACACTTTGTAGTCGAATGTGTGTTATAGTAAAAACCAAAAGGTAATTAACCAGTTTTTGAAGCTCGTCTCGGCAGAAGATCGCTGTGTGCTGCTGTTTCTGTGCGATCTTTAGCAAAATACATGATTGTCCTGTGCCTGAAAACTGTTCTAAAATGAAAAATAGCAACACTGACATTTGGAAGTTGTATTTTATGTCATATTTAGCATCTTTTAATTCTGTTTTAAAGCTTCATTTGCCTCTTTAACAGCTCCGAGTACTACCAATCTTTCACGTTTGCATTTTTTTGACACTGTTTACACTAATAATATGTTGAAATATCTCTCCAGTTGCTTCTATTGTAAAGTCCCATGTTCATATCCCGTACTAACACCTCTGCACAGACACTTAGTCTCTCTTGTGATACATATCCCGGTCTCACCTTACCTCCACGAATTCAATCTGTCTCTGTAGATTTACTCTTATCCCTTCGGTCCGTCGATGCCGGAGCTTTGTAATATGATTGCACAGAGCTTCGGTCGAGGTGACACTTTAATGTGACGGCCGCAGGTTGGAGCTCATTGCGGATATTTCACTTTTTATTGGGGAGGGGGGGGGAGAAATGTGCCTCTATGTAGATTTATGCTTATCGGAGTGGGCCGTCTCACGGAGAACACCTTTCTAATGTGATTGCACTGTGCCGCAGAAAGCCAGCGCTGCAGAATGATTACTGCAGACCGGAGCAGGCTGTGTGCTTTGAGCGGATGTAAAGCTCCATATTCTCCTGTCCAAGTGGCCTATTTTAAAGAGGATAATGTGATGTATGGAGCCGCAGAAAGAGAGCACTCGTGTTGATTGTAGGTTATTCCGTCACAGTAGAAACCAATATTTATGCCGTTAACTTCACGTCGGCGCCAGTTATTTGCAGAAAAAGGCTGAAGTGTCTGTGTAAATAGGATCATAGTGTCACTTAAGTACTTCAACATGCTCTCTAATGTACCTTTATGGCACACATGTCAAACTCAAGGCCCGGGGGCCAAATGTGGCCCTTTGCAATGTTTTATGTGGCCCTTCAATACATTTATCAGACTTTTGTTTCAAATCCATCCATACCTGTTTAAATCCAATTAAAACCTGTTAAAGCCCATTTAAACCAGTGCAAATCCAACTAAAACCCGTTTAAATTCAATTAAAACCTGTTAAAGCCCATTTAAACCAGTGCAAATCCAACTAAAACCTGTTCAAATCCAATTAAAACCTGTTAAAGTCCATCTAAAACTGTTCAAATCCATCTAAAACCTGTTCAAATCCAACTAAAACCTGTTAAAGTCCATCTAAAACTGTTCAAATCCATCTAAAACCTGTTCAAATCCAACTAAAACCTGTTAAAGTCCATCTAAAACTGTTCAAATCCATCTAAAACCTGTTCAAATCCAACTAAAACCTGTTAAAGTCCATCTAAACCTGTTCAAATCCAATTAAAACCTGTTAAAGTCCAGCTAAACCAGTGCAAATCCAACTAAAACCTCTTCAAATTGACCTAAAACCTGTTCAAATCCAATTAAAACCTGTTAAAGCCCATTTAAACCAGTGCAAATCCAACTAAAACCCGTTCAAATCCAATTAAAACCTGTTAAAGTCCATCTAAAACTGTTCAAATCCATCTAAAACCTGTTCAAATCCAACTAAAACCTGTTAAAGTCCATCTAAAACTGTTCAAATCCATCTAAAACCTGTTCAAATCCAACTAAAACCTGTTAAAGTCCATCTAAACCTGTTCAAATCCAATTAAAACCTGTTAAAGCCCATTTAAACCAGTGCAAATCCAACTAAAACCCGTTCAAATCCAATTAAAACCTGTTAAAGTCCATCTAAAACTGTTCAAATCCATCTAAAACCTGTTCAAATCCATCTAAAACCTGTTAAATCCATCTAAAACTGTTCAAATCCATCTAAAACCTGTTCAAATCCAACTAAAACCTGTTAAAGTCCATCTAAACCTGTTCAAATCCAATTAAAACCTGTTAAAAATCCATCTAAACCAGTGCAAATCCAACTAAAACCCATTCAAATCCAATTAAAACCTGTTAAAGTCCATCTAAAACTGTTCAAATCCATCTAAAACCTGTTCAAATCCAACTAAAACCTGTTAAAGTCCATCTAAAACTGTTCAAATCCATCTAAAACCTGTTCAAATCCAACTAAAACCTGTTAAAGTCCATCTAAACCTGTTCAAATCCAATTAAAACCTGTTAAAAATCCATCTAAACCAGTGCAAATCCAACTAAAACCCATTCAAATCCAATTAAAACCTGTTAAAGTCCATCTAAACCAGTGCAAATCCAACTAAAACCTCTTCAAATTGACCTAAAACCTGTTCAAATCCAATTAAAACCTGTTCAAATTGATCTAAAACCGGTTCAGATCCAACTAAAACCAGTTTCCATAAAAGGAGAACATTAATTAATTTCTAAGTAAAATGAAATCTGACATTCAAAATTTTATGTCACCATCTTCGGCCCCTGAAAGGCTTCCTATTAACTACCGTGGCCCCTCACCACTTTGAGTTTGACACCTCTGCTTTATGGCGTCTGCAGCATATCATGCATGAATTATATGTGTTTTAATGGGATAAATATATAGCGTACCACACCTGAGCTTCAGTGAAACAGAAACAGAACATAAGCTGAATTAATTTAATAAAGTTTGCTTATGTTAACTACACCTTTGGTTCAAATTGTTTTATAAAGTTGCCTAGTTGTCAGTTAAATGCTTCTTTATTTAAATAGTCAGAAGTGCCCCCAGTAAAATAAAAATACTTTCTGTACAATAAATATTAAGTTTTAACGAAGCTATCACTTTGTAGCTCTTTGTATTTTTCTCACAAAACTCACTCTTCATTTATTAAACATCATTTCAGTCACATTTTGTAGCTCAGTCCAGTCAGGATTTACATCTCTCTCCGTGCGTCACGCTCTTTTATTGATCTTGGTCAAGTGACTGTGGTCTTCACTTCAACAAATCATCAACAATAGTCTCTGAAGCGTCTGGAGTTGGTCGTCAGTGTCGTATAAAAGCCCCGGTGCAAACAGAGAGACGCGTTCTGTTGTCTTCCGTCTGAAAAGGCTTTGTGAAGGTTAAACGGAGCCTTTGCACTTCATCCTCCGCCCGTATTTGTTCGCTGAAGTGAAACCTCACGTTATCAGTGAGTAATAAGAGGCAGACGAGCGGAGAATCCTGCAGTTATTTATACAGCGGCGTTTCTGAACCTTTAAGGGCTTTCCAGGCCACGTTTGGACTGATGGACGGACATGACGGGACGCTAATCAATAGAGGGTCTGTGATGGCGACACCGAGTGACTGGAGCTGTATTGGACTGGATTTACTCAAAGCACTGATGCTGCGGCGAGAACAGAGTGAGATGAAAGCCAATATGTGTTTCATGAACAGGAGTCTACGGCTCTGTTATCCAGGTGCATTAGACACGGGCTTTATGAAGTTTAAAGATGGACAAAGTGATGGGTTTTAGTCCTGCCCCAACGTCAGAACAGTTCAATACAAACAATACAACCTCCAGCAAGAAGTACAGTTCCTGCCGTCGTCCAAACACATGCTTTTATAGGTGTTTTGGTGGTAATCAATAGTAAATATAAGAATCCTTTCAGGGGCCGAAAATAGTGACATTTGGAAGCTTTTATTAAATTTTGAATGTGAGATTTCATCTGACAAAAGTTATCTTTAACATTAATTTCCTCCTTTTATGAAAACTGGTTTTAGTTGGATTTGAACAGGTTTTAGATTGATTTGAACAGGTTTTAGTTGGATTCAAACATATTTTAGTAGGCTTTGAACAGGTTTTAGTCAGATTTGAACAGATTTTAGTCAGATTTGAGCAGGTTTTAGATGGATTTGAACAGGGTTTAGATGGTTTTGAACAGGTTTAAGTTGAAAAAACTGTTCAAGTCTATCTAAAACCTGTTCAAATATGACTGAAACCTGTTCAAATCCAATTAAAACCTAGTGCCAAAAATAAATGAGACATATGTGCTCTGAGTCAGGCCTGTTTCACTGATTACATCTCCAAGACTAAAATATCTTCTCTCGTCAGTCTCTCGTCAGTGGAAAACTGTAATCTGTTTTTCGTTGTGCTGCCTTTCTTACTAATGTTGTCTCTCAAATTAAAAGCTCATTTTTAATAACGTACAAAAACACTGTTTGATGAAAACCCAAGTCATTTATGGATAATAGAAGTGTCATGTACAACTTTAATGAACAATAAAGACAGATTTATGGTAAAATTTGAGTTACACTAAAGATATATTTAGAAGAAAGAAGGACAGTGTGTTCAACAGTTGACCACTGTCGCAAATGCTATGCCTTTTTAAATAAAATAATGGCTTTCTCGTATTGAATATTGTCCTGTAAGTCAAAAAAGAGCACAAAATGACTCAGAAATAGTTTGTCTACCCAACAGTAACTCTAATTCTGTCTCAAACCTAAAGCTGTGGGACTTGCTCTAAACTTTTTCAACCCATAATGCAAAAGAAGTGGAAATGATTAATTACTTTCTTTATGCACTTTTACCTTCCTCCATCTGACTTTTACATCTCCACATTACTCAAACCAACATTTAACTTTGTGTTTGGAAATATTTGCAAATGTCAACAAACAAATCTGTCTTGTTTTTCTTCACATCCAGTGTTTTGAGACGCATCCAATTACACGAAACTCTCTGAGGGTTTGAAGAAAATTAAGTTTACTCATTGATGGATAACCTTTTCTCCAATTAAAATCTGAAATGAAGTTTTCCCTTGTTTCCGATCAGCGCCGCTGTTTACTGCGTTGCTCGAAGCCGAACAGGTTGACGGTTCTCTGTTGGAGGAGACAATAATGAGAGCTGTCTTTGTAAATGAAGAGCGATGCGGGACAGAAGAAAGGCTAAGGCTTTTGCGCGGGAATAAAGGGAGGAATAAACTGCAGGTGGAAACAGGGATTGGATATCGCTTTAGGGAAAGTAGACACAAGAAACGAGAGCGGCGCTGAATAAACAAGCCTTGTTTCAATATGGCTTCGTTGTCGAGTCGAGGGACGGACGCAGCTTTAATGTTTTTGAAGCCTTCCAGCGTTTTCTATTCTCTCCTGCTGGCACGTTTGAGCGCCGATGTTTATCTTCTTCTCTGTTGTCGAGCCGGGGCGTTTTAACAGAATAAAAACTGAATGGCGTTCTGTTGTAGGAGGACTGTGAGCTGTCTTTCAGGGATGAGATTCGGGCTCGAGTCTGGGTTTCATGGAGTAAAAATGATTTATGAATGATTTTAGTTTAGGTTTGCAACGACTAAATCAATTCAGTTTCACGCCGAAAGCTGAAATGGTATTTATAGCTTCAGGGAAATGTCAAATATCACTTTTAAGTCATAATCTTTACTGCAAGATAAACAAGGAACCAGATCCTGCAGTTTCTAGAAAGGTAATAAATGACATCCTTTCACAAATGCAAATGTTGTTTAAAGAATAAAGAAGAATGATATTTTTTTTTAGAAGCTTGTTTAGACAGTGGTTAAGTCTATTGTGTTAAGACTGGTCCGTACTTAAAGCAGCAGTATATGACTTTTTAAGATACACTGCGTTAATAAATAAGAAAAATATCCCTCACAGTCAATAAGACACATATTGTGGAAGTTTGCGTCTAAACTAAGTAACTTAAGCAGACTTTTTACAAACAATACATTTCCAGATTAGGAACGATAGAGGAAAAAAAGATGGGAATTGATTCCTCACATTATAGGGGCAGTTTAAACTATATGGTTGTTCGATATGGGGGTAAAACAAGAAAAATAGGACCTGAACTACACTAAAGCTGTGATTTATTATAAAAAATGTGGTCAAATTAGTGTTTAAACGCTTAGGAATCTTAGAATCACCATAATCTGTTATAAAAATAGATAATTAAAAGCCTTTAAGCCCAGATTCTGTCATGTATTCTTGATTGTGATAAATATAAACTTTAAGTATAAGCCTTCCACCATTTTCTCATTTTTGGCTCCATTTAAATATTCCATGGCAACTTTTATGCTTTAAAATATGTTTATTTGTGCATCTTTCTGGTTTTCTTTGAACAATAGCTGCTTTAAACTAATGTGTTTGCATCTTTGACATCAGTACTGTTTAAACATTTGACTGAAATGGTCACGACCGAGTATGAGTCCACTGTGTATCATGTGATAATGGCTTAAGGGACACAACAGGGGGCTGAAAAGTCTTGGAAAACTGCCGGCGGTCTGACATTTAATGGTATGCAAAGTAATCTGTAGAGGCTTCCTGCGGCTAAAGAGGCTTTAAAGGACCGTCTCATGAGCCCAGACTTTACTCTGAGCAAACTTTTATTTCTTTTTGCGTCTACTTCGGTAACTTCCGAGAACATAAAGCTCTCATCTCTTGATAAAATGTTCATTATTTCACTGTTTCACTCTGGAGTCAGGAGATTTATGATGCTTTAAAGTCGCCTGGGAGATTTTTTTTTCTTGCGCTGCCATTTCGGATGTTTATGCACGAACGCTGAAAACAATTGATCACTTCCTCAGCTGTCGTGTCTCAACGTAATATGGGAAACATCGCATTGAGAAAAGGAAAACAACACTATGTTTTCCTCGTTTTCTTTCCTCCAACTCTTTCTGCCTCCATCTTGTTCAGTGACTAGTGGGAGCGTAGGTGGGGAATACATATTAGTTCAATAAAAAGTAAAAGCGCCTTCCCTGGAGCCTATAGTCGACAAGCGACGGCCTATAAATATTTAATGCCTTTCAGCCATTGTTGGATTTCTGCTGAGGGCAGCTTTGTTGGAAAGGATCCTGTTTAATTCTCAGCATTATTCATGTAATTTGTAGTGTGTGACTCTTCCTTTGACCAGAAGTGGATGGAGCGGCAAAAATCAAGTAAAAGTACTGTGAGTTTTGAAAGAAAATGAGTACTTGCAAAAAAAAAATTTGATTTTTCGTTTGATATACGTCACAGTATAATATCATGGTCCTCAATATGACATTATCCTATAAGTCATGGCCTTTTATAATAAATCTCTATCAGAGCTTTAAATTAAACTAAACCTGGTTTAATCCTGTATTTAGTCCTGAATCAGTCTTGTTTAGTTTTAATGTAGCCTCAGTTTTCTCTATATTTGAATTTAATTGACTTTTTACTCAAAAGGAGCATTCATTTTTATTGATCTTCTTTTTAGTCTTCTTTTAGTTAGAAAATACAAAGAAAACAGTAATCACCATAAAAATCCATGTATTTCTTTATATTTATAACTGAGCTAGAACCTGACACAAAACACATTTCCTTGTTTACGAGGTTATTGTCTAATTGTGCGCTGTCCCTTTGTCTCTTTAAATAAAATAATTCATTCATTCGAGAGCAAAATACCACTTGATTGTGTGTAAACTCTCTTTGAACTGCACTTATCGCTCTGCAGTGAAACACATAAACGGGAAGGAAGCATAAATCATCAGGTTTAAGACGTATGTAGTCTATAAATATCTTCAAAATCTTCTACTTTCACTGTTTTTGAAACAAACTGTGACTAGTTAATATATTTTACGGCACATTTTTCATTTTATTATGCCTTAAATAAAAATATGAAGAGACATTTAAATATATACATGACCACTTTAGCAACAAAAACAGTGGTATTTTCCATTCATTTATAGCAGACAAACTCTTGAAATGGTAGAAAAACAACATCTGGCCATTATCAGAATCTTTAGAAGCTCTGTCCTTGATATATTTGTGAATAAAGCTGCTCAATATCAAGCCACTCACTGCAGAAAGTCAGTTGCCATTTGCCCAAATCATGTAAAATGTGTGATATTTGTTGACTATACGCCCCGTCTTCTGTTGAAACTGTAATATATTCACTATAGTCGAACTTATACGTTATTGTCTCTGTGAGAAATGTGAGAAAAAAGATAAATGTTCTCTTTGGCCCCGAGCTGTCTCTGAGAGCGGTGAAACTGGGCGTCAGGAGCAGAGAGAGTTAAACAAAGCGTGGCCCGAGCTGGTGTTTTACAAGCCTCCGAAGGCCCGGTAATGGCACCTAGACCGGTGTTCCTCCTCCGCCGCTCTACTCTTGTAAAAGCAGGAGTGTGGTGTGATTTATACGGCTTCATTAGTTCCACTTGGCGGTCCAGGTACGCCGCGGCGGGGAGGCGCCGGTAATGAACATGTCAGAGCAGGAAGCTGATGGCTCCACCAGATAATTGGCTCCAGTAAATGTCGCTCTGATGATGAGGCGTTTGGGGAACGATGTGGCGTCCCGGCAGAGCCTTGTGTCTGCAACGGGAGGAGGATAAATACGCACAAGTTTGACAAATGGTCCGGAAAACGCGGTTATAGGAGAAGAAGAGTCATCCCACTGCACCATGTGACGATACAGAACAAAAAATCAATAAAAAGAACGCAAACAGGTAGAAACTATGTGTCAAAAACCATATAATTTGTTTTCATTCATTATAAGTATATTATCATCGATTAAATCAAACACAATACAAAGTACGGCTGCTCAATTATGAAAAAAATCACAATCAGAATTATTTTGGTCATAATTAAATTCATGATTATTTTACACGATTACTCAGTGACTTTGGAAAGATGTTGAATTTATTGAACAAAACAGTGAATTTTTCTTAAAATAAATAATATATTCAGTTGTGTAAATAAATAGCTTAAAAATTAAACAGAAAAAATAATTAAGATAAATAAATAACCCGTCCCAACAGATTTGTCGTTTGTTGTTGACGTTATGCAGTATTTGGTCTGTGATGGATTTAACTAAAACCTGTCTGAATCCATATAAAACCTGTTCAAATCCAACTAAAACCTGCCTTAATCCATATAAAACCTGTTCAAATCCATCTAAAACCTTTTCAAATCCATCTAAAACCTGTTTAAATCCATCTAAAACCTGTTCAAATCCATCTCAAACCTGTTCAAATCCAACTAAAACCTGTCTGAATCCATCTAAAACCTGTCTGAATCCATATAAAACCTGTTCAAATCCAACTAAAACCTGTCTGAATCCATATAAAACCTGTTCAAATCCAATAAAACCTGTCTAATCCATATAAAACCTGTTCAAATCCAACTAAAACCTGTATGAATCCATATAAAACCTGTTCAAATCCAATAAAACCTGTCTGAAACCAAATAAAACATGTCTGAATCCATATAAAACCTGTTCAAATCCAACTAAAACCTGTCTAATCCATATAAAACCTGTTCAAATCCAACTAAAACCTGTATGAATCCATATAAAACCTGTTCAAATCCAACTAAAACCTGTCTGAAACCATATAAAACCTGTTTAAATCCAACTAAAACCTGTCTAAATCCATATAAAATCTGGTCAAATCCAACTGAAACCTATTTGAATTCAACTAAAACCTGTATGAATCTATATAAAACCTGTACAAATCCAACTAAAACTTGTTTAATCCATATAAAACCTGTTCAAATTCAACTAAAGCCTGTATAAATCCATCAAAAACCTGATCAAATCCAACTAAAACCCATTGTTCCCTTTTACATATCTTTAAATAGTTAAGTGCCTTTTGTAAAGTCCTCAAAATATTACCAACCAAATGGTTTGGTCAAACATTGCAAAGGGCTGCATTTGAGTTTGATAAATAAATAGACTCAAAATCCATTCACTGATAGTCTTTTTGGTAGATATTGTATGAATGAGCCCAGTCTTTACTCCGTGCTGTTGTTCTTTTCACTCTTCCCGCTGCGTCGTCTTCGTGGTCGTCTTGTGGAGCTCATCAAACTTAAATCCACCCGAGTCCGGCCCGTCTCCGAGGCCTTAGTCCCGAGCTCCGACTGAACCGCATCGAGCCGCTCTAAAGCCAGCTTTGTCGGACTAGTTTCTGGAGTCGATGATTGTTTTGTTGGGACGGAGCCAAAGACACCAGAGGCTTTAGAGACGAGCGCCGTACGTGGAGCTGATGCCGATAACACTTCGCCGGAGCCTGTGAACGAGCCGAGAAGTGAGCCCCGGCTTCGACCAGAGCCTTCAGATAGTTCAGAGGAGGATCTGTGGAGGCTGTTGTGCATTCAAGACATAAGTACAGACAGGAGAACGACTCAATTAGGTTTATAAAGGAGAAAAGGCAAAGTATAGCAGTAAATCTAATGAAACCAAAAAGGCTGTGGCTTTTTATTTCTCCGATAAGACGTCCAATACTGCTTTATTACTTTAAATTACTTTTAAAAACCCACTCAAAAGCTGCAGAATATGAGTTTCCTTTCTCTTTTTGTTACATCCCAAGTGAAAAGACAGATTTAAAGTGCTTTTAAAGGTGTATTATGGTCATACAGTTTACAGACTGACAATTTAGCTGCAGCTTGGAGCTTGGAGTTTGTCTAATTTTATTGTTTTATTATTTATTTATTGTACAGCCATTGTTTTGGGACTAAATTCTCACACTAGGTTAGTTTATTTTACCCACTTTTATCTCTTTCCATAAATAAACGTAGCATATAATAAAAATGGATGTATTCAACAGTCCCTCAATTCAAGAGATCTTTTACTATTAAGAGAATTTAAGAGAATGGAGTTGGTTTAAAGTTTAGCTACAAAATAAAGCCACAAGCATAATTAATACTTTTTTTATACTGTTTATTGGTAATTTTATTGTAAAGCCTTGGGTATAACAATATTGGAGAGGGAAATTGAAGAGGTGGAATTCAACACTTCATTGTCAAGAGCAAAGAAATTGACCTTGGAGAATAATACTTAATATTTTCATTCATAAAAAACATCTTATCCATTGTGAACCCTAAATTAAACTCTTTTCTGTAGAATTGTATGGCTTAAAACCTCTAAAAACTCTTTTTTAAAGCCTTGTGTTTATTCCATCTTTTCTTCGTGTCTGGATTTTGTAACTCAAGACCAGCCAAGACCACAATTGATGTATTTGTTATTGTTTTTCCATTCATTCTTGTGTTTTGGTAAAAAACAAATTCTCTTCTTTCCTCTTCTTAATTCTATCTAATCTTACATTTTACTTTACACTTAACTCTTCAAAAGCCTTATACTAGATACACTTTTGTTTTAATTTATCTTAACGTTGTCCTAATTTGGTTTACTACTTTTGGCTCTTGATTCTGCACCAAACAGACGTAGACTCCGCTTCAATAATTCAGATCTTTTTATCACTACTGCAGGGTCTCCTTTCCAAAAAGCTGCCAAACGTGGAATATAAAACGTTCGAGTCTCAGTGTGAGCTGGACATGTCTGGTTTACTGCAGTCTTTGACACAGCCTCCTGCTGCTCGTCTACAGCTGCCATCGCTCTGACGTGAACCTGCACAGACTGCTGCTCCAGACCAGGCTTCAGTCCAACACAGAGTCACAAAAGAACCAAATGTGTCATTAAACTGAGTCCAGAGGGAGTGAAGGGATAAGAAACCTGAGATGAAACCCCAAAATTATAAAAAAAAAACCTATTCTGAGAGAAGTTTCCTCCAATATCACTTTATATTACATACATATGACATTTACATACGTGTATATTTGGAAATACATGCCATATCACAGTGTTGTTCTCATAATATTTGAATTATTTTGAGTGGTTTTAGTATGGATTGATTTAGATAGATTTAAACTGGTTAGGACCGGGTTTGGGCTGGTTTTGTGCGGTTTAACTTGGATTTGAACCAGTTTTGAGTGGATTTAAACCAGTTGTAACAGTTTGAAAGTGTCCAAGGAAAAATCAGAGTTTAGAGCAGAGGTGTCAAACTCAAAGTGGTGAGGGGCCGCAATAGTCAATAATCATCCTTTCAGGGGCTGAAGATGGAGATTAAATTTTGAGAAATTGTATCTTGAACAGGTTTAAGTTGGATTTGAACAGATTTGAATTGGAATCAAACAAGTTTTAGTTGGATTACAACAGGTTTTAGTCAGATTTGGACAGTATTTGTTGGATTTGAACTGATTTTAGTTAGATTTGAACAGGTTTTAGTCAGGTTTTAACAGGTTTTAGTTGGATTTAAACAGGTTGTAATAGGTAGTGGTAGGTTAATCTTTGTAGCAAAAATCAAAACCATCTAAAATCTGTTCAAATCTATCTAAAACCTGTTTGAATTTAACCTAGTGCCAAAAATGTAAACTACTAAATGTACTGAAGGGCCACATAAAACAGTGCTAAGGGCTGCATTTGGCCCCCGGGCCTTGAGTTTGACATGTGTGGTTTAGAGAGTTCGAGATTACCTTCATTAAATTCACTTTTTTTCAATTTAGTGATGAATGTTAGAAACTTGCGCATTTTCCATATTACAAAACATTTGATACTGTCTTTTTTTACCGTTTTTCAGATCATCTTTAACTACGCTAAATATGTTTTTATTCTTGATAAATGATGAGTCCTGTTTAATGTTAAAACCTCCAACCTGTCCCACTTTGTTTTGCTTGTGTCCAAATTCGCTCTTCTTTCCTAATGATACCCCACTGGGAGATACTTGCCTGCTAGTTTATTAGTAATTATACCAAGAAAATTCCTGTATAGTTAAAATAAGTCTTTACTGTCACCTTTATCCACATAAATGTTAGACACATTCATGAAATTCTGGAAGAAAGAGTAAAAAAAAAAGGTGCAATCCTCAGACTCGTTTTAATATGTGTTGATTAAATGCACTAAATCGGTTTGTAGTCCTTATTATTGTTAAAATCACAACAAATATGAGCTGTTAAGTCGAGAATATAGGAACAAAAAGCTCCTGTCAAACCGTAGGAAGTGGGAGGACTCGACTATTAATCATTAAAAAAGCAATTACTGGCACTTCTCTGGCAGGTTTATCAGCCCGTCATCTTCATGGCATCTCTGTTTAGTCCTATCTACTTCCTGGAGACACTCTTTTCTCTGTGTCAGTCGGCTTCGAGGTGAAAAATGAGCAGGAGATAATGACGCAGCAGCGAAATATGAGACTCTCTGGAGATAGATCTGGTTGGATGTGGTTCGTCATTTGAGTGAATACCTGGGGAATTTGTACATTTTTATATTGATGGGTTTTAAAGCTTTTAAAACACATTTGTCTCCAAAATATCCGCCTGAAACTAGAATTATTAAATAAATGCACTTGTATAAACATTTACAAACCTGTAAACACAATTTCCTTTGCTTCAATTTGTATATTTTGTGGCTAAATGAGTAAGTTTAAGTAACATTTTTATTCCAAATTATACTCAAAGCAAAAAGTATGTTTCAGAAAATGTATTCACAACGTTTTGGATGTTAGTTAAAGTTAAAAGTTGCATTAGAAAGTACTGTTTTCACATGATAATACAGAACTGTGGATGTAAACAGATACTTTTTTTAGAATTAAGAGTAGCTTGTTTAGTCTTAATAAAGGTTCAGGTTTTGTTTAAAGGAGCACTGCCCAACTTTTAGTCCAAAAATACACAATTATAAAATCTCAAATGATGTTTCTCTCGAATATCTTTACAACTTTAATTTAACTTTAAATAAAATTACCCTAAGATGATGTTTTTTTTCTTCCAAACTTCTACTCTAAAACAAACTGAATTAACAGAGTTTGTAGAGAGATCGGCGCCCTCTAGTGGACAAAAGTTACACAGTGTCACTTTAACTAATACGATATAATTTAGAGTGTCCTAAAACTCAACACCAGTGCTTCTTTTCAGTTGATTTCCTTCAGAAATGCACTTATTCATACTTTGTTTGTCGAAGGATTTTGTGATTAAAGCTAAAGTTGACTCCATTTCCGTTTTTAAAAGTTTGGAGGCCGTGTTTATCGGCTTCGAGCTGAAAAACGAGTGGGAGATAAAGTGATTTGTGTTGGAGTAATGAGGTGTAATAGTATTGGATTTGTATTGGCTGCAATACAAGGACGGAGGGGATAAACAACTAGCTTCAAGTTTCAGGTAAACACAGGGTTTACTCTCAGAACGGTTACTCTCTGGACTCTCTCTGGAGTCACGTTGGAGGTTAACACTAGACTCTTGCGCAGATCGCCTCTAAAGCTTGTGTTTTGTGTGGATCCTAAAGCGGGACGATAACAGAAAGAGCCAAGTCCAGCGCTCGTTTCATCCTGGTTTATTGCTGTTGTCACTTGTTTTTAATGAAAGTGGAGCTCAGTGGAAGAAGGAGGATTTTGTTTATGCACTTTTACAGGAACCTCAGCTGCATTTTCCATCTGTGTGTTTACTTCCTGGTTCACTTTAAATGGTTGTTTTATTATTATTTAACAAATTGTCCTAAATAAACTTCGACACTACTTTCCATTCACATTCACCGTTCTCTATTAGTATATTTTATGAACTGGTAATGACTCCCTTTTAAATATTGAGGTTATTACAAAAGCTGAAATGGAAATGTACTAATTAACATTTAAATTATTCATAATTTCAAACTCAAAGGCCCGAGAGACAAAGAAAGACCTGGATTTTGTATTTTTTTATCTGCTGTTAATATATTTCTAACTTCTAACACAAAGAAAAACATCAGTAAAGATCAAAATATGCAACGAAAAATCAGTTTATTTTGACAAAGTGTGAAAATGCGACACTTTACTAATGCCTTGTTCGTGTTTTTCTTTCAAAATAAGACAAATTCTGTCCCTTTTTATTATTTATAACCACTTCTCTTCCTCGCTGCCTTTCTCTTTGTTAATTTATGGGCCAAACTTATTTAATATTATCACCATTAAAAGCCAGTGAACATGTAAAACTACGTTAATGCACGTCCAGCCATTTTAAATAACCGCTCATGCATAAACCAATTACACCTGCCCTCTAATGTACACTTAATACACTTATTATGAAAGTGTTAGACCCTCTTTGCGACTGTTTTCTCCGTTCGTTAGGCCTCCTCTGTGTTTATCCATGTAGCTCTAATGCTATAGTGTCCCTGCTCAGTGAGCGGAGCTGATGTGGACACATGTAGCTGTCCACAGTTGTGTCACACGTGTGCTTTTTACACATACAGCAGTGAACGACTCCGTGTGTGTTCATTATCTTTGCCCGCTTTGCTCTTTATATATATCTATTTTTGTCTTAACGTACGGCGCGGTCTACATCTGTGCGTTAAATGTGCATTATATATTTAACATCGAGCACTGTCCATTTGTGAAAGCAGCGTTTTTTAACACATTTAGGTCGTCTGTTGTAAGTATTTATTGTATTTGTGCACCTTAAAGCTTGCTCTGTTGGGATTTCCACTTTTCTTACAGTAATAACCATCATAAAAAAGGCTCTTGTCTCTAAAAATGGGTCTGGAATCCCTTCTCTTTAGCCACAAACCTGAGATCATCTGACGTTTTAGCTCAATTTAAACCGGAGAGAACCACAAAAATCCAGAGGGCTCTTCTTCGTAATCACGTGCCTCCGTATGATGCATGAAAACCGCTGCTTTCCAAACCCTTTTAGGATTACTATCATGTGGAGAGCAGCCCTTGAAGTGTGTATCGTGAACGTGCAGCCTCTTGGCTCTGGTCCTGGATCTATGAGCTCTATACTGTACAGCAGCCAAGTGTCCTCCATGAAGCTTAATGAGCTGCTGCCTCCTCCACGTCTCGCTTTACCTCCGTCTTTTTTTTGGAAAGCTTTACGGCAAACCATCTCTGTCTCATTTTGGATGCTCAGCTTGGACCCATATGTACCCTATAGGAGGCAGGTTACATGATGCAATAGTTTACTTATTTTATTTTTGCTTGTGTTATGTTTGCTGTGTCAAATAGTCTTTTTGCCATTTGCTTCATGTGCCGTATATTTCACTGTGCTTTCATACTGTGCATCATAAATGGAGGTTATTTTAACATTTGGAGACTCAACACCAGTTTTTTAAATTACTTTTACAGGTTTTCTGTCTGATCTTAGCATTAGACACACCGTATGTACAAAGAATTAGTCTGTTCTCTGTAGATTCGGGTTAGTTTTTGGACTCCAGGAAGAATAGTTGTTGCTGTGGTAATAAATAATGAATAAAGAAAGAATAAACTGCCTCTGGACGCATCTGGATAGACAGACAAAGAAAGAAATCAGAGAAACAAAGCATTTCATAAAGCTTACCTCATTATAGATAAGCACTTTAGGTCTGATGGTATATATACTGAGCTTAAATGACTGAATGGAAGGGATTTCAGACCCTTTTCACCTTGCTGGGTATGGGTATGGCTGGCCACAGGTACATTTTTGCTTTTAGATGGAAAGACTATCATCAAATGCAGCCAGAAACACCAGCTCTTGGTCATGGATCGTTGTTGTTATGAGACTGTAACACTTCTTGGGTTTGATTTGTGCTCGGCTCCGACACTAGCTCATCCCTAACCCTTTCCAAGAGATGCTTTTTAAATAAACTGCTCGGGAATGGGGACGGTTTTCACAGGGAATTAGCTCCTCTCCCTCCTTTTGAATGTCAAGAGAAGAGAAACGACGATGCCCCGAGCTCCCGCCTCCTGCCACGGAGAGACAGACGGGACTTTGAAGGAGGGATTTCCACTAAATCCTGGACGCAGAGGAAACGTGTCAGAAGACTAGAGTTAGGCCTAGTTAAGCCATTCAGAGAAAACCCACCCACAGTGATAATGTAACACAGAGAGAGTGACACGTGTTCAGTCCAAAAGTCACTCATTTAGCATTCAGACCTGCCTGGAGCTTTATAGATGAAGAGCGAATATAAATATAACATGTCTTGATGCTTGTTTATGAATGAAAGTGTGTGTTGTCCCACTGCTGTTTTGTCTTAAGCTCCAGATATGACTTACTCCATGTTAAATCTGATGTCTTCTTGACCTTTAAATTAACTCAGAATGTCCCGGTGACATTATTTATCTTTTTTTCTGGCTCCACGGGGGACGTATTGTACATGTTTTTGGGGTAAATAGAGAATAGAAGCTTAAAAACACAGAGAAGAGATAAATATAAAGAGATACACAGTGGTTCAGGTGTGTAACAGGAAGGCATTATCTTTAAAAATAAGGTTTAATACAAAAATAGTCTTTATTTCAGCAATTAAAGCAATCTGAATGAAATTAACCAAAACGAAAGTATGTTATAATATGACTTGAGAACTGGAAAATGTATGTGCAGTGTTAAACCTAAACATACTGTAAGAACATAAGTATATTTAAACTAAAGATCAGACTGACAAACTAAACTAAACCAGAGACAAAAGCAGAAGAGGCAGCGTGTTAAGGATGTTAACCGGGTTTAGTTATAAGCTAAACCCTATTTTTATTATCCTAGAATATGATTTAAATATTATTTTTCTCCAAAAGCTTAAATATTAGATGTGAAAGATTGACAGCGGCAGTGGATGTCGACCATTACATTTATTTTCTTTTTGTTTTCACATTATTTAAACAGAAAAAACGAATCGTGACCCAAATTTCTGGTCATTTGGCCTATTTTTGTTTGATTTTCTTGTATTTTATTCAACGCCACAAACATTTTTCTTAATTTTTCAGATCTAATTTTTGTCGATCTGAATAAATCTATGGCCACCCACTTTTATTTCATTTATTTATTTATTTATTTTGAACATGTAGAATACAAAATAAAATTAATAGTAATATTAATAATAAGTAATATAATAACAGACAAAATGAATCAGCAAAACAAAGCAACAACAAGCAAAATTCATGTCCAAAAAGGAGTAGGATGAAGTTTATTTAATCCTAACTCTGTTATCCTACTTATTGATGGTCGTCACAATCCACTGCATTAGAATATTATTTACTTATGTATTTGTTGTTTATTTGTGATAATGCTCAGGATGACACTGCAGTAAAAGTCTCTCACTCATTGAGTCAAGAGTTTATTAAGTTTCTGAAAAGAAGAAGCTGTGAAATTACACGAGAGAAAGCTTTTAAATCAAACTCTTCTCAAACTAAAACCTCCAGTCGGACAACCAGCTTGGCTCATATCCTCACACCGTGTCACGTCAGAGTAATTCATAACGACAGAAATAGCCCTCCTCGAGTCTCACTTTCAAAGAGGACACGCCGCAGTCAAGGTTGTTTAGACTCGAGCGCGTCAAGGTGAAAGTAAATAGCGGCGGAGCGTTTGCGGCCACTCCATCGATCCTCTGTATTACCAGCTTGTACAAACACAAATGCGATTACTTGGCGTCGGGAGTAACGGGCCGCGGTGGAGGACGGCCAAAAACAAACGCCGCGCGCCTCTCGTTCCTCTCAGAGACCGGGCATGAGATTAGATTTCGGAGGTAAATCACGCAGAGTATCCTCCGACGGCCGTTTGATGACGAGGCACTGCCAAGACACAGGTCGTAAATTTGAAGGTTTAAATTGAATTAGCCGCAGAGAAGACGTCACATTTTACTGAAGGAAACAATGGCTGCCCTCGGGCTCCATCTCAGCACTTCAATCAGAAATGAACTTAATGAAAAACAAAAAAATATTAACCAAATAATGTTCGTGTCATGAGAAATACAGGACACAGGACGTTGAAAACTAAAAGTACAAGGCAAAGGAAGTAATGCATCTACAAGAACAAGTCTCTCTGGCTGTGTTACATAGTGATGTAGATGAGTAACACAACGTGGTTCTTAAGGTTATCACACTTTTTAATGTTTTTTACAAATTAAATATTTGACATTTGGGCAAAACTGGACTTAACAAGTAGAGACATTTTTATTTTGGCCGTTAGTCGACAGGACATCTGGAAAAATTATGATCAAACATTAATACTGCATAATACTACATAATATAATACATAATACTACATAATATAATAATAATAATAATCTAGTTAAAGCCTGTAGCAGCAGTTAATCAGAGAACATAGTATTTTAAAGAACATAAATGCATCTCAAGGTGATACGTTAGCTGTTAATGAACATAGTTGAATTGTGTGACTTGTATTATATAGTGATTCTAACAAATACATATTGTACAGTGTGGCATGTGAGGTACATTAAAACTGCAGTATTGCACGGCGTGTGGAGGGCAGATTAAGGTTGTTTATAATAGAACTAAGGGGCTGTTTACACAAGAACACTGGTGTTCACATGGAGCCGCCCAAAAGGATGCAGTACATACTCCAGACCAGTAGGGGTCAGCGTTTTAGAGAGAAAATAGAATAAAAAAGAAGCAAAAACCTCCTGGTCTGATTCAAAAGTTAGCATTTTCCTGGTTTCATTGTGTAAATGGATTCTAAATACCTGAGTGTAACAGGATTGTTCCGCTCAGATTTCTTTTAGCGGCTCTTTTTGTGTCAAAGACGTTAAGAAGAGTCCCAGAAAAACTTCAAGAGTTATTTCAAGGTGGGGCTAAACTCTTTTGATTTAGCATCAGGTCAGCAGGATGAGAACAGGACTTGAAATGGTCTTATATCTTCACCAACAGAACTTAAAACATAAAAGAGTAAATTATCTCAAATACAGAAGACACTGTGGAAACATTAAAAGTTTAATGCTCACTGCTTTAATAAAACAGGCAATAACTAAGTACTTCTCTGTGGATAATATTATATGCAAACCCTACAGAGGTTTTAAATTACATCCAGTACTTTTCCATTCATTATACAGAGTCATTATTACTTTACCATAAAAGCTCATTTGCAGACTTAGCTCCCAAAATGCAACTCTGCAATAAAAAGTGCAGACAAAGTGTGATTATTTAGCCATTGTCTGTGAAATAATAAGACGACTGCCGCTGTGTTTTTAATCGGATTTGTTTGATTTAATTTCTTCCATCTATACATTGTTACTACAGAATGTTCATGGGACGTAAGGTCGTGGCTCACGCGTAGCGCTGCGTTTACTGTCCCGAGCTAAACCCACCGTCTAATTCCAATGGCCTGCAGCAAACGGCGAATGAGGGAAGGGTCTGGATTACTTTGATGGCCAATTACTCTCGCTGTCACAGTCTGGGGAGCGCCGGAGGCCACCGGGGAGGAATATCATCACATAGACGCTCGTACAATCACGCACACACGAGAACGCAAGTGTGGTGAAGCCATAGTCCAATCATAAGGGCTGGAGACGCACCGTTAACGGGGAAAAAAAGTCATTAAAGCCAGCCCAAGGCGAGCAATCCCAGCGTGACCTCAACGTACAGCAGATAATTAGGCAAACTATACATTACTCACAGGAGAAAATGAGGAACGGACAGTGGTTTGACATTAGCTTTGTTTAGATACGATATTGAAGAAAATACAAGATCAGCATATTGTTTTTCTCTGCATTTTTTAGTCAGTAGCTTATGTCATGGGAGATGTTTATAGTATATATTCTTTAATGGTCTCTCAGTGTCTGTTTTTCTACAAAGCACATCACAAAATCGTGTTTCTGTAGCATTTTTACTGTTCGTTTACACAAGAACAGCTCTCGCTTCATGAATCTGCAAACCCAGAAAGCTATTGGCTACTGGCGAATCACAGCAAGTAGAAAAGTAGAGTGAAGTACTGTGATTTTTTTACTTTTTAAGCCCCTCCGTCTGAGCCCAGTCTGCTCTGATTGTGCAGATTATTTCTCTGTTGTGTCTGTTTTGTTTTGTTGGACCTTAAACCCTCCTCAGTGCCACTTTGTGATGGGTTTTTGAACATTTATGAGCTGTTTTTGGTCATTTTTTGGTACATTTTCAAGTGAACGAGTGAAATATTTCCTCTAGTTGATTTATTTTATGACGTGCACACTCTTTTTTTTCAACAGATTATAATACAATATGGGGTTCCAGGCATTTAAACAATTAAGCTTTATTTTAATGTTCAGTAGCTTTTTGCTTTCAATAAAAAATGGCTTAAAAATACTTAATCTCTGCTAATACATCATTTTACTTAATTGTCAGTCTATAAACTATACACTGCACCTTTAAATCATCTCACAAACTAAATGGAACAATTTTAACCTCATTTTCTTCTTATTTCTGAACATAAAAAGGTTTTGGAAAGACAGCGTTTGCACCTGACAGCGGTTCTTTTGAGTTTGGAGCTCATCTGTGAACTTTATTACCTCAATTTCAATCTCTCATTAATGTGACCTGAATTAGATGCTGATTTTACCCGATTTGCGTCAAACAGTGTGGAGTGTGTTGTGATAATAACATTGCATAAATCCCACAGTTTGTTAGAGGTTGGTTAAGTTTATTTTTATAGATCCTGACTGCTTCCATTAAGGCACACATGTCAAACTCAAGACCCGGGGGCCAAATGCGGCCCTTTGCAATGTTTCATGTGGCCCTCCAATGCATTTAGTAGGTCATATTTTTGGCACTAACAGGTTTTAGATGGATTTAAATCAGATTAATTTGATTTGTTCATGAAATCTTAAGCTGATTTTTGGGACTAAGATACATATAATATGCTCAAATACAAATAAAATCTGTTCAAATCCATTTTAAACCTGTTCATATTAAATAAAACCTGTTAAAACCCATCTAAAACCTGCTTAAATCCAAATCAAACCTGTTCAAAGCTAACTTTAACCAGTTTAAATCAATTTAAAATGAGTTCAAATCCAAATTAAACCAGTTTCCTTAAATGGAGGAAATTAATGTTAAAGATAACATTTGTAAAACTCAAATGAATACGAAACCTTCCATTCAAAATTTAATAAAAGCTTCCAAATGTCACCATCTTCGGCCCCTGAAAGGATCCTTATTTACTATTGTGGCCCCTCACCATATTGAGTTTGACACCACTGCATTAAGGTGTCGTTCATCTGAATAAAACTTACTTTTGGCTGTTCCTCTTTTGTCCAAAGTGGTGCCAAAGGTCCCGAGATAAATGTGACATACTCCTGCGTTAAGTTCATTTAAAGGTGAAGCTAAACACTGCAGACTTCAGTGGGATGAAGGCAGGACTTGAAACGGGCTCATAGCTTTTGATTTATGAATTTAAACCACTGTATTTGTGATATATTTAATGTTTTCTCTTTATTTTCCTCTTCTCTGCAGGTCCGCCCGTAAACGTAACCTGCAACATTTTCATCAACAGCTTTGGGTCCATTGCAGAGACAACAATGGTAAGCTCAGTTATTCTCATTCTGTTCCCGTGACGCAGCAGAGACGTGGCGTTTTATTCATCATCAGTCAGAGTTAAATGTGCGGATGTGGGTGATTGTGCGGTTAATGGCAAATGTCACACTTCGCTGCAGCTCCATTTAGCGCTGGGTAATTGTTGCTCCTGAAAAATACCATTAATTGAAATGATGGCTCGGGTTGTGCTGATATTCGGTGCATCCCAAGTTTCATTTTTATTTCCTGTCAAAAATTAAAAAGCTTCATGCCCTCCTGAGTGTTTGGAGACGTCTCCGCCTCATTGAGCCCGTCTCCCATTTTGAACCAGAGTTTGAAAAAACACATTTCTGCAGCAGACATTAGCATAACAACGCTCTCGAAGGAAAAAGTTCAGCTAATTTATTAAACAGAAAGTCGATTTGTGGAGCACCGACCTTCACAGAGAAACCAAGCAGAAAGCATTTGACCTTGGACACTTTTAGAGAGACTTAAAAACATTATTTCCTATTATTTCTTGCTCTGTTTTTTTCTTTTTTTTATTAATTTTTTTATTAATTGTGACCACTTTCACTAGATTCTCTCAAAGACAACAGTGTGTCTCTTCAGGGATAAAAAAAAGTTCAAACATTCAAAGAAAAAAAGGACAAACTAATAACAGATCACATTTGTTTTTTGTTTTTGTGTGTGTTCATGAATTAATGGTGGTGTACACAATTATTTTTCAAGATAAGTGTGAAAAAAAGATCTTTTTACTGTAGTTTAGTGGCGTCTAAAAACCATTTTCTGCTTATTTTCTGTTTTTGTTTGTTTGTTTTGGGGTTTTTTAAAGCTTAATATCGAGTCAGTCTCTGATGTTCTCTGTGAGGCTCTGACATTCACTGACTTTAGGACGATCAGACCATGAGACTGACACAGAAAAAAGTCCAAACACAGAAATAGAAAGGTATGAGGTGAAGAAGTGTGTAGGTCTGTGTTTAGGGCTGGACCTTGGGCCGAGGAGCAGTGATAGATGGAGGCAGTGGTTGGTGCAGCGCTCGGTGAAATCCCAGAGGAGCAGGGCTTTATTCCTGTTTCAGCTTCTTCCCTTTTCACCTCCCACTGATAAAACACACCTGAAGTCACCGAGGCACGTCACCACCTCCCTCCCTCTCCCTCCTTTGACCTTCACTTGTGTCTTTATTCTCCATTTATTCTGAATCCTCACAATGAAGCTTTTTCTTTGATGCTTGTCTTAAAAAACATCTTAGAAAACAGGGAACGTTTCATTTTGTGTGGAAAATATTGCAAATGTGTGTTGGATGGTTACTGCTGATCTTCAAAATTATGCCCCACCTCCTTCATTTTCATCCATCTTTGTTTTGTGTTCTTTTATAAACTCTCTTCTTCTCTTTTTCTCAATACATCTGTGTCATGTGACCAGATAGTTTAAGAAAATCAAGCATTTAATTTGTGACAGTGGTCTTTGAGTTGAATCTCCTAAAGTTTATTGTAACAGGAATCATCTGAAAAAATGAGACCTTAAGACGTGATCTAGTCTTTGTAATTAAGGATTTTAATAGATGAGAATGATCAGTCCACAGCAGGATTTTGTCCAATCACAGCTCACTTCAGGTAAAAAGGAGCGCTCCCATTGGTCGACACTGATGTCAACAACGAAGGAACAAGGAAATAAACCAAGGAAATGGGTTATTCTGTTGAAAATATGTCTTATTTTACGGAGAAACGGCTCCAAAAAGATAAAAATAGAGAAACAGCAGCAAATGAAACATGGATAAATGTTGGAAATGCTTCAGGATCACTACAGTCGGTAAACTCCAAAGATAAAAGTTTCAGCTCAGCTCTAAACTTCAATTTAATGTCATATATTAGTATTCTGTGGTGAAAAATTGGTCTGGTTTTACTTTTTTTTTTAAAGGAGGAGAAGGAAGCAGGAAAGGTTACTATACTTCTGTTGAGAGTGGAGTCTGAAACAAGAAAAACAAAAAATAAAATCAGGTTCTTCAGCTTTAAACCCTAGCTTCTTGTAAAAATAAATGTTTAAAACTACAGTTGTCCAGATTCCAGTGACTCTTGTACACATTTATACTGTATTTAAAGTTATAGTGCATCTGAAGTGGGTAAAGTTTACTGTAAATAATGCACTCTTTAAAACAAGAAACACCTGAAAACTCAACAGCTCTGAAATCTCTATATGGTTTATAAATATGAAGTACTCAAATCTGTGTTGGGGATTACTCCTATTCTTAAAAAGTGGTACTGAGACGTTCTTATTAAGCCGTTGAGTGAATAGATAGAGTCTGAAGTGGGACAGAGACTGCACAGAGCCTTAGTTGGATTTGTGCAGTGCTTTATTTTGTGCTGGATCTGTCACACACAAACCTAAATCTCTTTTTTTTCCCTTTGTCATCCCTCTCTCTTTGTGAGTGTGTGATCTGCGGCGCGTCGGTTCGTTCTGTTTTCCGTTGGAAGACAGCTGAGCTCGGGGAACAGGCTTTACACGCTGTTACTCTCACTGTTATTGCCAGCTGAGCTCGCTGAAAACATGTTGACGTCTGATATTACCGCTCATCGCTGCAGCCGCGTGAGATCCGTCAGCGGTCGGACGGAAATCAGAGTTTTGTCAGGTTTTAGAGATGTTGTCGTTCATTAGTGTTGGAGTCAAAATTAATTTAATCTCTGTGTAAGACTTCTAGGAACTGAGACAGAGTCAAGACAAAGACCAGTTTGTCATTCATTTGTGTTATTTGTTGCGTTAGTGGATATATTTTTGATCTGAGCCAAAGAAAAGTCTCGGCAAGTTTTGACGTAAAATAAAAATTAAAGCTCTATGTCCGAGAATGAGAAAAAGACTGTTAAAAAATTAGTTTGAGATGAGACCTTTAAAATGTTGTATTAAGACCAGTCTCAAAACCATCATATTGTTGATTTTATGTGATTATAGAAAATAGGGTTTTCCAAAGAAAATTTAAAGCCAAAAAATAAAAAAGCAACGAGAAGATACTGCTGATTTTTAGTTTTTTAGTTTTTTTTTTTTGTTTCAGTGGTCGAGACTGGACTTATTTCCCCTGAAATTGATTTGAATTTAATATTACTTTGTACGTATTTTACTTTTATTTTGTTTTGTTGTTTGTTTTTTTTTTGTTTTTTTGTTGTTTGGTTTTTTTTTGACACCACTGGATTTGGACAGGTTTGAGTTGGATTTGAACAGGTTTTAGTTGGATTTGAAAAGGTTTTAGATGGATTTGGACAGGTTTGAGTTGGATTTGAACAGGTTTTAGTTGGATTTGAAAAGGTTTTAGATGGATTTGGACAGGTTTGAGTTGGATTTGAACAGGTTTTAGTTGGATTTGAAAAGGTTTTAGATGGATTTGGACAGGTTTGAGTTGGATTTCAACTGATTTTAAATGTATTTCAACAGGTTTTAGTTGAATTTGAAAAGGTTTTAGATGGATTTGGACAGGTTTTAGTCAGATTTGAACAGATTGTATTTGAATTTAAACAGTTTTTGTTTATTGTTTTTTTTTTGTTGTTTGTTTTTTTTTCCTTCTTTCTTGAAATAATGGAACTTGCTCCATGAAAAACAAATATTCATAAAAAAATATGTGTTATATATGTCATATATGTATTTGGTTTGTACTAGATATAAGTAAAGATAAGTGAGTTTTCCAAATAAACCTAATGAACCTAATGAAACTTTTTGTCTGAACTTCCCAAAACCTCAGTTGCGTTTTGTTCCAATTTCCAAACTAGTTCCACAAAAAATAATATCTTTCTGAGACAAGTGAGAAAAAAACTTTCTGATTTAGATTTTTTCCAGACCTCATTTAAATCTGTGTAAAAACCAGACGAACACAGTCCTGATGTGAACTACAGAGGACACTGAAATTTGTCAGGAAATGGAAAATGTCACGGTCCAATCACTAAATCATTAAAATGGTGTCATTTTAAAGCTCAACTTGTCAACTTTAAGATACAACGGACTAAACTGAGTCTGATCCAGAGTCTGGGAGAAAAAAGATGAGGACAAACGAACAAAAGAGGATTTAGGGACAATAAGGACAATGTGAGGGTGAAATAAGGCCATGTTTTACAGTGTTTTATGTGCTTTAGTGCTTTTATAAAACCCCCTTCTGAACTCAAACCTCCAGATGGAAGTTTTCTGGTGACGCCGCTGTGGTTATTTTGAGTCGACTCGGTGTGTTTTTGAGTGTGAGCCGAGCAGATGTGTTTCCTGAGCATCTGTAACCTCCGCTGCTCGTCTCAGCGGCAGCAGACGGAGACGACGGAGACAAACAGAAGAAGAACGGCCTCCGCTGCTTCTTCTGTTGTCGCCTGTTCATGACAAAACAGCTGTGTCAGACTTAAACACGTCCATAAAAGACACAGATAGAAATTCGGTTTGTATTGAATTGAATATGTATTTGAAGAGGTTAGTGCATCGGTCTTGGGCCTTGTTTCAATCTGTTCTGGTCCCAAACCTTGAAAATTAAGAAATTAATGAAAAATAAACTTAAACAACTCATAGATACTTGGCTTGTTACTAAACTAAAAGGTGCTTACTTACATCAAATAATGGGAATGTTTTTAATGAATTTTAAAGCCATTATCATCAGTTTTTTATTGTTTTATTTCTTTTTAACCTTTTTACCATTGGTTTATTCAATTACTGTGATGTTTTTAGGCTTTTTTTTAGTTCCTCTGGACATTTTCTGTATGTGGTGTCCAAATGTCTGGTCAAGATAAACATATTTGTAGGAAATAAGCCAATGTTTATGGAGCCAAGTACTTTTAGATGTTTTTCTGCTCTATATCACACTGTATAGTATTCCTACCATTGACGTGAATAGAAATTAGAATTGGTTCAATCATTTAAGATTTTATTGAGTGATATGTTGTAATTTAGAAAGTTTTGCCTCCTTTTAGTTCTGTACTTCATTACACTCTCAAAGACAACCCTAATGTTCATTTAGTGGCATTTGTTTCACAGAAAAACTATTAACATTCATAATAAATACACAAAATCAAGCCGTAGTTGAGCATTAATAACTGTTATTATGAAATAATTAATACACAATTTATAGATGTTTCTGAAATCTCATTTATATGTAGAATTATACAGAACTAAAATGTGAGTAACGATCTTTCTGCTGGTTATTAATGTAGGAGTAATGCTTTGTAAATGATTAGACTGTTACTTGTGCTTAATTATATGTAAGTTTTACCAATAATTCTCACAGATTGTCACTTTAATGCTGCAAATACATGCATCATTTCTGCAGTTCACCATTTTAGGGGCAGTTTTTCTTCATAGATTCTTTATTTACCTTCATTTCTGAAAGGATTCAAGTGTTTTTTTTGCACATTTCGGGTCAAATTGCAGCATTTAAACGTAACCAAGTGAGCTGCATTAAGAGAGCATCTGCTTCAGAGTTTTGTTTTGTTGGAAGAGGCCTTATTCCACCTGAACTAACTCACACTTTTGGGGCGTTATGAACCCTTCTGCGACCTCATATACATATTATCTTTCTCTTCGGAGCGACGTCTACTCCGGTTGTGCCCTTTCGGAGCCGCTGTGTTTGACTGATGATACGGGCCTCTCCTCCCGTCGATAGACCCGGCTCGTTTTGGCGCCGTTTGGAGTTATTCATCATATTCTCGTAACGGAGGAGAGGGCGGCGTGTTCGCGAAAGGTCAGCCTCATTTGTTGCGGGGAAAGTACGGAGTCTGACGCGAGAGACGGACGGGTGTGGGCCGCCGTTTACTGTAATGCAAAAATAACAGGAAAACTGACAGCGCGGTGTTAATGGAGTTTATAATGAGGAGGAAAAAGAGAGAAGAAAGGATAAGAATAGGGCTTTTTCTCAAAGTATGAAGCCGAAGAGTCGAGTTCACGAGGGATTGTCTTAAACGTCACTCATCTGTGTCACTTTGGTTATAATCACGACTAACCCAAACAGAAAAAGAGCACTGTAAATGGCAGCTGCTACAATTTACATAATGCACATCTTGCTCAAGGAAACTACACTTTACAGATTTACACTAAATAAAACTGCATAAGTGCTGCATAATGTCAGCTCTGCATCTGGTTAAAAGCATTTATTTCCAATGGAGCAACACATCTCTGTCATGACCTCTTGGTTTGAACAATTTCATGCATTTCTTTGTAAATATAAGCAAATTTAACGTTTTTTTTAAGGCCATATCGAGGGTAGAAGTAGTTTTTATGAGAAAAGCATGTATTTTAAGATCTTTAACTTTATTCTCCTACTTATATTGTTCATAAAACTGACTTATTGTGTCGCTTATTTTGAAAACTCGCCAGATTTTATTGAAGTGCACTTATATTGGGCATGTCTGAATAGGAATATATGCTTTTACTTCTTTTAGATTCTGTTGAGAATATTAAAGAATATGAAGTGAGTAAGACTGGAGCGTATTAGTCTCATACAAAACCAATTTTAAACACCCAACAAAGGCAGACCTACAGACAAAGGACTGTGTGCCCATTTAAATGCTTCATAAATAGATCGTAATAACTCAGGCCTTCAGGTGATTGGCCTCACTATTAACATATCCACATAATGGACTCATCTTGGTTAAAATGATAAATGGCAAAGAGAAAGAAACCTCTGCAATTTCTTTTAAAGCAGTGGTGTCAAACTCAAAATGGTGAGGGGCCACGAAAGTTAATAAGAATCCTTTCAGAGGCTGAAGGTGGTGGTATTTGAGAAGCTTTTATTAAATGTTAAATGTGAGATTTCATCTTCATTTGAGACTTACAAAAGTTATCACACAAACTATAATTTCCTTCAGAAACAGGTTTTAGTTGGATTTGAACAGGTTTGAGTGAGATTTCAACAGGTTTCAGTCAGATTTGAACAGGTTTGAGTGAGATTTCAACAGGTTTTAGATGGATTTGAACAGGTTTTAGTCAGATTTCAACAGGTTTTAGTTGGATTTCAACTGATTTTAGATGGATTTCAACAGGTTTTAGTTGAATTTGAAAAGGTTTTAGATGGATTTGAACAGGTTTCAGTCAGATTTGAACAGGTTTGAGTGAGATTTCAACAGGTTTTAGATGGATTTGAACAGGTTTTAGTCAGATTTCAACAGGTTTTAGTTGGATTTCAACTGATTTTAGATGGATTTCAACAGGTTTTAGTTGAATTTGAAAAGGTTTTAGATGGATTTGAACAGGTTTCAGTCAGATTTGAACAGGTTTGAGTCAGATTTCAACAGGTTTTAGATGGATTTGAACAGGTTTTAGTCAGATTTCAACAGGTTTTAGTTGGATTTGAACAGGTTTTAGATGGATTTGGACAGGTTTTAGTTGGATTTCAACTGATTTTAGATGGATTTCAACAGGTTTTAGTTGAATTTGAAAAGGTTTTAGATGGATTTGAACAGGTTTCAGTCAGATTTGAACAGGTTTGAGTGAGATTTCAACAGGTTTTAGATGGATTTGAACAGGTTTTAGTCAGATTTCAACAGGTTTTAGTTGGATTTCAACTGATTTTAGATGGATTTCAACAGGTTTTAGTTGAATTTGAAAAGGTTTTAGATGGATTTGAACAGGTTTCAGTCAGATTTGAACAGGTTTGAGTCAGATTTCAACAGGTTTTAGATGGATTTGAACAGGTTTTAGTCAGATTTCAACAGGTTTTAGTTGGATTTGAACAGGTTTTAGATGGATTTGGACAGGTTTTAGTTGGATTTCAACTGATTTTAGATGGATTTCAACAGGTTTTAGTTGAATTTGAAAAGATTTTAGATGGATTTGGACAGGTTTTAGTCAGATTTGAACAGATTGTATTTGAATTTAAACAGTTTTTGTTTATCTTCAAAATTATCTCAAATTTAAATCATGTTCAAATTCAATAAATAAAACCTAGTGACACAAATATCACCTTCTAAATGTATTAAAGAGCCACATTAAACATAAACGTGTGACGTATGTTTTAAAAGCTCTCTCTGTTCTCTGTTATAATCTCAGTCTCTATATTCAGCGCTCGGTGGCATTTAGCTCAGGCCGGCATCGCTCTAATTGTCAATTATTCTCTTCGGTGCAGGCTGAAGGTGTCATTTAGAGGTGTGGTGTGGCAGAAGTGCATTGTGGGACAGGGACATGCCAGTGACCCTACACTTGAACAAAACAGTCGAACGGTTGTTTTCTGCTAAATAACAACACAAAAAAGCACTATTTTAAAGTTAAATATCCGTTAGATCTATTTCCAGTGTGTCCCTGCAGGGCTACCGTAGTTGTTTACATGCTGTTAGAGGAGTGGTTGCTTTCTGCACTTTTTATATCAACAAAAACTACCCACAACCACCTTTACTTTAATATATTTTTATCATGTTGTTCATAAAAAGAGACAAGCACTTAATCCAGTCGTTTAATTTAATCAGAAAAGCACTAAATGACCGAAAATGATTTAAATGAAATGTCACTTTTACACACAACTTATGTAAAAAAAGCAAAAAAGATGAATTATGTATTGGTTAAAGTAATAAACGGATGGAAATTGCACAAAGATCAATGTATTTTTTAGATAAAGGCTCATAAATTGGTGAAGGTTGGAAACTTCATGTGTGAGTTTTGTAAATAAATGTCTTCACTTTCCAAATGTTCTCACTGGTGCTTTTGGAGAAGACTGTAGGAGACGTATTGATCCAGAGATGAACAGACTGAAACTGAAACTAAACTCTGCAGGCTGGGTTTAACCTTTGACCTCACCAGGATGAAATCTGCTCAATTTTACGATTTAGTGAGTTTTCAGATTGTCAGAAGTCAAATATTAGTTTAGAGACAGCGTTTCTGAATCTGTGCGCTGATCATTTGTTTTTTGATGTTTTATACAATACGTGGATTCAAACAGGTTTTAAATCTGACAGATATTTATTCTTTTCTGTCAGTTTCCATGCGTCCTTAAACCCATCCATCTAAGACTCTCAGCTCTTGGAAAAACACATTTTTCTGGTGCGTATCCATCTGTGTCAACGGAAGACTTTTCAAGATGGTTGCTCGTTGTTAACAGTTTACATGGATCATCTGTAGATTCAGCTTCATCCATCTTAGTGACCTTTACAGTCGCACATTTGTATTTTCTGATGGAGATATACATTATTTATTTGAGTTTCTTGGACATAAAAGACAGATGATTACAGTAAAGGTTTTTTTTTTTAGTCTGATTGATAATACTAATAATAATCATGGGAAAATTGACTCAAATAAAACAGATGAATTCCTCGAGGGAGGGTCCTAGCTTCAGCGCCATGTTGTTCACTCAAAGGAGACACGGAGACAGGCGTGAAGACCCCTAACCAGTGTTCACCGGACCATTAAACCCCGTCCATCACTGGGTGCTCTCTGTCGATCTGCTCTTCTGGGTTTCAGACAGCGGCGCTCTGACCCCTGATGAGATCTTTTTACTTCACCTCCATCATCTTTTGTCTTAAAGGGACATCTCACTGTAGAGACATGGAGTGGGAGGAGCTAATAGCGTGAGCCGGACTGAAAATATACTGCTACACCAATGAAAACGATGGAAAACTTGTAAATAACAGCTTCTAGGTCTTGACTTGAGGCTTAAACTGGGTCAGATCTCTTCTTTTATGAATCTAAGCAATAGTCTACAAATTAGTTTACAGTGAAATACTTCTTCAATACAATATTAATACAAATAAACTGAAAAAGAAGAATTTATGAACAATAGAAACAAAATATTAAAATGAAGGTCTTGACTTACAACAAGCACCAAAATACACACAAGCTCGATATCTCGCTCAGAAAAAGAGCAAACTTATTTATTGCCTCCTCCACATTTAGGCCGTGACTTTTACACATTTTTGTTCTTAAAGAGAATATTTAACATGCCACAAATGGTAAAGACCATTTTTAAATAAACACCTGAAATTAACAGTGTTCCTACGTGTCCTAAAAGAAAGTTTAATCATTTTTAAGGAGGACTTTTCCTGTTGTGGAAATGACTTGGAGATTGAAGAATCGTCCAAATATCCTGGGAATAATCTATGTTGGATAATTATACATCGGCCATTTTTATTGATTATTTTCAGGATTGCAGCTGTAAATTGTGGTTTGAATGTAGCTTTAAACTCAACTGGGTTTACATAAACGATCCAACATAATTTTATAAACCTATTGGGAATTATAGTTTTTATTTGTGACCCTCGGAGATATTTATAGTTGAGTTTTAACCTTCTGAGTCAACTGCAAATGTGAATTTTTGAGTGAATTTTCCCACTCTGGGATCAATAGCTCTGTTACGTAATGTTACAATGAATGAGAAAAGGCTGTATTGAATTGTCAAGAAAAGTCCTGGAAGAAGTATTTCCTAAAATGAATGAAAACCCTGGATTAAGAGGGTTGTGTCTTTAGTTAATCAGTTTGAGCTCTTTTTTTTCGTTCACTCATGGAAACAGGTTTATAGTTTCTCTTATTGTTAGGAGGGACTCTTTTTGACACGAAGTAATACATTATTTTGAGTCTCTTTGTCGAGTCACATCAACAAACCCAGAGTCCAGTATGAGACAGGACCCTTACAGTGGAGAGTTTTGGGTTTGGACCCTTCAGGTGAAACAGCTACTGCAGCACTTTATTTAGAGACAGAAAATCAATATGGCTCTGACAGTTGAAATAATGAGTGGTGCACGACAGATTTCAGTCTCGTGCAGCGTAATCTTGCCCAGATCTTTTAATATGCTCTGTCTCCTTGCTTTATTGTTTAATCTGACTCACTGCGGTCCTTAACCTTGTGTTTGGTGTCTGTTGCGTCTCCTCTCAGGACTACAGAGTGAACATCTTCTTGCGGCAGCAGTGGAACGACCCGAGGTTGGCCTACAGCGAGTATCCCGACGACTCGCTGGACCTCGACCCCTCTATGTTGGACTCCATCTGGAAACCTGACTTGTTCTTCGCCAACGAGAAGGGAGCCAACTTCCACGAGGTCACCACCGACAACAAGCTGCTGCGCATCTCCAAAAACGGCAACGTGCTCTACAGTATACGGTAAGAAGCTCGGTTTGTGGGTTGACGTTTAAGGTGGATATTTTAGCAAGATGGACATAGATGCAATTCCCATCAACTCTGTTTAGATCTACGCCCCTTTTCTCAGAGGATTACCATCATTTTTTCTGCTCCATGTTGGCATTTACAGCCCACAACTTTACTTTTTCCCAACACTATTTTGTAGATCTGAGCCTTTTACTGTAAACCTACTCTAGATTTTTATTTTCTACCTTTAGACAAAACAAGTTGATTATGAATTGGGTTGGCACTAAATAAGTCTATTCATCAGTGAATCTCAATATAAAGCAGATAATTAAAGCCAATCTGAGAAAATATGTTCTGTTTACTTGCCTTTAAACTAGAGGAGCCCAATCTTTTTCCCTCGTAGGGCCGAAGCGGAATTGTATTAGTGATCTTTTGTGTGTGATTAAAAGAAATACTCTTCCTCCCAGCTTTGTTTACAATGCCTTTTGTCTGTGGACCTCTGTCGGTCTGCTTTGTTCCTAATTGGACTCGTGAACTAAAGCTATTTGACCCAGACCTTTCAAAAAAAAATCCATCCAAATTCTTTATCTTTACAATAAGTTTCAACCGTCAAAGCAGTAGTTTTTATGCAATTCCAGTCACTAAACCTGATGATCCTTGGTGAACCAAAACTAAAAAGTAAGAAACCTCACTGACCTCATAAAACATAAACAAACAAATGACCCGAGCATAAACAAAGACCTAAACAAGAGTGAATGAACTTATATTAGTTAAAAGCTAAAGTTACTGTGTAATAGCTGTTTTCTTTTGGTATTTAAATTTATCAAGAAGCTGAAACTTCCTGTGAATTTATTAAGTGCAAAGTAAGAGTAAGTCCACTTGTGCTCGAGAGCGAAGCAAAGTTTGAAAGTGAAGGAGAGACATTATAAGCTGGAAGGTTTTATAGAAACAATAAAACTTTGATGGATGATGGAGAATGACTGCTGCTCTGACATTGCCTTTATTGCACGGCCTTCATCCTCCACTTCTTATTGCATCAAAGTTGGAGTTTTTATTTGCTCCGGAGCTTCTTTTTTTCCCATTTTTTTTATCTTTCTATCTCCGAGACATCCCATTCGAGGCTGTCAGAGTTATAGCCGCCCTCCGCCGACAAACCCGGCCTCCCGCCTGTGAGTTTTATTGCCTGGGCTCGGGGCGAAGCGGCATGGTAATCTCCTGAGCTTGTTGGTATTCCTGCTGTGAGTCTGATCCGTTATCGCCGTCACTTTTCACCTCCGCATCCAGAGAAAGGAGGAGCCCGAATGGTCCTTTAGAAACACCCTCACTTCGTTTTTTTTTACTCGACGAACACCCAACGATCAACTCGGAAAGCGACGTTCTGCCTCGGGATATGAAGGCATCCGGAAGGAAAGTTGGTTTTGCTTTTTTTTACGTTTATTGCTCACCGTCGAGACCCGCGAGAGGGAGTCATGACCGATGGCTGCGTCTGCGCCAAGATGAAAGTCGACTTCTGAGATTGAACTGTCAGATTCACACGCTGTACTTCAAAAGGAAATGTATGTTTTTTTCCTGTGAGACTCATATGTAGCTCGGCTTGTACATGTGAGCTGGGTATCAACCTGGAATCCTTCATGAACAAATCACAACACGGAGAAAAGACCCAGAAAGAAATCTTCTTATGAGTCTTCTTGAAGCTGCAATACAAATGTCCAAAGCTCACTATCTCAGGCTGAATATTCATCTTTAATATTCTTCATAGTAAGATTACTTTTTAAGATATCTTGATGATGATTAAACACTTTTTTGTATCAAAAACAAGGAGAATGTACATGAAAACATTTTTATTCTTTCCATAAATGATTGTGGTCTTTGTGGTTGGACCAAATAATCCCAGATAATTGGAAAGTCTGTCTTATTTTAGTTCATATAATCAAATAACTCAAATAAACTCCTAAATGTCTGACCTGGTTTTGTCTTTTTGGAGATGGTCAATCAGAATCAGATTTATTTTATTGTTACAGACAAGACGAATAAAAAGATAGTAAAAAATATAATAAATCAAAATACAGAACCCAAAGAACACATCAGTAAAAATAAATAAGCATTTTAAAATATTATAAAGAAAAGCAATCTCTTAAAATAATATTAATAAAGAATAAAGCCAAATGTTTATCCTTAAATACCATAAATGTATTGTTATTGGTGAGTCCCCTCTTGTTTCTAATACTGAGGTTACATTATCTACTCTATTATTATTACCTTTTGCACAAACAGAACAAAAGCAGAGTCTCTTCTCTCTTTAATAAAAGGCTGTAACTCTGCAGCGTTTGGGTTTTAAAAGGTGTCAGGCACAAACCACAGGAGAGCGGTCTTTCTGTGAATCTGGGCCATGTGCGGAGGACGAATCATGTGTGTAATACAAATTCAGCATCCTGTCAGGGACCGGGACGATGTGCCGACGCTGCAGAGTTTATTCGGTACATCGGGCCCAGTGGACGCTGTAACCGAGGGTGTCCTGTTAGTCACAACAAAATGAGTCCCTCCTGCAACAACTGGAGTCTGACAGCTGCTGTTCTTCACAAACTCGGGGCTTAGCTGCTCCTTCAAAAGCACAAGTGGAGAACAAAATGAACCAACACGTGGAAAGCAAACAAAAGTTAAAGGTTACATGTTTTCTTTTGTGCTATAAAGTGAATCGGGGACAAAAACGGACAAAAAATGACGCTGAAATCACACAAAACGAGCGAGACTTTGACTCTTCGTTCCTCTCTGGTCTTGAGGTTTTATGAGGGGTTTAAAGACAGTGAACGTGCAACATTTGTCTGAAGAAAACCCTTAAATAAACGTACATCGTCACAAATCTCAGCAGACGTTTGAAGGAGAGTCTCGTCGGGTTTTCAAAGCTGCACTAAACAGAGCGACTCAGCAGCTCAAACGTCACTCACACAGATCTCAGTGTCACAGTAAACACAAGAAAGAGAAATGAACGAGGATGAATATTTACAGACTTCTTCACAGCAAGGAATATTATACAAAAGAAAAGGAACAAACTGTCTCCTAAAAATGCAGAGATGCTCATATTTTCAAAGAAAGACCTCTCATTATGATTATTATTTTGAAAAGTGTGCTTTGTTTCCTTTTTGATCCATGTAGCTCCAGATTTAGTCGTGTTTTAAGCTTAATGTGTGTCCAGTAAAATAAATCTGAAGCTGACTGAAGGTATATTTGGATGTAGCCAGAGCTTTATTTATGTAATTATTTTTTGTTTCTGTTGCCTTTGTAGTAACTAAATGAGTAAATAAAAAATAAATTATTAAAACAATGTACAGTGTTTTTAAGAACTGTGAATGTATTACAGGCAAACAACAATGATTTGCCTCAAAAATCAGACCATATCAAACCTTTTTGGTAACATTTTGAGCATGTTTGAATATTTCCAGTTGTTTATTTGCTTCCAGAAATTGAAAAATTGCCAGATCTGTGTTTAGAAGCATTATTATCCTGAATATTAGTTTCTCCATAATGTGTTTGTCAAATAAATCAAACACAACTAGTCTGAATTTAGATCATTTTAACCACTTCCTTGTCGCTCTGACTCGAACAAAAGCTGCCATAACAAACACATGTCATTCCTGTTTTATTAAAGCCTTCGTTTAGAGTTATTTCCTAAACTTTTCTTCTTTCAATACTCATAAAAGAAATCAAAAACACATGAGATATGAGCTGTTATCTGTCAGCGTGTGATGGAGAGCTCAGAGCAGGGCCCGTCCCGGTCTGTTTGACTGATAAAGCACAGTTAATCCTCTTACTGCATGTGTTTGTGTTTCTGTGTGTGTTTTGGCAGAATAACACTGGTGCTGGCCTGTCCCATGGATCTGAAGAACTTCCCCATGGACGTCCAGACCTGCATCATGCAACTGGAGAGCTGTGAGTCCCACTAACACGTTCAACTTAGACGATTGTGTCTCATGTTAAGGAGTAAACACACTCTGTCTCACTCTTTATTCATTTATAGAACAGCTCCATAACTTCCAAAACTAAAGTATAATATTGTTGCATTGAATCAAGAAGCTCAGAATAGCTACAATATGAAAAAAGAGTGAGTAGTGATTGTATTTTGTTTGTTTGTGGAGGTATAGCTTTGGGGTGTGTTGGGGAAATTCCTTCATACACTAATAAAGATAAGATAAGACTTTATTGATCCCACAATGGAGAAATTCACTTGTGACGGCGGTTCACATACAATATAGTGCAAAAGAAAGTGTTAAATAAATAAATAAATAAAATAAATAAAAATAAAAAAAATAAATAAAATAAAATAAAAAATAATAATAATAATAATAATAATAATAAATAGTATTTAGTGAGCATGCAATGAAAATATATACAAAGACTCAAAAAAAAAAAAAGAAAGAAAAAAAGAATATGAATGAACGTGTAAAGAAACTTTAAAAGGTAAAAAAAATAAAATAAAATCAGTATAAGACCCAAAACACTTAGGTTACACAGCAGGAGGTTCTCAGGGAGTGGAACAAAGCTTTCTGTGTGTTCTGTTGTCGTGTTTGTAACAGTTCCAAAAAGGTGTGAGTGTCAAATCAAGAGAAATATAAACACCTTTATAAAGAAGTCAAATTAACTATGACACTAACTATCACAAATAATAAACATAAATAAAAAGGCAAGAGGCACATCTGGCTAGAGAATGACTCCAGGTTTAGGGTCATTTATTGTTATTGTATAATCTAACCCTATTTTTGCAAATCCAATGGAAAACTGACAACACGTCGTTCGGGAAAACCCCGGGGCTTTTACAGACAGTGAGTGAAAATAAAAGAATATAGAGGCTTAGGTCGATGGGTCGCGCAGCAGCCACAGATATGATATAGATTTTCTCAGTGGCCTTTTCATTCTTTGATCAAACGTGAGAGGAATCACTGCAGCGGGAGCACTTTTTACCGCCGGTCAGCGACTCAAACGGACAACAATACACTTTTACACTGATTTTAAGAGCTCTAAATGAAGTGACAGAGAGACGCCGCCGGGTTTGACTCTGGGACGGTTCAGGCTACGGGACGGTCTGGTTTATAAAAGACACGATCTAACGGCACGTTCCTCGTCTCGCTCACAGTCGGCTACACCATGAACGACCTCATATTCGAGTGGGACGAGAAGGGGGCCGTGCAGGTGGCTGACGGCCTGACGCTACCTCAGTTCATACTCAAAGAAGAGAAGGACCTGCGCTACTGCACCAAGCACTACAACACAGGTGAGTAAAGAGACTTGATTTACTGAAGAATAACACTGTACCTTTTCTAAAATCTGTAAATTAGGGTTGATTCACCGCTACAAATGATCACAATTAGTAAAAATTATTAATACTTTCCTTTTTGAAAGATATGTAATAGGGAACAAATGGTTTTAGTTGTTTCAGATGAATTTGAACATGTTTTAAATGGACTTAAACAGGTTGTAGTTGGATTTGAACAGGTTTTAAATGGACTTGAACAGGTTGCACTTGGATTTGAACAGGTTTTAGGTGGATTTGAACAGGTTTTAAATGGACTTAAACAGGTTGTAGTTGGATTTGAACAGGTTTTAGGTGGATTTAAATAGGTTTTAGTTGGATTTGAACAGGTTTTAAATGGACTTAAACAGGTTGTAGTTGGATTTGAACAGGTTTTAGGTGGATTTAAACAGGTTGTAGTTGGATTTGAACAGGTTTTAGGTGGATTTAAACAGGTTGCAGTTAGATTTGAACTGGTTTTAGGTGGACTTAAACAGGTTGTAGTTGGATTTGAACATGTTTTAACTTGATTTGAACAAGTTTTAGATAGATATCAACACGTTTTAGTTGGATTTGAACTGGTTTTAGTTTGATTAGAACAGATTTAGCTTGATTTGAACATGTTTTAACTTGATTTGAACTGGTTTTAGATAGATTTCAACAGGTTTGAGTTTGATTTTAACAGGTTTTAGTTGGATTTGAACACCTTTTAATTGGAATCGAATAGGTTTTAGTTGGATTTGAACAGCTTTTAGTTGTATTTGCTTAATTTTCGACACAGATGATGAAGAGATGGTGAAAATGCAGAGTTAAAATCATGTAACTAGTCCAAATGGAGCCCAAAAAACATAGAAACTAGGGTTGACTGGGACACACAACGGTAAATGTAGATGTTACTGATCATTTTTCTTACACATTCGTAGCTTTGCCCTAATATTCTTGTTCATTGTGTTCATTGTTTCTTCTGCCTTTTGATAATGACTTCCTTTTGGGACTTTAACTCAGGAAATGTTTTGTCAGAAGCAGTAAATTGTCCCAAAATTGAAAAAGCAAATCAGAACAAATATTACTAATAACTGTAAATCAATCTGTTAAAGTCCAGAGGCTTTTAAAGCATCTAAAATCATAGCAGCTGTATCCCAAAGCCTTAAGACAAGCACTGATTTTGATTTGAATTTCCCAAAGTACAAACTATAAGAGAAACCTACACTGAAGTGGAAATATCTACTCCACAAATACTCTTCCTGTTTTGACAGTGTCATAAAACTTTCAGTGGCTTCGAAAGAAAGAAAGAAAACAAGTGTGGGCTGAGCTCAAACTCAGAAATAAATCATAAATATAACTGTAATAAGAAAAGGACTGGGCTAGAGTCATATTAAACCAGAAGAGAAGGGATTTAAATATATCCAAACTTTTATTATTATTTCACAGAGATTTACAGAAATGAAACACAGTAATATTACATACAGACACATATAAATCTACCTTGTGTCGTGTATTAAACCCTCTTTTCTAGGTTTATTTATAATTACAACAGAACAGGCTCCTTTCCTCTTTCTGTATTTTGTTTAAATCCATGAAGCCTCCATTTTATCCAAAGGTTAATAGATTAATAGAACTTAATGATTAATAAACTGTACACACTGAAATATCATTTATATGTAAAATTATACATGGGGTTTTTGTTAAGACTAAAACATTTATAACAATGTTTATAACGTAATTGTGATTATTAATGTTGGATTAATGCTTTGTAAATGATGGATTAAGTTAGAAGAAGTGTTCCCAGCATTTGTTCTAAATCTTGTTTTGTATCTGTTCAGCTTTTATTACCTTCTTTTTATGACAGATCGACGGCAAATGCTCCAAATTAGTGAATGCTTTGCCAGAACATTTAGGTCAGTGGAGTCCAACTCAAAGTGGGGCCACGATAGTTAATAAGAATCATTTCAGAAGCAGAAGATGGAGACACTTTTTATCAATTTTGAACGAAAGGCTTCATTTTCATTTGAGTTTTAAAGAAGTTAGTTGGATTTGAAAAGGTTTTAGTTGGATTTGAACAGGTTTTAGTTGGATTTGAACAGGTTTTAGTTGGATTTTAAAAGGTTTTAGTTGGATTTTAACAGGTTTTTGTTCTATTTGAACAGGTATTGGTTGGATTATAACAGGTTTTAGTTGGATTTGAACAGGTTTTTGTTGTATTTGAACATGTATTAGTTGGATTTGAATGGTGTTAGTTGTATTTTAACAGGTTTTTGTTGGATTTGAAGGGTATTAGTTGTATTTTAACAGGTTTTTGTTGGATTTGAATGGTATTAGTTGTATTTTAACAGGTTTTTGTTGGATTTTAACAGGTTTTAGTTGGATTAAAACAGGTTTTAGTTGATTTTGAACATGTTTTAGTTGGATTTGAACAGGTTTTTGTCGTATTTGAACAGCTATTAGTAGGATTTCACAGGTTTTGATGAATTTGAACAGGTTTTATTTGTCTTTGCAGAAAAACTGGCTTATTCTATAAAACCTAGTGGCAAAAATATCACCTACTACATTTATTGTGATGTTTATTATGTGATTTAGAGCATGTCTTGTGAGTTCATTTTGCTTTAGCAGCACAAAATTCACCTGTAAGTATCTGCAATGATGAGTCAGAAATTAAAAAGTTCTATATTCGACACAGATGATGTTGAGGTGGTGAAAAAGCAGAGTTCAAATCATGAAACTCGTCCTAATGGAGCAGGAGTAGGTCGTTTATGAGCTCCACAGGAAGTCAGCAACATCAAAAAACATATGTACTGTCGCAGAAAAGGAGTAAAAATACACAAGAGCAGAAAATGAAAGGCTCCAGGAGAGTCCCTCGCCGGATGGGAGGGAGGGACGGGGGGCCGCCACGCTCTGTTTCCCCTCCAGGTCGTCCAAGTGTGGCTGAAAACCATCTGTCCCGTCCAGCTCTCCGGCCCACGACTGTTACACTCCAGAGAAAACACACAGATAGAGGAAAGAAAAGTCAAATATATAGAACTATCAGCCCGGAAAGATAGGACCTGGACCAAAATAGGACGAGTTGAATAGGTTTGTAGATGTACGAGAGAGGATCGGACAAAAAACATGAGACAATGAGACAAAACACCTGTAAGTTAATGTCTTTTAATGCATTAATCTTCATTTGAGTTTTACAAAAGTTATGACACAGACAATAATTTTTTTTTTATGGAAATTGGTTGTAGTTGGATTTGAACAGGTTTTAGATAGATTTTAACATGTTTTAGTCAGATTTTAACAGATTTTAGCTGATTTTGAAATGGTTTTAGATGGATTTGGACAGGTGTTAGTTGATTTTGAACAGGTTTTAGATGGATTTGCACTGGTTTTAGTTGATTTTGAACAGGTTTTAGATGGATTTGCACTGGTTTTAGTTGATTTTGAAAAGGTTTTAGATGGATTTAGACAGGTTTTAGTTGAATTTGAACAGGTTTTAGATGGATTTGCACTGGTTTTAGTTGATTTTGAACAGGTTTTACATGGATTTGGACAGGTTTTAGTTGGATTTCAACAGATTTTAGTCAGATTTTAACAGGTTTTAGTTGATTTTGAGCAGGTTTTATATGGATTTGGACAGGTTTTAGTTGGATTTCAACAGATTTTAGTCAGATTTCAACAGATTTTAGTTGATTTTGGACAGGTTTTAGTTGAATTTGGACAGATTTTAGTTGATTTTGAACAGGTTTTAGATGGATTTGGACAGGTTTTAAGTGTTTATTTATCTTTGTTGCAAAATCAAATCCATCTAAATTCAATAAATAAAACCTAGTGTCAAAAATATCACCTTCTAAATGTATTGAAGGGCCATTTAAAACATTGCAAATGGCCTCATTTTGCCCCTGGGCCTTGAGTTTGACATGTGTGATTTAATGGATGACGAAGAACCTCCACAGACACCTGCTCTTATGGCATTTCTACATTTCCACTTGATTTTTTTTGATAATCATAAACATAAAGCTTGTCGAGGGTTAGTTCTTTTCGTTAATAAAAGCTACTCTCTAACTCTGATGACTGACGGATCACGACAGATTCCAATTCCCTAAAGAACCCCCTCCCCCCGTTTGTGTTTGTGTTTGTGTTTGTGAGAGGAGCCTGATTAGTTTGGACTGAGAGCCATCACTCACTGACGCCGTGTCGTCTTCTGTCGCTGCTGAGGAGACGGATGGGCCTCCTTCAGAAAGGCCCTGACACTAAACACATCAGACACACAGAGGTCATAATCCACACAGATCTCATGGAAACACTTAGAAGACTGCTTTTTCTTTCATAAAATCACTTCCTGTGGCTGTCCTTATATGGTCGTTCTAGTTTGAATCATGTTATTTAATTAAAACGCAAAATGGAGCCTGTAGTTTGGAAACATTCACACATTTTATTTATTTTTAATCTTTTTTGTGGATTTATTCTCATCCCGTTCCTCTCTCATGTGTCCTGCAATAATATCCAAACCAGACTGTAATAGAAAATCACACATTAGGCTAAATAATAATAAACATAACCCTGGATTTTCCCTCGAATACGTGCTGTTGATGTGCATTGTTTTACCAGAAAAATAATCAGATTTGATTAAATACACTGTAAATGCATATATTTATAAGCGCCAAAACTATTAAAACTGGAATTAAAAGGCTTTCAAACCAGGTGCATCATGTACTGACTGTAGAAGCAGAGCGAGTGAGAATAGAGTAATAGTAATAGCTTATAAAACTGAGCCTTTCTATTTTATTTTTTTTTCTCTTGCTCTGGTTATTTTGAAAATCCATCTTCCTGTTTGTCTCAGTTCTGCTTCACACGTCCAGAAAAATAGACCAGAAATCTAATATTTGAAGTGATTCTTGTAGCTCTGGTTCTGGGACACTGCTCTTACTAATAAGTGAAATATAAAAATAATAATAATAATAATAACAATAATAATGTGCTATGCCATCACCTTTAACGTTACTCCTGTGTCCAAATCCAGGCAGCTGTCATCTTTTATTGTAACATTTTAATACTGTTTTACACGTCTCTTTTATTATTGTGTTTGACGGGAAAACATTTTAGTCGTTTTAATCATTTTTTTAATGTTGCAGTTCCGTAAATGACCAGTAGTGCTTCCTTCTCCTCTCTCCTCTCTTCCTCTCTTCCTCTCCTCCCTCTCTTCCTCTCCTCCTCTCTCCCTGTATCCTTCCTCTCTTCCTCTCTTCCTCCCTGTCTTCCTCCCTCTCTTCCTCTCTTCCTCCCTCTCTTCCTCTCTTCCTCCCTCTCTTCCTCTCCTCCCTCTCCTCCTCTCCTCCTCTCCTCCTCTCCTCCTCTCCTCCTCTCCTCCTCTCTTCCTCTCCTCCTCTCTTCCTCTCCTCCCTCTCTTCCTCTCCTCCTCTCTCCCTGTATCCTTCCTCTCTTCCTCTCTTCCTCCCTGTCTTCCTCCCTCTCTTCCTCTCTTCCTCCCTCTCTTCCTCTCTTCTCTCTTCTCTCTCTCCTCTCCTCTCCTCCTCTCCTCCTCTCTCTCCTCTCCTCCTCTCTCTCCTCTCCTCCTCTCTCCTCCTCTCTTCCTCTCTTCCTCTCCTCCTCTCCTCCCTCTCCTCCTCTCCTCCTCTCCTCCTCTCTCCTCTCCTCTCCTCTCCTCCTCTCCTCTCCTCCTCCTCTCCTCCTCTCATCCCTCTCCTCCTCTCCTCTCCTCTCCTCCTCTCCTCCCTCTCCTCCTCTCCTCCCTCTCATCCCTCTCCTCCTCTCCTCCTCCTCCTCTCCTCCTCTCCTCCTCTCTCCTCTCCTCCTCTCCTCTCTCCTCTCTCTCCTCTCTCCTCTCCTCCTCTCTCCTCTCCTCCTCTCTTCCTCTCTCTCCTCCCTCTCTTCTCTCTCTCTCTTCCTCTCTCTCCTCTCTTCCTCTCTTCCTCCCTCTCTTCCTCTCCTCCCTCTCCTCCTCTCCTCCTCTCCTCCTCTCCTCCTCTCCTCCTCTCCTCCTCTCTTCCTCTCTTCCTCTCCTCCTCTCATCCCTCTCCTCCTCTCTTCCTCTCCTCCTCTCCTCCCTCTCCTCCTCTCCTCTCCTCCTCTCCTCCTCTCCTCCTCTCCTCCTCTCATCCCTCTCCTCCTCTCCTCTCCTCCTCTCTCCTCTCTTCCTCTCCTCCTCTCCTCCCTCTCCTCCTCTCTCTCTCCTCTCTTCCTCTCCTCCCTCTCCTCCTCTCTTCCTCTCCTCCTCTCCTCCCTCTCCTCCTCTCCTCCTCTCCTCCTCTCTCCTCTCCTCTCCTCCTCTCCTCCTCTCCTCTCCTCTCCTCCTCTCATCCCTCTCTTCCTCTCCTCCTCTCATCCCTCTCTTCCTCTCCTCTCTCTGAGTGTTAACCTGTCTGGCTGAGCTACTCTCGCTGCTTCCCACTCGAGCATTAACGCTGAATGAAGGTGTCGTTTTCTCACGTTTATTGGCTACTGTCTGTCTCTGTCTTTCTGTCCTTCTTTTTTAAACTGATTCTTTTCTTCCCTCCATCTTTCTCACACACAGAGAAAGAAAGGCCATGTTTGAAATACTAATTACTCTTTCTGCTGCATTGCAGAGCCTTTGTTTTCTGCTGGTCGTATGTTTCAGCGTTAACCCCAGCTTCATGAACACAGGTCTATCATAAACACACTGAAACACACTGGATCTAACGAGACTGAGAAACCTGTCTCTTACATTTTCTGTTACTTGTTGCATTTTTGGTCGAGCTTTTCTAGAAACTACATTTAAAAACACTTGACATACTACACTTTTTCTTATTTTGTAAGATTTTAAACAGATAAAAGAGCTTTTTCTTGAGCGAAAGGAGGAAGATGTTGTGGACAAAGACACAAAACCCATTCTTCATGAACCAAAAAAGTGTTGTTATGGATCGACTCAAATGCAAAACAGTCAAATCTGACTCGAGAAATTTAAAAGCACTACAAACGCCACCTTTAAGAGAGTTTAAGAGAGTACGTTAATGTCATGTTACTAGCTTTAGCAAACTTTATGACATGTTAAAGGAAGCTCTGGTGGTGTTTGTAATAATCAGTTTTGTCTTTGAATAGTTGAGACAAAGCCACAACAAAATTCAAAGTTTGTGAAGTTCAAATCCAGGACAAGACGACGAACTTTATTAAACACTTAGAGAAGAGTGTTTACTTTATCAAACTTGTTCCTCTAAGCTCGTCATAATATATTATTTACCATTTAAATCTGTGTCCGAACAAAACCTTTTTATTCTTCCTCATGCGGTGCTGTCTTTGTCATCTAGAGCTGTGTTAAATGAGCTGATTGTTGCTTAACATTGAACACGTGAAACTGAAACTACGCTTTGACGACTTACATTAAACTGTTACACTACCAACAGTCCCCTCAATAAAACCTTCCTGTCCCGGGATGCTGGGATAGTTCCAGAGATTAGTGGAAAGAGGACAATACACTGGACCCTTACAGAGAAGTATTTGTGTAAAATCTATTGAAATGACCATATCGTTTCAGAAGACGTGTTTTTTTCTTCCAAACTTTGCCTCTTGGATTGTGCATGTGCGCCCTCTACTGGCTCAAAGTTACACAGCGCCTCTTTAAGTGATAAATATGAAGACTTTTGACTTGACCTGACAAAAAAAAACAAAAAAAAACATGTGCAAATCTCTGGTTGTGGTCACTTGTTTGTTATTCTTCCGGAGCATGGCTCAGTTTGTCTCTGGACAGTGGTAGAAACAGGAAAACGACGTCATTTTGACTGACACAATGCACCTTCAGGTAAATTCCCGTACTCTCAGACACCTCCGATCTTCTGTAAATCTCTGGTGGATCCCCACAGAGCCGTCCCCCACAGAGCGACGGAGCACGGATGAATAATTTCAATCTTATGAGATGGAAATATGGACAGCACTTAAGAGCTCTGAAGTGTATCACTGCTATAAATCAAGTCCAGCCTGGCCCCTCCTCCTCCTCCTCCTGCTGCTGCTGCTGCTGTGGTCCTCTTCCCTCGATCCCTGTCTCTTCAAATGTCCCGTTCATCCCTCTGTCCTTTCATTCCCTTCGTTTTCGTCCCATTTTTCCTCCTCTCTTCTCGTTTTGGGGTGAGGTCTAATTGATGAGGCAGGCTCGCATTGATCTGCTTTGATTAAATGGATCGTCGGCCATCTTGCTGCAGCTTGGCTCGCTGCTGGTTTATTACGGGACTGAGCGGCTCATTACATTACAGCCCGAGACACAGGGGCATTTGTTACTGTTGCTACTGTGCTGCAATGTTAATAGGACTCACTGCAGCAAGAGCCTTAATTCAATTATTTCTGGGGAGATTCTATGTGGACAGAGCTTTAAAGCAAACATATAGGCACTATAAACTGCTCTTTTTAGTTTAGTTTGCTTTTTGTAAATCATCATGAAGCCAATAGAGCAGACAATAGATAGAAGAAGATAATACGATATGGAAATAGGCAATAAATATTATAATATCCATCCAGACAGCTATTTTTTACAGGAAAATGGGAATAGTTTTCAGTTTTTAGCTGCAATACTGTGAGTGGCCACTAGTAAAAAGAGAGTCTGACCTCGGTTTCTTATAATTCTTTGTAATAAAGCACACGTGTCAAACTCAAGGCTCGGGGGCCAAATGCGGCCCTTTGCAGTGTTTTATGTGGCCCTCCAATGCATTTAGAAGGTGATATTGTTGGCATTTTTTTGGTTTTAATTGGATTTGAACACGTTTTAGATGGATCTGAAGTTTTTGTTGGATTTGAAACAGATTAATTTGATTTGTTTATGAAATATTAAACCAGTTTTTGCTCCAAAGATAAAATATAATCAGCTCAAATCTATCTAAAACCTGCTCAAATCCATCTAAAACCTGCTCAAATACACCTGAAACCACTTCAAATCCATTTAAACATGTTCAAACCCATATAAAAACAGTTAAAAACAACATACGTTTTGTAAAACTCAAATAAAGATGAAACCTCACATTCAAAATTAAATAAAAGCTTCCAAAATGCCACTGTCTTCGGCCCCTGAAACGATTCTTATTAACTATCGTGGCCCCTCACCATTTTGAGTTTGACACCACTGTAATAAAGTGTTATATACATTAAAAGAACAGGATAATTTAATGTAAAATACAAATAAAGTCAAATTCAGGCTTGATGGTTCTTTTCCATCGTCCGTATTTGTTCAACTTTGTCATTTTAAATCCAATACATGTTTTCTTCTTTTTCCTAAAACTTCAGCAGCGTTATAGACGTATAAGAAATGAATTTGGACATGTCAGTTCCACCAGAAGTTGCTCTTGTGTAACAGCAATGAGGAAATCCTATTAAACACAGTATAAACAGCTTCACAAGGCCTCAGACTTAAATATGAAGGTGCATAAAGCTGTAAAATGTAGTAGTATATAGTAATAAAAGGATACAAAGAAGGACATAGGGTTTAAATATGTTTTCAATATTCTATAATCACATCAAAATATCAAAATATAAAACATTTAAACTTCAAGCCTAGTGGATAAACTGAGCACTGCTGAAGGAGAAGCACATTTATGTTTCTATTTTCAGTTGTATTTATAAACTTTTTGAGCATTTTCTTTCGTTTTGTCGTCACTTTTCTCCACTTTTCTCGACTCTCTGTGACAGAACGTTACTGCAACAAGTCTGTGGCGGTAAAAAAAAAACCCCAAAAACACAGCCGCCTCTTCTGTTTGTTTTTAATTATTCAACATGTTTGGCCTCGTTGGAAACGCAGCGAGGATGAGCGCTCGTGTCTGTGTGATTTTATATTTGGGATTTACAATTTGTTTTTGCAGAGAGATGACAGTATGTTGCAAAGCTGTCGTGTTATTTGACTTATTCAGATTTTTCTCACTGTTTCTTCTTGTTTTTTTATTTTAATTCCACCCTTCGTGTCAAAACCTTTTTTTTCTGATTTATTGCCACTGGGTTTATTCATAGACAACAGAGTCTCCCTTTGTACCTGATCTAAAAAGAGGGAATGTGAAATTAAAATCTAATGTTTACATCACAATGAGATGAAATTATAGTTACTTTTTACAGATATATCTACTTTTACAGTTCTGCTGGTATTTTAAAGGTTTATTTTAACACTCCTAGACCGTACTTTTCTCTCTGATACACTAAAAATCCTGTTAGAAACCCTCTTTTGAAGCCCAAAGTACTGATCTAAAGTTTAACCCTAAGGAGATTTCTTACTTAAATAAAAATGTCTGATGCCTTCCTCCGACTGATCCTAAAACCCCCCAAAGTCAAAACAGATAACTTTTCATAAAATCAACACCGTAACACTCTCATATTGCCTTTAATCGATCAATGGACACGAAGACTCGGTATTGATTGGACACGGGAGCCGGGTTTATCGCGTCTTTACTGTACGTCGGTGTTTGTTTGCGTCGATCGTGCTCTGAGCCACGAGCGCCGTTAGTCCTTGTGCGACTGTGAAAGCAAAGTAACTGTGGATGTTTACGCTCGCAGCATGCCGTTGTCAAAGAGGAGAGATGGATTAGGAGCTTTTTTTTTTACCTCTTTCCTAATCCCTCTGCTCCCGGTTTCCTCAAACACACCGCAGACCACCAGCGTCGGTAGAAATCCCGGAGTGTGTCTGAGGAGCGAGGTCTCGGAGGGTTCGCCGCTCGGACTTTGTTCTGGGCCGTGGTTGTTGTTGTGCGTTTGATCCCGACAACATCGACAGGAGTGAAAAGTCCAGCGCAACGTGGCTCGAACCGAAAAAAGATGAGTCTCAGTCCGGTGGATCAGAAACAAGTGAACCAGAGTTGGGTTTGTTATTGTGGAAAGGTCTGGAGACTGGAACAACTACAGGAAGATGCAATTAGAGTTTCAAGAACAAAAAGTCATAATAATAATAATAGGCTTCTTATTTCATTGTCTATATTAATTACTGTTCAAAAAAACTAAAGAATAAAGCTGCACCATTCAGGAGTATATCTAATTCAAGGATCTGTTTTTGTTCTTTGAGTGTTGTGTATTACTAGTATTTTAGTTTTCTTCTGGTGATCTCAAAAGTAAAATGAGATAATGTTGCAGACAATTCCTCGTAATGTTCTGAATAAAACACGCTAAACACACCGCCCCAGTCTCAGACACTTTTTCAGACTTTTAACGATATTTGTATGAATTTCAACCTGATTAAGTGATTAAGGCAGTTCTCAAAGATAATACTAAAGATACTGGGAGTATTTAGTTACCTTTGTCTTCTTTCTGTTAGTCCACTTTTACACTAATTTATTCAGATGATATCTTGCTCTAAAACTCATTCTTCATTCATGCTCCTCCTGATGTTTCCATTTAACCACAATTAAAAGTCTGAAACAAGACACCACAGCTTTATTCAGACTTAAATATTGCCACAGTTTTTTGTTGTAAACCAAAGTACACAAGTTAACTCCTTATCATTTACTCTAAGATATAAATGACTGTGTTACTCCTCATTTTGTTTTGTTGTTCGAGGTAATATTTGCAACAGAAAACTCTAAAACTCAGCTTGTTTATTCATTCATTGTCCATATTTTTGCTGCTTTTTTTGCTTTTTTAAATGACTTACCTGGTTATATTACAGTAAAATAAGTAAATAAATACTTAAAAAGCAGGATCCTTACGTCTATAAACTACATTCTGCTACTATTTCATTATTATAAGCCCATTTAACATCACTTTTCCACTCTGGCGTTAACAAATCACGCCGTCACCTTTAGTTTCTGGTGTTTTCTTTTGTTTTGTCGTCACTTTTCTCCACATTTCTCAACTCTTTGTGACAGAACGTTACTGCAACAAGTCTGTGGCGGTAAAAAAAACACCAAAAACACATCCGCCTCTTCTGTTTGTTTTTAATTATTCAACATGTTTGGCCTCGTTGGAAATGCAGCGAGGATGAGCGCTCGTGTCTGTGTGATTTTATATTTGGGATTTACAGTTTGTTTTTGCAGAGAGATGACAGTATGTTGCAAAGCTGTCGTGTTATTTGACTTATTCAGATCCCTCTCGCTGTTTCTTCTTGTTTTTTTCTTTTAATTCCACCCTCCGTGTCATCATTTCCCAGTGTTTAGATAATGTGCCCTTTAAGATGGAGATAATACAGACTTCAAATAGCTTTCTTTGCTAATAGACCTTCGCCGCTTCGGGCAGATTCACAGAGAAAAACATTTTGCAGAGTTAAAAAAACTGAGCAGGATTAGCGGCGCTCACATTATTTCATCTCAGTGTGAGGCATTTTCAGTCATTTCCAAATGAGACGCACAAAACCGAAGTCGTGCAGAGACTAAATAGAACCTCACAGCGGAGAGAGCACAAGCAAGTCATTACAGAATAATAAGGTTTTTAAAGGCAGTGTGCGTCTGAAAAATGCAGATACAATGTGGATGTTGTGTCTTTAAAGGCGGTTCATTTGGGTTTTTGATTATCTCATAAAAATAATTGTAACATCATCTTTTATCGGGATTCTTTAACACGCATCATCGTTATGTGAAGTGGAGAAAGTTATATTGATGGTTGAGTGTATTTATGTCTCTTACAGCATTTATACCTGGGGCTAATTTACAAAAAAACATCAATACAGACAAATACAGAGGGATTACGCTGTAAAAAAGCAAAAACACACAATGAACCTGTTCTGTTTTAGTTCAAGAGTTCCTCAGATTATGGCTTTGTTTACATCGGATCACTTCCAAATATGATCAAATAGAGCAGATTCTCACAGAGCCATGTGTTTTTTTACATGTTATAGCGGCCCATGAAGATAAATAACCAGGAATATAGGATTATGTGTCATTAATAGTGTATCAGCCATATCATTATTCCAGGTAAAGTTGAGTAATGTTGTTTTTTGAGTTACTTTGGCGTCACAAAACACATTTCGGGGAATTTAAAACAGAATACGACAATATAACACCCAACACATTCTTACTACATTTACACTAAACCAAAGCCAACATCTCTTAACTATTATAAAATGTGTAATTTACTATTTTTTACTATTTAGTCATATTTACTTATTAATTTCCATATTTTGTAAATATTTTGTTTTTAATTGACATATGTATAGTCTATTTTAGTTTATCTTGTCTTTGAATATTTTTTAATTTAATTTTTGTTCTTGTCAGGTTGGCTTTTCTCTTTGACACTGTGGGACTAATATATCTTATTTTATTTATTTTAACTTTTAATTTAAATAGAATAAGATGTCAACATACAGAAAAGCAACCCTTTCTCCTGTGCCTCGCTCCATAAAGGCCACAGTGGTCGTTGGCATTAAATGAAAATGATGATGTGCCAAATGTAAACATAATTCAGTAGAAATAATAACCCGCTGCAGGATGACACAGAGAAAAGAAAAAACACTGGAGCTAATGTGTTTTCTGTAAAATATGGACAGAAAAACTACTAGAAAAAGTAATAATGACATTTTACTGAGCGGCTGAAAACACAAAGTTCAGCTGTAACTTTTTCCAGTTGGTTTAGAGTCACATCCAATCATGAATTTTTAAATATTGCTTTTTTCTTTTTATTATTTTTTTTATTAAACAGCAATACAGACCTTCACACAGTGCAGCATAACAAATATGAAAAATAACACGAAAAGCAAATAAATAAAATTGTTGGGGGTTGTACTGAGCAAGCATTTTTTTTTTTTGTTTTATTTATATACATGTACACACAAATACATACAAATAAACACAGTATTATTATCAGAGGAATCAGTTGAGACTATATTTTATTCTAATCAGGATTTGTGTCAGTTTTTTCAGATGTAAGTGGTCAGTACTGAGGTTTAGACAGTGATTTTTGTTTTGTGTTTAGCTGTTTAGGTTTATTTTGGCAATAGTTAATTAAATTTTTCTGTGTATTTGTGAATTTGTAGTGAAAACAGGTCACCTAGTTACGGATTCCTGCTAATGCTCAGTCCCTCTCTGTCTCTTCAGGTAAATTCACGTGTATCGAGGCCCGTTTCCATTTGGAGCGTCAGATGGGCTACTACCTGATCCAGATGTACATCCCGTCTCTGCTCATCGTGATCCTGTCCTGGGTCTCGTTCTGGATTAACATGGACGCCGCTCCGGCCCGGGTCGGTCTGGGCATCACCACGGTGCTGACCATGACCACACAGAGCTCCGGCTCCAGAGCGTCTCTGCCCAAGGTGAGCACCACACTCCCCTCCGTTAGGACGGGTTAGGACGGGTTAGGACGGGTTAGGACGGGTTAGGACGGGTTAGGACGGGTTAGGACGGGTTAGGACGGGTTAGGACGTTTTATTTACAGTTTATATGGTTCTTTTATCAAATTCAAGCCACTGCTGAAGTGTATAAACTCTCAGAGAAGTAGCAGGAACTAGAAACATTTGTAAATGACTGTGAAATGATTAGTTGCTGCCTTAATAAAGTCTAAAGTAAAAATTGGGAGCTACATTTGCAGCCTGGATTATGGGAAGCAGACCATTTTTATATCCTTTCTAATGGTTTAGATCACACATGGCAAACTCAAATGTGGCCCTTTGCAACTAAAACCTATTCAGTTTCAACTAAAACCTGTTGAAATCCATCTAAAACCTGTTGAAATCCATCTAAAACCTGTTGAAATCCATCTAAAACCTTTTAAAATTCAACTAAAACCTGTTGAAATCCATCTAAAACCTCTTCAAATCCAACTAAAACCTCTTCAAATCCATCTAAAACCTGTTGAAATCTATCTAAAACCTGTTCAAATCCATCTAAAACCTGTTCAAATCCGTCTAAAACCTGTGCAAATCCATCTAAAACCTGTTCAAATCTGACTAAAACCTGTGATAACTTTTGTAAAACTCAAATGAAGATTAAATCTCACAATCAAAATTTAATAAAAGCTTACAAATGTCAAAGGATTCTTATTAACTTTCGTGACCCCTCACCTCTTTGAGTTTGATGGTTTAGAGTCTGTATATAATGCTATAAAAGACATATGTGACTGGTTGAGGCTGCGGAGGTTTGATTTTCCAGATTGAAGCTAAAAAACTAAAAGCTTGAATGTTTTTGATTGATCCTGTTAGCTTTCTAAACATATATAAACATAATAAACTATATAGTAGCACACCAAAGCTAAGTATAGCATATAATAGCATCACAAAATGAGATTATCCCTAAAACTTTATAGTGTCCAGGATATTTTCTGATAAAATTGTGAGTTTGGTCATGTGTGGTTTACTTTATAGACGAGTTAAAGGACAATTTAATCCATCTGTCTTTCATTTAATCATTGCACTCTTTCTAATTTCATTCAAAAGTTAAGTGAACAGAAAGAATCAATAGAAGAATGGCCTTTAACTCAAAGCAGAAAAGTTATTCTATGGAGTAAATCTGTGTTAAATCTGGGCTCATTCTTCTCTCAAATGTAAACGGAGACTGTGGACCTCTTGTGTTTGTGGTTGGGCTCAGGACATTTTTCTGCTGCGACCTGTTCACGGTTATTGCCAGAGAGGTTAACCGGGGCTGGAGCCTGTACAAACAGAGTGAGGTTAGGTCAGTGAGGTTTCTGCTGCCGGCCAGAGGAAGGTTTTTCAATCCAACATTCAAAACTAAACGGCCATCTGTGCTGATACAATATGAATGGGCTGCTTCTACTTTACTCTGCTCGTTTAACTCGAAGCAGAAAACCAATAAAATACCCCTTTAGTAATGTTTGGTTTGAGGGAAATACAGTAGTTCATGGCTCTATCTGAAAGTAGAGACTGATAAACCAGGCCTGGAATAAAACAGTCTCTAATCATTGGTTATTATTGGATTATAAAGCATTAATGAGCTGTTGTGACGTTGCCAAATAGTAATCCCACGTGTCTTTTCAGTCAAAGATCTTAAATATTGTTGTCTTTACTATTGCTCACTATTTGGCAAGCAACAAATCACACATTTTTATTATTCCCTGTGAGTTATAGTGGCTTATTTTTGTTTCAGTCTGTGTCGTTGATAATTGCTCATGACTCCATCTAGTGGCAGAAAGTCTCAGTCTTTTGCAGATTGCCAAATAGTGAGCCCACAAAATCAGTCATTGAAATCTCTTTTATCTTTATTGACCTTTTGACTAAAGCTCATTTATAAACCAAGTTTTTGAGTTTGCTGCATCAATAGTTGACGCTCATGACTCCATCTAGTGGCAGTAAGTGGTATAACTATTCAGAAAAACACTCACAAATAGATATTTTTGTCATTACATTATTAATATACTTTAACCAAGCAGGTTATAGCTCTTAACACATACAAAGAGCATTAGTGACCTTGCCAAATAGTGAGCCTACACATGGAGCTTAAATATCATTGAGATTTTTGTTGTCTTTACTATACGCTCACTATTTTGCAAGCAACAAATCATCAGTGACCGTCATTCACAGTGTGTTGTAAGAGCTTATTTTTGATTCAGTTTGTGGCATTGATAGTAGCTCATGACTCCATCTAGTGGCACAAAGTGGTATAACGCACCACTGAATACAGCACTTTTACAAATAGTTGTTTTTTGTCATTGCATTATTAATATATCATTACCAAGCAGATTATAAAACATTAATGAACTCTTAGCTCTTGTAACACATAAGAAAACAGGGCATTAATGACCTTGCCTAATAGTGAACCCATATATTACTTTCAGCCTAACCCATGCCTCACTATTTGGCATGCAACAGATCAACATTGGATATTGTTCCTAGTCTGCTGTAGGAGCTTATTCATGATTTATAACCCAATAATAAAACATAGAGCTCCTCGGGTTGAAAAAATGTCCCAAAATATCTTTAAAAATGTAGACTCTGGACCGTACACGTCGCAGGGTTTCTTTAAATCTTCCCAAAAAGATCTCACGTGATTAAAATACAGTGAAATCCGATTGATATGTACAGTAGTGAAAATCAGTGTGACTGTTTTCTGCTGAGTGTGAACAGTGGCAGCTGCACCTGCTTCTCGCCGGCGGCAGAAGTGTACATTTTTTATATCCGTTGACAGCGCTTGTACAAACAGATTGAGAAAAGGACGGTGAAAGTGATGCAGAGACATGTATAATTCAAGGAGAGAGGTTAGTCTCGAGGTTAGGAGTTCATTTCCCACTGAAACCACTGAGGAGGTCTCAGGCGGCTGCAGGAGGGTTATGTACGCCGTTCTGTTTTACCATCTGTTCTTTTACAGACGCACAGTGTGTCCATCTGACACTACAGCGTCCACATTTGTAAAAAAGATGTAGGATTTTAATGAAAAACAAAATATACTGGTTGAGTTTGGTTTGTTGTATGAAAAATGTCCAATTGTCCAAATAAAAAAATGGTAGCAGAGACTTTTAATAGGTTTATAATGATTGGACAGACATTCAGAAATCTAATGTATCCTCTTCCTCCGAGGGATTTTCAGATTAAGATGAGAAAAAAGCGGTCAGTTTGCGTGAGCCACTGGGATTGTGTAATTACGTCCGGGGGATGCTGTAATCCCCGACTCACACACGCTGCGTTTGTTGACGTTAGGAGCTCGGTTCGCTGTGAAAATGGAAGAAGTGAAGCGTGATTCCTGCGCCGTTCAGCTGTCACAGGGAGCGTCAGACGGCAGCTGAGCTTAGGTACTGCTCTCACACTCCAAACTCCAACAGAAACCGGAGCTGATTGATGGTAGAGTATAGCTGCTCCACATGGCTCTCTGCTCCGGGACTGCACCGTCACGTCAGACTCAAAACCAATCTGCAAGAGTGGACCGTACCATTTTCACTGCAGGTCTTTGACACAACACAACAATGGCTTTAGTGGAAGAAAATAAAAGTAAATCTGACGGTGAATTAGGGACAGACCGTTCTAAAAAGATTGGATTCTGTAATAAAATCAAAAAGTGCTTCAACAAACAAATGATTCTTTTGCAACTTAAAAATCAGTTTTGTTTTTCAATAGATTTGTAAAGATTATAGCTAAGTCCATTTTAAACTGAACTCACTCAGAATGCATTTGGTTCAGTATCTTTTGGTTTCACATTTTGACTTTCTCTGACGCTGTTGTTGTGGTGAATGTGTCTCTGCAGAGGCTCATTTTACAGTTGAACTGGAGAAATACAATAATCAGACTGGAGCTGGGCCTATAGAGACATGTTATTATTAATATAGAATTAATACAAACAGATAAACTTCAAACGTACTGTTAAAGACAAGATTTGAATCGATATAAGACTCTTTAGGAAACGGTCGGCTTCACAGGAGTCTGAAAAAATACAGGAATATAAAATATAAAAACAGTTTAATTTGTGTCTTATGTATTTTAAAACCCACCTGATATTTGTTTTCCACTTTACTTTGATCTTTTCGTCCTTCTTCGTGTGATTAATTGTCCAAAAGTCTAGACCAAACAGTGCAGTCTCAGTTTTTCATGTCATAAGAAGCAGTTGTTTTGTTTTTTATTCGTCAGTATGAATGTTTATGTAGAAAATGTGCCACAAAACTAACCAAATGTGACATAAAACATTTTCCTTTTTAACTAAGACCTGGAGAATTATGAGCTTTATTTTGATGAAGTGAAAAAGTGGTGAAAAAACAAGGCACCATTAGGATTATCTTTGGAAATGAACTAAGAACAGTAAAAATAGTATTGATATTGTCTATAATATTATTCCTCTGTTGTAAAGGACAATGTTGTGACAGCGCTGTGTTCATTGTACTGTACCCTTCAGATCATCTCGACACTGGTGTATTTTAAGACTCTTCTCTGTCTTTCTATTATTTTTCTGTTCGTGCTTTTTCTCTTTCTTTTTTTTGCCTGAATGATCACCAAGTCAAGTAAACAAGTTGACCGTTCAGGCCTCAGCGGCTCCGAGCAGCGCTGGGGGAGTCACTGGGGCATCCCAAGATAAATGTTTTTATAAGAATAACACTCAAATGAGCTCAACGAGGAGATGAGATGGAGCTGGATCTGTCTTCGTCTTGAGACAGGCTTTAAGGTTTTTGAAGGTGGAAAAGCGATCTAGGAAACGCTTTAAAGCAAACTCCAGTGAGTGGTGTGAACATAAACCATACATCTTTATAAATAATGACACCTTAGTGGCTCAAATAAGCTCATGTAGATAGCAGCCTGGTAAAAAGTTGTTTCTTTAAAAAATTTATGTCACATTTGAAGCTTTTAAAACATAGGTTTCCGTTAATTCTAATAAAGAAGTGAGTTAATCCTTGTTTTTAACATTGCAACAGGCTGGATGTATATTATTAATAGTATTTGCCGCAATAAATTATAGAAGAAGAGTTTTGTTTACCGTTTACTCTCAGCTTTCTAAACTTTAATTCATAAAGACTGCACCAGTTTTTTACATTTCAGAGACTCACTTTCATGTCTCAAGTTGCCAGATAATTCAATCATTTTTACGTAAGAACTGTATGTCACTATTTCTATTTGAAAATGTACAGCTGTTGCTAAAAAAATGTTAGCTTTGTCTTGAAAAACAGTACCTTTGCTTTTAATTTTCTCCCGAGAGAGGATTGTCTGTCAACAGAGAGCAGTGTTGTGTGGCTGTGGCCTCCTTTGTCATGTATTTGTGTTCAAAAGGCATTAATAATAGGTAAATGGGGGATTGACAGTGTCCAATTATTGTGGGAGAATTGCAGAAGTCCATTGATTGGCAGGAGGACTGTGACTAGTCATTGTTGTACTCACTATGGTCTTTTCATTGACAGTTTCTTAATTAAAATATTCATAAACTGAGACAGATACATGAGCAGAGAATAGAATGGTCCAGAAAGAATATGTAAAATAATTTAGGAAAGAATTAAATTGCCTAGAGTTTAAGACAGAAAGAGCAATGTTTATTTAAAATTCATGAAGAAGCGGTTTATCGTGATGCAGTGTTATATGCAATGTTTTATGTGGCCCTTCAATACATTTAGTAAGTGATATTTTGGGATATTTAGGTTTGAATTGGATTTGAACAGGTTTTTTGCTGCAAAGATAAATAAAATCTGTTCAGATTCATCTAAAACCTGTTCAAATTCATCTAAAATCTGTTCAAATTCATCTAAAATCTGTTCCAATTCAGCTGAAACCTGCTGAAATCTAACTGAAAACTTCAAATCTGACTAAAACCTTTTCAAGTCCTATTAAATCCTGTTCAGATCTCACTAAAATCTGTTTAAATCCATCTAAAACCTGTTCAAATCCATCTAAAACCTGTTCAAATTCATCTGAAACCTGCTGAAATCTAACTAAAACCTTCAGATCTGGCTAAAATCTGTTTAAATCCAATTAAAACCTTTTCAAATCTAATTAAATCCTGTTCAAATCTCACTAATACCTGTTTAAATCCATCTAAAACCTGTTCAAATCCATCTAAAATTTGTTTAAATCCATCTAAAACCTGTTCAAACTCAACTGAAATCTAACTAAAACCTTCAAATCTGGCTGAAATTTGTTTAAATCCTTTTCAAATCCAATTAAAAACTGTTCAAATCTCACTAAAATCTATTTAAATCCATCTAAAACCTGTTCAAATCCATCTAAAACCATTTCCCCATAAAAGGAAGAAATTCAGTTTAAAGTCTTGGTCATGTCTCATTCTTGATTCCGTCTGGTCTTGGTTTATTTGGTCTGGACTACAGCTCTATAACGCCCTTGTTTTTGCAGCTGATGGTGGGTCGGTGTAATTGAGAGTCGTAATCACAGGTTGTAGCGAGAGCAGCTGAATAATGGTGTCGTTGGAGGATCGTAATCAGACCGTGATCCATCCCGAGCTTAATTCAACCTTTATTATCTGGTCAACAGGCTGTTCAGAGTTACTGGCATTTATCTTGTTTATCAAAGCCTCTTAATCCACTCGGCTTCAGCGTTTAGACGTGGATGATCCTCCGAGTGCGACCTGTGTCAAATAAAAGCGGGAAACAAAGCTAATGGTCTTTTATTTACCACAGCCTCTGAAGAACAGTGTTAGAGAGAGGCCTGTGTGTCTAAAATCACCTGTAGTTTACTTTAATCTGAAAATACAGAGCAGAAGATAGGTTTAATTGTAAGATATTTGTATTTTTGTGCATAATTGTGCCTTTATTATGGTATTTTTGTGACATTTGTTGGCTTTTATTTTGATTAATTAGTAGAAATGTATTACTAAAAATTAAAATTAAACACAATCTATAACATTTAAGAGCTTTAAATGTAAGAAATAGATTGATGAGTGAGGATTAGTGCAAATTATTCATTTTCTGTCCTCTTTAGATAACTTTTTTGTGTCTAAACCAGACGTTGTTGTGTCACTTTGGCCATAAATGAATGTTAAATTATTGTTTTGAAGGTAACTTTTGACCCTGCAGACTTTAATCCCGCAGCTCAAACCTCTCCTTTCTACAGACTGTGAGCACGGATGGCAGCCCTGCAGGGACAAAACTCAAAAAAACTGTCAGAGAAGAAGTTTACACTAAAACATGATTGAAATTACATTGATTTTACATTTTAATTGAATTGTTTGATATCAGTTTATGTCATAAATGCCATAAGTGTGTTTAAATGAGAATGTACTTTGCCCAAAACAGACTATATTTCCAATGTAAATACAGGAAACAATGAGCTGATCTAATATATCTAATGTTTCCCAATAGACCTTTCATTTAAAACTTTGTCCAGGCTTCTCCAAAGTCAGAAAAATCCAGGTTGTGTTGTTACGTTGGCAGAAATAATCAGAAAAAACAGAAAAAAACAGTGACTCAGACTCCTTTTTTTATTATTACCTGGTCATTTTCTCTTCTGGAATAAAAAAATACTTATTATCACAGCCTTATTCTAATTTAATACTGTTATCATCGTGTTCAATATCATTCCCTTTTCCCTTTCAACAATAAATCTATCAAATAAAGACCATAAACACTGATTATTGTTACTTAATGACCTCACTATGTAACAGGAAACCAGTCTGAATCCTTCAAACACAGCTCCTTCCGACTGTGACTTTGCAGACTGTTTAAATGAATGAATTAAAGTGCCACATGGCTGTGTTTTGTCTCAGGTGTCGTACGTAAAAGCCATCGACATCTGGATGGCTGTGTGCCTGCTGTTCGTGTTCTCGGCTCTGCTGGAGTACGCCGCCGTAAACTTCATCGCCCGCCAACACAAGGAGCTGCTGCGCTTCAGACGGAGGCGACGACACATGAAGGTAAACAGCCCTCTCATCCCTCAGACAAACATTTACACCGTATTTATGTTTTCCCCCGGTGAACGCGGGCGGAAACTGAAAAATGAGACGACAGGCGGGAGACAGACGCTCGACGGAAAAGGCCTGCGTTGTACTTAAAAATAGACGTCTCCGCGGTTTGTTTTTGATTTATGTCAGTAAATGAAATCAAGCATGTGAGGATTTTAATTAGAAAGAAAATGTCTGCTGAAAGGAAAAGGTCCGACTGGATTTGTTTGATTTATAGGCTTTTCTTTGACACACTCATGCATAATATCAGTTTACTTCTTTTGTACAGACTCTGAATCTCTCATGTTTAGTCCACAGTTGGTACTTTAAACTCTACTTGCAATGTCTTATGTGGTTCTAGGTTTTACTGGATTTGATTTTTGATACAAAGATAAATGAAACTGGTTAAAATCCACCCAAAACCTGTTCCTATTCAACTAAAACCTGTTGAAATCCAACAAAAATTTGTTCAATTCTGACTAAAACCTGTTCAAATCCAATGAAAACAAATTCAAATCTGAATAACCTTGTTCAAATCCAACTAAAATCTCTTCAAATCCAATTAAAATCTGTTCAAATCCAATTAAAATCTGTTCAAATCCAATTAAAATCTCTTCAAATCCAATTAAAATCTCTTCAAATCCAACTAAAACCTGTTCAAATCCAATTAAAATCTCTTCAAATCCAACTAAAACCTGTTCAAATCCAATTAAAACCTGTTCAAATCCAACTACAAACAGTTTCCGTAAAAGGAGGAAATTAATTTTAAAGATAACCTAAGACTAATTGTAATTGTACTAATTGTAAGACACAAATGAAGATGAAATTTCACATTCAAAATTTAATAAAAGCTTCCGAATGTGATTACCTTCGGCCCCTGAAAGGATTCTTATTAACTATCGTGGCCCCTCACCACTTTGAGTTTAACACTTCTGGTTTAGACTGTGGCCTAATGATTGGAAATACACAGATGATAGTTGTTTTAGTTGTTTTTTTTACCTTATTTTGAACTCACACATGACTTCCTTATTACAGTTGCTGTAAAATGTACTCACCTTAATTGAAATTCAGCTTGAAATTCACATTATATTATCTTTATATCTTCTGTATCTGTAGAGCTCTGGGAGATAACATCACCCAACCTGAATTTAGGCCTACATCTCTGTAAATGGAACTATAGTCATAAAAAAAATATGTAGACAAGCATTAAACCCATTTTGACACAGTTTTCCGTCGACTTGTCCCGTTAACAACCCTCTGTCTGTGTCCCATTTGAACAGAAAGAAAAAAGGCGATAGATTTTAGCTTTTATTTAGCAACTAACTAAAAAGACTAGTGAGCTGTAAAACAGACATATTTACAAAGATAAATGTATAATGTGTTTAAATACTAATGAAAAATGAAGAAAAACAGCGCTTTATGAAAACAAAACCAAAGCACATGGCTAAGAAGCATAAATCAACACAGTGAATACATGTGTTACTCACTGTTTGTGCCTTTCCAACACAAAACAACAACAGCAGAGCATTAGCAGCATTTCTCTAAATCAGATTAGACTGAATACAAATTAGTTCCAGCCCTCTCTGTTTCCATTCACCAGGTCGTGAATAATTTAAAAACACTCATTTGCATTAATCTGCAGTGAAAAGATAATAACACCGTAGCTTTTTGTGTTTATTTTGATTTGCAGTGTCACTTTCAGAGTTGTTCAAAAGTGAAAGCTCTATACAGATGTGTACAGAAGAACAAAATGGAGGCAGGTCGAGACTTTTAAACATCTTTATTTCTGAACAAACGCTGTAAAATCTCCATTGGGGTTTTAGAAAGTATTTTTCGGTTGGGAAAGTCAATGCACGGCAGAGAAGAAGTGCTTTCCAATGGTCAATAACAAACAGCTCCACTAGTTTCTAAAAAAATAAATAAAAAATGAATAATAGTGGCGTACGCTCTCTCGATTTTAAGAGAATAAAACATTTGCAGCTCCTCTGTGGTCATTAAGACTTTGTAAAAAACACCAGAAAAACAATCCCCGTTCTCCTCACGCTGCTCCTGTCTCCTGAAAAATTCACTTTGTTTGATATTAGCTTTGCTCTGCGCTCGTCACGAAGCAGAAACATCAATGTTTAATCCACGGAGCTCTGAGGCTGATTAGAGACAGAGGCAAAAGTGAACAAGAGTCTTAATGGGTTCACACTTCGGCAAAGACAAAACGAAGAGGCTAGGCTCTCGTTTATGAAAGTTTTGTTTGTAAAAATGCATCGTTTATGAGACGCAGGAAAGAGAGGGAACAGTGTTGTTGTTGGACTGTTATATAAGAGACTATTTAAGGCTGAATACAACTGTTTTAGAGCATGGGACGTAATAAAAGAGCATTAAAAGAAAACTAGAAACAGCTTTAATACTAATTGTAATCATAATTATGGTAAAAGCAACAATTAAAAGCTTTTATAATTCAAAAATCTCAAGAAATGTGTCAATAAACAGGTTTATGTTTTTATTGCTTTATTTATTAACACACAAACCTACACAGACACGACACTATTATTGTTGTTTTGTTATTGTAAGACAACTTAAAGTAACACTGTGTAATGGTGTATTTATTATTATTAAATGTTGAGCCTCAGTATCATTTTAATTACAGTACATTGCCTCAGATATTTCACTGTAACCCGACAGAGTTCATGGGCAAGAAAACATTTCTCGGTAGAACTTGTCAAATCAAAATAGATTTAATAGATGAAAGAACTGGCAGAGGTTGCTCTACGGGGAAACAAAAGGCTGCGTTGCACTAAATATTCACTCAAATTTCTTTACCTTCCTCTAAATATAAGCAAAAAGACTGAATATTACATTAAAATAACAGTCATACTTCAGTCAAATGTATATCTATAATTATATGAGACTGTACTGAGCGAGACAAGACCAAGAATTTTATAAAAATCCAAAAAGTCCAGTTTTCAGCCAAGACTCAGACTCATTGAGGATTAGTTTTTGGTGAAAGAGGCTGAGTTAAAGTAAGATTTTAATTTTTCATGCGATCACAAGAATGATATGAGCAAATGAACCACTCATGCTCTTGGTTGGTCTTGATTTTTAAGAGCGAGACCTTTAAAAACTGGTCAAAAGTCAAAATATATATGTGCACAGACTGTAAACTAAACATACTGCCACAGAAAAGGTCACATGTTTGTCTGGGATGCTTAAAATGGCCCAACACTGACCACTGTCCACCATTTCCACTTCTTTGTTTCATTTTGTTCCAGCTCTGAGTCTGGCTGCTCATCTTTTTCAATCCAACATCAAACATTTCCCTCTGACACCGAGATATATCGTGCGTCACATTTAAACAAATCCCACATCAGTCAAATTACTTTAAAACAGCAGCTGCAAAACACATTTACGCTTTACTTTGATACAATCCAACATCAAAATCCAATCTAAAAGTCTTAAAAAACAAGCTTTAATGTAATAAAAATGAAAGTGAGGAGCTAGAAAATTGTCACTTTGTCTAATTTCCCAAAGCAGCCATTATTTATTTAGTAAAAATGACAAAGGATGGTGTTTCCCTTGAGGACTATTGAGATGTGTGTCGTGTCTTTGAGCCATTTAATCAATCAGTTTTATCTGTCCGCTCAGATTTATCAGTCCCAGTCTGCTGTATTGGAGAAAGAGTAAAGCTGTCAGGCCTGTGGGGAATATTGAAAAGCTGGTTGATTGTGAAATGGGCTTTGTGCTTTTCAGTGGGCGAGGGGCAAGGAGTCTCCAGCTTTAATCCTGCAGTAAACAAGTCTGTAGCATCCTGGATTTGTGCATTTATGTTATTGTAGATCGGTGTTGTCAAACTCAAAGTGGTGACGGGCCGCGATGGTTAATAAGAATACTTTCAGGGGCCGAAGGAGATCAAATTATGAATGTGAGGTTTCATCTTCATTTGTGAAGGTTTTACTCAGATTTGAACAGGTCTTGAACAGATTTTAATTGGATTTAAAGACGTTTTAGGTGGATTTGAACAGGATTTATGTGGATTTTAACAGGTTTTAGCTGGATTTTAACAGATTTAAATTGGATTTAAAGAAGTTTTAGTTGGATTTGAACAGGATTTAGGTGTATTGGAAAAGATTTTAGATGATTTGAAGATTTTTAGTTGGATTTGAACAGGTTTTGATTGGATTTGAACAGGTTTTGATTGGATTTGAACAGGTTTTGATTGGATTTGAACAGATTTTAACTGAATTTAAAGAAATTTTAGTGGGATTTGAACAGGATTTAGGTGGATTGTAATGGATTTTAGATGATGTAAAGATATTTTAGATGTTTTGAAGAGATTTTAGTTGGATTTGAACAGCTTTTAGTTGGATTTGAACAGGTCTCAGTTGGATTTGAACAGATTTTAGTTGGACTTGAACAGGATTTAGGTGGATTGGAATGGATTTTAGATGATTTGGAGAGATTTTAGTTGGATTTGAACAGGTTTTAGTTGGATTTGAACAGGTTTTAGTTGGATTTGAACAGGTCTCAGTTGGATTTGAACAGATTTAAATTGGATTTAAAGAAGTTTTAGTTGGATTTGAACAGGATTTAGGTGGACTGGAATGGATTTTAGATGATTTGAAGAGATTTTAGTTGGATTTGAACAGGTTTTAGTTGGATTTGAACAGGTTTTAGGTGGATTTGAACAGGTTGTAGTAGGTAGTGGAAGGGTAATCTTTGTAGCAAAAATCAAAACCATCTAAAACCTTTGTTACCTAACATTACACAAATTAACTTGTTGTAAAATGATGGCAGCATTTAAGGCGACAATGGCAAAGTTTTAATTTAATTGACACATTATTGATAGCGTTAATATTACTCTGTTTTTTGTGTTTACATGAGTCTCTACGTTCTGAGGTATGGGACTATTCAGCATTCGTTTATGTTGGTATTAAACTTCTGTTTTGTTAAAAGTTTTTATGTTATGTTTGCAGCCTGTTTCTGCCTCTGATGCAGATCTTAAAGCTGGTAGAGTCTGTAGTGTTTTGATAAAGTCATATATTTCTATTGATACATCTGTTTCTGCACAAACACAACCTGTGACTAATCCATGGCTTTAATCGTGTATTTTCTTACATTTATGCTCTTCAGATGTTTATTTGATGAGAGCTTTCATTCTCCAAATTTGAGCAGTCGACTAATCTTCAACATAAATTAGCTTTAGCTGTGAATAAAACAATGAGGAAGCCACTTGTTTGGTTTAAAGGGACACTTAGTCGTTGTGAAAAGAGTGAATAGGCACATTTTAATCCATGAACATGAATCAGTTTTAATGAAGTTTTATGATGAAAACACTGGAAAAATGATTAAAAAAGAGCTGGAATGATGAGTTTATTTCCTTCCAGGCAAAGTGAGGAGAGGAGTTGTGGTGGAAAAATGTGAAAAAATAAAAAATATAAAAATAAAAATTACTCTCTATATAATCCTAAATCCTATTGTTGTAATCCCCGACCCACTGAGCCGCGGTGAAGAGGCAGATTAGCAGTCCGGCTGCCGCTGCACTTTCAGGTGAATCCCACACTAACCCTCGCCCTGTCACGATGTATTTAGACCCCTTTCTGTGTCCCGCCCCCGCCCCTCGGCCCGGAGCGCTGGAGCTGGACCACGGCCTCGGGATTGACCTATATTATCCATTTATTTGTGATAAAAGTATTAGCTAAACCTACTCGTCAGGCCGTTATGTCATTTCTATTTCTATTAATAAAGCAGGTCAAATCTTCCTGAAAATGGTGACTGCACATATCCAGAGTTTGATTTAAAAGGGTGACTTGAGGTTTGGGGGATTTACGTAATATGTTTTTGGCTTTTGTTTGAGGAGAACTGGGAGGAAATAAGGGCACACACTGTTTTAGGAAGTTGTCGCCGGTTTTTAGGGATGTTTTCTGCCTCGAGGTGAGCTGTGTTAACGCTGAAGGCAAAAACGCGACACATCACAGCAGATTTTTAAAAATAACTTGAAACGCTAACGGTATTTGCTTTTTTAGATGAAACCCTCCTTTTTACTGTGGACTGGGCAACATACTCGAGTAAATAAATGGAGACTATTGCGGCAAACAAAAGGCCAAAAGATGTCATTGTAGGTGCCGTTGATGGATATTCTCGTCTTGATCCTTGAGACTGATGTTTTTCTTGGAAAGAGGGAGTTAAAAGATCGCAATATAGTTTTGAAGTGCACTATTCTGTCGATAAATGAGGCTCCCATCCACAAAAACTCCTTAAAAGAACATTAAAGCTTGATTATTCTGCGTTCAAACCCACAAAACCAACTTTACCATTTAGCTTTGGGAAAAAATAGACTACAACATACTATAAATCATAATTGTTTTTATTTTCTATTTTAAAAAAGTCCAATTTGCTGCATCATTGTGTAAACTGTATAAATAGCAATACAGCTCAGAGAAAACTATCACCCTAATGGGTTTGCAATTAAGTTGTGCATTTCATTTACAAGAAGTTCTTTTTCCGAATTGAGCTGAGTTTACGAGGACCACAACAGGACGAAGAAACAGAAGCACAAACGTGAATAAACTACATTTGCGTTTTGTACAAAATTAGCCTTATTCACAATATTACATTTGCTGTTGTGTAAAAAAGAGCTTGTGTGAAGTGTTTGTCACAGTTTGTTGACTCCAGGACATCAAAAGAAGCACACTTTTTACTTAATAATTAATACAAAAAGGAGGCTAGAGGCTAATGTCTGCAGTGTATAAAAGTATAAAAGTATTCTCACTGCAGTTTCTTATCTCATTGTGGACACAGACTGTTCAAACATTAAGGACTTCAGTGTTTTCCTGTTAAACCTCTCTGAGACTCGAAGGACTCTAGAAAACACTCAGAGGTATTTGCATTTGAAGCGTTTTCACCCAGAGCGCCGCATAATGTCGTCCAAATGGAGGGATCCGCTGAGTGTGAAGCCATTTAGTTTTAAATTCAGCTCCTCGGGTCACTCCGAGCACAATGCAAACTCCTAAAGTACAATTTATTTTTTAAAAGTAGGAGCGCTCTTAATAAGATAATGACTTTTAATTCCAGCCGCGGTGAATTAAGGCGGCTAGTGTTGAAAAGCGCCGACACAAAGAGAAGCGGGGAAACAGTCCCGAGGCATGGCTCTTAATTAACCTCTGTGGCCGGTGTCGGTAATGTGGGTCTAATGTGATCCACGGGCCTGTGTTACGGCTCCGAGAGGGCTATCAGTCAGGCATCAGCAGCGAGGGCCCCCGGCGTCCACACAACACCCCGGACCACTCAGTTTTTACAGATAAGATGAAGCACAGATGAGGTCTAACCTGGCGTCGGGGAGAATCAGCTCATCTCTGCCTCGTTATATCCTAGCATCGTCATTAAATTACATAATTGGGCCATAATTGATTAAAAAAACAGCAAATCTGGTTTTGTTTTTACCTTGTTTTTTGGATTTTAAATCTGCTTTCGTAAATCATGAAACCAGACACTTATGAAGCGGGTTTTCTTCAGATTTATAGCTAGCAAACCCAAACTAAACCAAACTAAACAACACATCCCTTTGGTTCATGGCTTCACATTTTTATTTTTTGCTAAAGAGGAAACACTTCTTTACAAACTGCACAAGGACAATAAAGACGACACTGTTATTTTCAGTTTTATTGGCTCCCATCATCTTTTGGAATATGGTTAAATCTAAATTCTTAGTAATTGTTTCCTTTATAAACACAATTTTTACATAATTAAATGCAATTCACAATTAAGTGAAGGGGCAGAAAAATACGAAGAATTTCTAAATATTTAATTTGGTTTTATCCTTATTTTGAGACGATAACAATTACTGTTAAAACTTGCACATTTGCACTAAGTTATGAGCTTTTTATTTCTGTTTTTTGTCCGCTGTGTCCAGTTTGACTCTTTATATTCTTGTTATTGGCTCTCGACGTCCGTGCCATTTAATCCAAACCAACTTCTTTCAGCAAATGAGCACATATTTAGTTGTTTGGATTTCGTCAATTTGTATTTTAAAACACAACCTTGAGTTTGTTGGACAGCCGTCTGCTCTAGTCTCACTGCTCTTTAGAAATACACTGCATGCATCTTGTAAACTGAGCCAAAAAAGCCACTGAAACACAGAGAGCTTCATGATGAAAGATATAAATGGTTTGTGTTGGTGTAGTCCTGGGTCTTTTATACTATTCACTGTCTTAACCTGCCTCCAGTCGCCAGAAAAGACAAAAACAGTTGGACTTTTGCTGAAACTTTACTTATTCTTTCGAGGATTAGGTCGTAGAGTGTGCCTTTTAGTTGAGTTTACTTAAATAATCCAGTCCTAAGTGTCTATCGGTGTGGAGATAATCCATTATCAGCCTGTTACATACTTGTTTCATTTAATGGCGATGTGTTGTGGATGTGTTGGATTAGAGCCGTGTTTCCCTCGAGATGTGGGTCTAATGTGTTGTGTTTGTGTCCACTCTGAAGTCAGTGTAATCCTCATGAAGTCAAACCTCAGGAGCCTCACAGGTTTATGTGGAGGACGCAGAGAATAAAACGTAAATATAAAGATAAATCTGAGGAAATGACCACAAAGTTATGGATTAAATGTGATTGAAGGGCCACGTAAACGTCACAAAGGGCCGCATTTTGCCCACGGGCCTTGAGTTTGACGTGTGTGATGTACATAATGATAAAAGAACTGCAGAAAAGTAGATTTACAAGTTTATTTTACATTTCACTCACAATTTCACTCAAGTTAGTTTAGTTTACTGGGATTTTAGACTCAGTTTGTAGTTATCAGAATAAATAAACAATTTCATTTTGTTTTCAGTATTTCAGACGGAGACCTCTGTGTTCGAAGAGTGGGAATAGTCTCCTGTTCAGTCTGCGTTACAAAATAATGTGTCTGAAACTCCGGTCCGGCCCCGTGTCCTCGTCTGACTCAGGTTTTGTTCCGTTCTGAAGCGAAGGCAGCGGTGCAGTGCGGTGCAGGTTGGACCGGTCCCAGTTGTGCTGATTTCGGTGGTTTCTTCCTGATGCTTTATCGATCGAGAGGTGACAGCGATCGTCCGGAGACAGAACGAGGCCCGTCTCATTAAAGAAACAGAGGACAGGCTCCAAATGAATGGATCCCGCAGAAATGAGACCAGAATGGAAACACAGTCGGGTGCGTTCGGTTTGATGAGGCCCTCTTTTCAAATCTCATACTTTTCATGTTCAAATTTCAAGCTCGGTTTGATTCTCATTGGATTTTTCGTGCTATTTTCAACATCTCTACATTAAAGGCAGGTTTATTGTAGGTTATACATAAAGAGGTTTGAAGGGGCATGTAATAATGTTTTCCCACTTACAGAATCAAAGTTTAAACCTTAAATAACACAAAATAATGCAATAAAACTCAACGTTATCAGGTTTTTCTGCCTCGCACCAAGAAGGTTGTGGGCTTTTCCCATCGTCCAGAGACAATAATATAAATGTTCTCCAGTTAATGATTGTGAAAATAAGCTGTTGTTTAGTTCCATTCATTGTCCAGAGAATATGTGGCTGAAGATGAATGAATTATCCATTAATGTTGGAAAAACCAAGATTAATTAGTGTAAAACGCACATCGTCGTATTTATTTTACCTTTGTGTTTTCTAATAAATATCTATTTGGCAAAATACCACAAATATACAGTGTGAGAATTATGTAAACTATGTAAAGGCTTGCATTGTTGCATCTATAGAGAAAAAACAGAAGCCAACAAACTCAAAACTGGCCTTAAACTCATTCAAAGTCTTGTCTCATCAAGAACAAGTACTAGAACAATTACCTGCTCAGTTTTTTAGTGTATCATACATTCATTTTGTAAATTAGGGTTTATTATGACACATTATGCCTTTATTATGTCTGCTATTGTTGATTACTGGAATAAAATGGGTTAAAAATAAGAGAAATTCCATCTTTAAAGTCACAAATTGAAGCCAATGAAGAACAAATAATAAATCGTAAGCTCACAGTAAACCTCACTATAACATGATTACTTTATTTAAATATTTACTACTCGCTCTACGTCCGTGTTGAGTGTAGGAGCCTGTCGACAGCGTAACAGCGCCCCCTGCTGTCCCGGGCCCGTCCCTGCGGCAGATCAATGGCGTCTCTCGTCCCTGAAGCGTGGCCCGTTGGCAGCAGCTCAGTGTCGAACACAAACAGCTCTCCAGACTCAACAGCACAGCCCCTTCACAAATCAAAGGACAACGCGCTGCCTCTTCTCTCCACGTTCACTTTAATCACCACCGTCTTTGTCTCCGAAGCTTAAGCTGCAGGATGTAAATTAGTTTTTTATGAGACGTGCTTTTAATAAAATAAGTCTTTAACTGAAGTGTCTATTCTGGGAGGCAGGGGCATCAAAATAACCAGCCTACATTAGAAAAAGTACAACAGTGCTTTATTTATGGCTGTACTTTTACCTCTGCCTCAGGATTTAATCATTGCTTAAATCTTTTTAGTGCTTTATTGTATTTGAAACCTTATATGAAGTCTTTCAGAAACAATAAATATAAAGAAGAGAGTAAATCCTGAATATAACTTCCTGATTATTACGTTCCTGGTTGTGTTTTAGGTTTGAAGATGTAGCTTAAACATGGTGTTGCTCTGGAAAAAACTGCAGTTACTCACAGATAATAAATCCAATCGCGGACCATTTAAAGTTCTTTCTATAGAAGCTTGTCAGGTTAATACAACACAGACTCTTTCAATTAAATGCTGGCTTTTTATCGCAAAAAAGAACAATATTTTACTTTTTTGCTTTCAAAAATAGTATCGGACAAATCAACAAACTGCTGAAGGAGTCAAAAACGAAATATTCCTCAAAGTAGTGCAGTATAATGAGGTTTTGTGACACTTTTTGTGATGGAGAAGGCCTTTGTAATGTCAAGAAAACAAGGGATACAAGTACGGAAGGTTTAGGAAGTGAGAAAGACATAGCTTTGACTGATTTCTTCTTTTTGGTTTAACTGTATCCAACAATTTTACACAATGCACTTTTAAATGAGTCACGAAAACCCCAAAATGCACCGTAGAAACATGACCTCCCTTCGTCCCGGCGTCGACCAAAGAAACCTGGGTTTGACTGATTTGTTCTTTTTGGTTTAAAACTGTATCCAACAATGCACAATGCACTTTTAAATGAGTCTAGATAATCAAGAAAACCCCCAAATGCACCGTAGAAACATGACCTCCCTTCGTCCCGGCGCCGACCAGAGAAACCCGACGTTAGTGAGAGCGGCGTCCTGATTGATCGGCTATAATCTGCTGGTTTCCGACGGAGCCCACACGCGGCAGACCTCTTCGCTCGGATCAGACGCGCCGTCGGCAGCTTTCAGAACAAAAGCAGATAAGAGAGCGTTGGATTAACTCACACGAAGCAGAGCGGCCCCGGATCTCTCCAGAGTCGACTCCCGCTGCAGACTCGCAGATCTCCGCTTTCTGATTAGAGCCGTGTTAATTGAAACGAGGGCGTTAAAGGGACCTCCGCGGCTTTTATCTCGTGTGTGTTCATCGTTTATGCAACAAAATACCTCAGAGTTAATAGCGGAGTCCATTGGGAAGTGAAAAGCTTCGACCTTCTGCCTCTGAATTAGTGTTTAACCCCAGCTTTAATTATTCATACGGTACTCAAATATGCAATTAATACAGTGCAAATATACACTAAACCCAGGCCTTCTTCGTACAGGGATAATATCTCTATTATATTACATTACAAAGGTCAATCAGAGCATTAAAGTAAAGGTGAAGAACCATGCATTTATCCTTTATCTGGAGAGAAGGTTATTGAGGAAAAGATGCTAGATACTTTGAATATATTGTTACTTTAAATTGTAATTATTATAAGTAATGGGTCAAGATTCTCTAAAAGACGTTGAGGTACATTATTTCTTGATTAAACACCAGTATTATGTCCTGTCCACTGAATTATTTGGGCATAAAGAGAAGAAGAAGCAGCAGCAGTTTATTAAATAATTACTCCAGGTCCACAACTCACTGGATTTAACAATAAAAATATCACATTATTAGTTATTTGTCCCAGAGTTATTGCGTCAAAAGCTTGAATGACTCACAAAAATGTCTTTATTTTAATTTTATGGTTGGTTTGAAGGTTTTAGAGCAGTGTATGTTGAGATGGAGATGGATGAGGCTCGTGTGCAGTGAGTATTACTGAATGGTATTTTGCTCAGAATGGGTTAAATATCTGCATTATTTAGAGATCCCCTGATAAATAGCCTCTTTAATAATGATTTTAATTCATCATTTAAACTCCCTGAGACCACTGATCCAGGCTGAGATTGTTAGGTTTTGTCTAACAAGTGTAAACAGTTATTTTTTTCAGATAAAATGACATAAACTCATAAAACACATCCTATTTTGAGAGATAAACGTGAAAACAAGTGAACCTTTGCTCTTTAGATTTGAAAATAAAAGGTTATTTATGGCACAGACACCTTTCCTCATGTCTTTGTCCTGTTTTTCTTTTCTCCGAGGGCAGTTTTCTCACATCTGTAAGGTCACAATGGCTGCCTTTACATCAAAATGGATCTATATCTTATTTAAAGCAACACTATGTAACTTTCCTATTTTTCTATTATCTTTTTCTACTCACTAAAGAACTACAGGAAACAAAACTCACATGGGATTGTTAATATTTTACAGATATCCTATAAATATTGTAGTTATAATGTAAATGTGCGACATATTCTGGCTGGATATGTGTTCTCAAACAATAATAACACAGTTCCACAGTGAAGTATTTGTCATACACAGGCATATTTTGTCTATAAATGATTTTCATGCCAAAAAAAACATCAAAAATAAATGTAATGCTATTGTTGCAATGATTTTTGGGTCCATATTCGGGGTTTAAACTTAGAAAGTGTTGCTTTAAGCTCCAACAGTCAATTACAAATGACTTAACCTGAATTTAAGATGCACTCAAAACCTTTCAGGGGCCGAAGATGGTGATATTTGGAAGCTTTTGTTAAATTCTGAATGTGAGATTTCATCTTCATTTGAGTCTTACAAAAGTCATTTTTAACATTAATTTCCTCCTATTGTGGAAACTGGTCTTAGTTGCATTTGAACAAGTTTTAATTAGATTTTAATTGGTTTTAGATGGATTGAAATGGGTTTTAGTTGGATTTCAATAGGTTTTAACTGGATTTCAAAAGGTTTTGGATGGATTTGAACATTTATCTTTGTAGGAAAAAATAAAAAAAACATCTAAACCATGTTCAAATTCAGTTAAAATCTAGTACCAGGAAAAATCCTACGAAATATATTGAAGTGCCACAAAAAACATTGCAAAGGGCCCCATTTGGCCCCTGGGCCTTGAGTTTGACATGTGTAGATTATACAGACAGATATATGACAGTGTACCTCATGTTAAATAAAAAGAAAAGAGCAGGAACAATGCAGTTACAATGAGACACAGTCCTTTATTCATTAACTTAACTATTATAAAATATGCACTGAAGGTTTAAGGATCAGGAAGTGGTTTCAGACAAATATAAGAAGAGACAAGGAACCAAAATGGAGGATGTGATCTAAAGCAGAGAGAAGCTGAGCGATGGAGCGGTAACAGACCTCTGTGTTGTCTCATCCATCACAGTTTCCTCCAGATTCAGGTGTTTAAATGTTGAGTCTGCGCTGATGTGATTAATCGAGCGTATTATCAAGAAGCAGAACTGCATCCAGTCTCTTCCAGAGCAAATATTACCCTCGGATTCCTGTTACGGAGACCCACATTTACATAAAACACGAGTCGAGGCGCTGGCTGTAACTAACGTCGACATCTGTCTCGTCCCGAACCAGGAAATCCTCCGAGTGCTTTATGATTTCACCCAAAAGCTATTTGACTGGAGCAGCAGCAGCGGGGAATGAAATATATCAGACATTTGCCGTCGCAGATCCATTTTCTGAGCTCAAAGCATGTCCTGTTCTCTTCAAACCTGCTCTATTAGGAGCATTTGAGGCTTTTTAGGACATTTCAGAATCAATATTTCAGGATTTGTTCAAGTTTGTATTGTCATTTTCATCGTTGTAATGTCTGTTAAAATGTACTGATCTGAAAGAACATAGAGCATTCTCACAAATTAATGGAAAAGAGGTGACGTTTTTATTAAGCATTTCATTAGAAGCATATATATTTGAGTTATGGTTAATGCTTTTATTTTGAAGGCACTTAGAGCAGGTGACAGCGTTTATGGGTTTTTTTTACCAGAGCAAGACGAAGCAGACGCCAAAACCTATAAAACCTGGACAATGAGCTGTTTTCTCTGCGTAAAACAGGATTCTTCTGGGTCTCAGTGAGCATTTGAGTTTAAATTTGGACTAATTTGTGGCTTTTAAATATACTATATGTACTTTTTCTGACAAAACATTTAAATATTGCTCGTCCAAACGTCTGTAAACCTTAAACAGACACATTATTTTTCACCTAATCGTCAAAAATCATACATCATCTTAGCTTTAAAATACAATGTGCAAAATGTTGTAGGATACGGTTTTTCATTTTGGCTCATTTTTCAAAACAGTTTCCAAAGTAAAAGTGCATTTATCCACGAAGAAAATATTTTTGATTAAAGTATAGCCTCCCAAAAGACTTTATAAAGTTTATAGTTTTAGTATTTGTCACATTGGTCACAAATGCTTCCAAAAACTGCTCACCTCATCTTTAATCCAAACCTAAATAGTTTATAATACGCACCATGAGCTTTTTACACTGCTTTTCATGTGCTTTTTTTATTTACTGAATGCAAACAAACAACACAAAGCCATTTTCTTGCTTCCTTTCCCCTTTTTGCTTTTCCGATTGTAAAACAAGGCTTAATCCGAGCTGCTCTTTGGTTCCACTTGTTCTCTAAACTAAATATGACACAAAAAGCAATTAAATAAAAGCTGAAATGTACAATAAGCTCCTACATATTCGATGAGATCTGGTTGGTCTTCCTCGTCCTGTCTCCTGGCTCCTCCCTCTGCGTCCTCCACATTAATCACAGAGCGTCAGAATAAAGCAGGGCGTCTGTAGCGGTTTAGCGTCGTCGGTGAAGGACGAGCGGAGGTCGGCCGCCGAGGCGTGTTTGTTTTAATAAACCCACCGGCGTGTGCTTTTTAACAGTAATAGATGGGTTACCGTGGATACGAGGACAGAACGAGGACACGAGGCGCTAAAAATGGTCCGTTACCTGGTGGTCCACATTTAGAGACAATAATATAGAACAATAAGATCTGTCTCTTAATGTCTCTCTAGTATTTAAGTCTTTAAGCTCCTCCCACTTCGACCTTTTTCTTTTAGTTTTTGATGCATTTGTGTCTCTCTTTTTCAAAAGGAAGGTCTTTTAAAAGTGAAAATTTATAAAGACTCCATTAACAGCAGAGATGTGGACAAAATAGAGCTTTTTAATATCTTTGCTGATGTCTCCACTGTTGATGTACTGAGCATGTGCAGCAAGTACAGGGTTTTATATGTTTACATGGGAATATTATGATTAATTATGTGTTTTATTTGGAAGTGAACATGGTATTTTTGGGGCTTTTTGGCCTTTATTGATAGTGGACAGTGGCTTGAAAGGAAACAAGGTGAAAGAGAATGACCCGACCGAGATTCGAACCCGGGTCTCCCACGTTCTAGGCGTGAACATTGTATTTTAACCTTAATTTAATACATTTTTACTTTCTGGCTCAATCATTGCTGATCCTTACTTAAGTTCACATTGTCAAAGCAAAACAAACTCAGGATGGATTCTCAGTGGTTCTCAAGAGTCTAGCGAAGGAAACAAATCAGAAAAATGCAGCTTTAAATGTAATTTCATATTGATTATTTAGTGTCTGGAAACAAAAATCATCTGTGGGAAAGATATATCGTACTGACAGCCAGGGCCTCAGTGCAGCTGACTCTAAAAGGTTGTATTTCTGTGTTCTGATCAAAGCTGGTGGTTTTGTGGCTCCTCGTCGACACAAAGCTGTACTGTTTCTGCTTCTGTTACTGTTCTGTCTCCAACAAACTTCCATTCTCACACTTTTTTGGAACGAAAAATGGGTCCAGACTCAGTTCCCTGTTTGTTTTCTCTCATTATGATGCACATCAACACCTCCCATGTTTACTCTCAGTCACACTCTCTCTGAACACTTAGTTAGTCCCTAAAATGTACCGATGTTTGCGGCAAAATCTGAAAATGAATCAAACTTCCAAACCTGCTTTACATGAATTTAAAAACAACACCCATCCAACAACCTGCATTTCTCCACATTTATTTTGTAAACTTGGGTCTTTATCTCTTTATTTAGCTCACACCTGCAGGTTTTGTCTCATTCTCTGTGTGTTTTCATCTGTTGTTTCTCAGTAAAAACCAGAGTCGGGCAGAGACGGAGCCGAGCTGAGACTTTTATGTCCCGGCCGCCTCTTGATTTGTTGCTGCTGCAGAGGTTTGCGTCGGTCGTTAAGTTTCTTTGCTCCGGGCTGAGTTCTTGCTGCTGATCGCAATTGCTTTTTTTTTTTACCCACAATGCACAGGAAACACCCTGTTGAGAAAAAGCCACATTGCTCCAACTGTGGCACAAAGCAACACCAGAAACATTTGGAAGAGAATTTGTTAAAAAATTGACAAATCCAATATAATGAGCCTGATTTAAGATGTGTTGCTCTGATTATGTGCAGCTATTGTCTTTTCTAATAAGTCCTTCCTCTGTGTCATGTGATCAATAATTAAATAATGCATAATTCTAACCCACACTTTAACTCTGAAGATTTTTCTGTGTAATTCTGGCAAAAGTAGAAGCACTGCTCAAGTAAAAAAAGTAAAAAGTATAAATTAATTTTGCTGGAAACTCTACAATAACTCTTACATTAACAATCTGCTTTTGGGGTCATTTTGTTTCAGATTAGGTTCAAGTTTCAAACAGAATCAAGACTGAACCAGTGCAATTGGGATTTGTTCTGCAATTATTTTCATTCTGCATCATTTACCATCAATCCCCAAACGATATTAAATGTTGCTTTACATGAATTTAAAATGCTCAATAACATATTTTGCAACAAAGCTGTGACAAAACTATTTCTGTTTTTATTCAGTGTTCAGTGTTGATCCATCTCGCTGCTGAAAACCCCACACTGGCCGCATGCCTTCTCTTATTTTGGCGGGTCTTGACTTCCCCTCTCTCGTTATTTTCGTCTTTTACGTCGTGTCGTCATCTGCAGAGGTTGTAAATGTGACTGTTTTGACAATTTAAGGAGTAGAAATTAAAGATATTTGTGTTCAAAAGTAAAAAGTCGCCAAATAAACACTCAAGTAAAGTACAAATACCTGATAAATCTACTAGAATACTTCATTACTTGCCTCCGCTGATCCCAGTTCAGACAGATAGTGACTGGATCGGTTTGATTGACACGTGTTGTACTCAAGGTTAAGGCTCGGTGCTGCGTTTTCCTCCGAGCGCTGTTGCTGTGAGATATTGAGAGCCCTATCTGTGCCTTTTCATTACAGCAAACACAATGACTTCCTTATCTGCTTCAGAGACTTCAACACAAACACAACAGCAACAACCGGCGAGAGCCACAGTGTTTACGTGGCTCCAAAGTGCCTTTCAAACTTTAAAACAACAAGCATGAAATTAAAAAAATGGTGGAGAAAACACCCTGTTCAGACCTGAGTGGTTTATTTTTATTGCTAGGTATTTTCATATAACATTAGCATATAGCACTTAACATAATTAGCCATATTTCCCTCACATTTATGATCCAGCCTCCTATTTATCCCACATTTTAAGTGTCTTTACTTTCTAATATTACTCCATTAGCTTAGCCAAAAGGCCGCAATTGCAGCCCTTTGCAATGTTTCATGTGGCCCTCCAATACATTTAGAACGAACGATTTTTTTTTGCCACTATGTATGTAAGCCAGTACTAAGCCAGTTTTTTAAAAAAAAAAAATATTCAAATCTCAGTACCTGTCAAATACACTAAACCTGTTTAAATCCAACTAAAACCTGTTTAAATCCAACTAAAACCTGTTCATATCCAATTCAAATCTGTTCAAATCCATCTACAACTTTTTTAAATCCATCTAAAACCTGTTTAAATCCAACTCAAATCTGTTCAAATCCATCTAAACCTTTAATCACTAAACTGTTTAAATCCAACTCAACTTTCAATCCACTAACCTTTAATCCATCTAAAACCTGTTTAAATCCAACTCAAATCTGTTCAAATCCATCTAAAACCTCTTTAAATCCATCTAGTACCTGTTCAAATCCAACTAAAACCTGTTTAAATCCAACTAAAACCTGTTCATATCCAATTAAAATCTGTTCAAATCCATCTAAAACCTGTTCAAATCCAACTAAAACCTCTTTAAATCCAACTAAAACCTGTTCAAATCCATCTAAAACCTCTTTAAATATAACTAAAACTCAAATGAAGATGAAACCTTTCATTCCAAGTTTAATAAAACCTTCCCTGACAGGATTCTTATTAAAGCCCGTCACTTTGAGTTTGACCCTGATCTAAGGCCTCTCTCTGATTGGTCAGAAGTCCCACTCTGTTGTGAATAAATACATTTTGTCTTGACTCTGCCTTCTACCAACACGGTCCTTGTGAGTTTTACAAAACAAAAAATGAAGATGACGAATGGTTCAGTCTCATTTTTCAGTTTCACCTGATTTCACTGAATATGTTTATCTCTGTCTAAAGCCTTGTCCACAATAATATGAGCACTTAGCTGAATATATCTGCTTTGTTTCTGATTCATAAACAGAATTACCATTTATATTTGACTCCTAAACTCCTCAAACGTCCTGAAACAAACTGTTGCTTCTATTATTGTGGACAGTGCCTTCTGTGTGTGTCATTGCCTGGACTCTGAGCTGTCCCACAGTAACGTCTTTCTCTGGTTCCTAACAGCCTGAGTCTTGGCCTGTGTTGCAGGAGGATGAGACGGGCGAGGGCCGGTTCGGGTTCCCGGGGTACGGCATGGGCCCCACCTGCCTCCAGCCCAAAGATGGCATGGCCATCAAGGGCAACAACAACAACGCTCCGTCTGCGTCGGCCGCTCCCGAGAAGAGCATCGAGGAGATGAAGAAGCTGTTCATCAGCCGCGCCAAACGCATCGACACCGTGTCCCGCGTAGCCTTCCCCCTCGTCTTCCTCATTTTTAACATTTTCTACTGGATCATTTACAAGATCATCCGCAGCGAGGACATCCACAAGCAGTAGTCGAGAGGCAGAAGACTTCGAACCGGACGCCGTTGCCCCTTTTGAAAACCGCCATGCCTCCTTTAAAAGGTCGAGGAGAAGTGGCTTTTTGTGACGCTCGCCTCCGAAAAGGGATAGTCCACTGTTTTTAAATGAGGTTTTATGGAGTATTTATAGATCATTTATCCATTGCCTACAGTAGATAATAGGCATCAGTGCAGTCTCGGTTTGAAAAAGCAGACAACACAAGGACTATACTATAAGAAACTGTAAATTAATCAAATACATAACAGGTTAAAACCCACCTTTAAGTTTTTTTTTCCAAAATTCAGTTTAAGGCTGACCAGTTTAAAGTTAAAATTCAACACTTAAAACCAGTTACAGTCTAAGTTAAATCCAGTTTTAAACAAGTAATCTAGTAGTTACTGATTTATTCCTGTTACAATACACTTTTTCATAGTAACTTACCATATAATGCTTATGAAGGCTTTGTATTTTCAACAACCAAACTCCACTTTGGACCAAAATAACGCCTACCCACACAAGGATACATCTGCCTTAATATGTTCCATGTAAATTAAACAAATATAGCTCTCTTTACGTGATATAAATGCACACATTTGTCTCATTTACAGTCTTTAGAAACAGTTTCGTGTCTATTTCTTCAAACTGGGAAAGCACTATTCATTATCTACAGTAGGTTTAACATCAACTTTCTATTTCTCCTTCATACAACCCCATTTCAAAATAACAAACTATCTCTTTTTACTTCCTTAAAGACTTTGTTTCAGATATTTCCTGCTTTATTTTCCCTCTCACCGCGTCCTGGCTCCTGAATAACCCAGACCAGTGCAATAGCAATGCAGTAAAATGCATGAAATATGAATGTGGCAATATTTAAAAAGATGTGGCATAAACTGACTTCTGGGAGAGAATGGACGAACTGGAAACACTTGGAGCGAAGGGAGACTTCGAGACGCCAGAGGAAACGTCTTGTAAAAGGGACTCGGGTTCGATTTAAGTTATATTTTGTGCGAAAGACAGAAATATAGTTCTATATAAAGCGGATTAAGGATCGGGGCGGTGTAATATACTCATGTATCTATCATAAACTCCAGCGGCGGCCATCTTGGAAAGCGAACGGATCTGTGCTTCCATAAACGACTCGATGCAAGGATCATTCAGTATCTAGATTTGCTTCTAACGTGTATTTGCGAGCACTTCGTCGGCGCTTTTTTCTCCCCGTCAGAAAACCTCGAACTGCAGAGAAAACTTATTTGCTGCTTCTGCCGCTGTCAATCACGCGACTAAAGAAAAAAAAAAAGAAAAGCGCTGGACGAGCGGTGGTGAAGAGACATTAATATGTGTCGATGTGTTCATACTTGTTTGATTTCATATTGTTTTTCTTGATCCATGTGCCAAGCTCGGACGGTCCGAAGAAACAGGTTTGTCTCATCGTCTGTGAACACTTTCTACATGTTTTTGGGACATTTACATTTGAATACAGTGGAAAACATGAATGCTTCCTGCTTTAACCTGTCCCCGTTCCCTTTCTGAGCCCAGCTGAGCCACATGTAGTCGTTTAAAACCTCCAGTGCATTTTTTCTCAATGGCTTTGGCTCGTTTTTTGAAACCTTTCTAAACTAAAAGGACATTTTTCTGCTAAAATATTTACTTTTTGTGTCAGAAGTTTGTCAGAGGCACCAAAATATAAAGTTGTTTTGTCGCCATTTGAGCCACATTGTGCAAAATGTAAAGACGTTATATTTATAATGAAAAATCTGATCCCTGCATAAAAGCAAAATGAAAAACTACAACATTTTATCTAAAAAATGTGAAAATGAATAAATTTTGCCTGATGTAGCACAAATAATGGAAGTGATTTGGGAAAGATTTATTAAAAAATGCTCTTTTTCTTTTGCTCAGACGTCAAAAAATAATGTAATTTGTCGACAATATAAGAAACACTAAACTGTTTAGACTGTGAAGACCGCAATAACTCTTCAGAGATTTAAATATTTTGAGAAAGTGCAAGAACTGAGCCTAAGCAAATGAGAAAAACTGTAAATTATTCTGATTAATTCACTGTTAACATGGAGTAATAAGAACCAGATGATTAAAATAGATTGGTTGCTGACGAAACGTAAAGAAAAACACAAGATTTAAACACTAGCATTGTGCATATTGTGCGTTTATAGACAGGGATCAGTGTGTTATATCTGAGCATTTGTAATTTACTGTCAGCATTTCGTCTTCTCAGCAGAAAACCTGTAAAGTTTTTCTTCATGTGGCTCTTATTCTCCGTGGATCATCAATGTAGCATCAGATGGATTTGTTGGAAAAAGCAGCTCATTCGTTTTACTTTGCACCAGGCTTCTCTATGCAATGATCAGTGTTACATGCAATTTACTTTTGTTTTTTTAGCAGCTTTGACTCAAAACTCACTGAGTCCTGTCACTAAAAGCTTATGTAATTCATTGTGTTAATAAGTGTTACAGGAATACAGAGAAAATGGAGGATAAAACAAACCAGCCATCATTCAGAGTCACCAATGAGCATCAACACGTCATTGTTTACTCCAAAAAATCCCAAAGTGCTTCTTCACTTCATTAACTTTTTCACCTAAACACAATTGTAAAGATAACACAATGTTTTTAAATGTGGTTTTGTCTCGAAACTCATGAAAAAGCAGAAATGGTTCACAAGAATTTTTTTAATACTATTTATTTATTTATTTATTTATTTATTTATTTATTTATTTATTTATTTATTTATTTATTTATTTATTTATTTATTTATTTATTTATTTATTTAGAGAAGTCTTTTTGGGGCAAATGTAACTTTTTTAAATTTAACCATTTAACCTCAAAATATAAAGCCTATAAATTACCAAAATATCAGCCTAATATTGTCAAAAGAAATTAAAAAATATTTTCGTTAAAATTTTACAGCATGTCTGAGGGTTCAGCAGGAGTTAAATGTTATCAATCAGAAGGAAAAAAATATATAAAAAAATTACAAAATATTAATTTGTTACTTTACACCTTCTTATTTTGACATCAAATATTTATTCCTATGTATTTGATGAAAAATATGAAACTTCCTTTAGACACTTGTTTAAGCAGGTTCATTTTATGGACAAAAGAAAAAGAAACATGGGGTTTATCATTTATAGAATTATATGGAAAAGTTTGTGAAATGAATAATGTGGATAAATAATACTTATCTGTGAATCTTTTGTCCATAAAATGTTTTTTGTGAGAGCGGCCATTTTGTAAAGATGGGAAAGCTTAATTAAAAACCTACTTTAAGATCCAGAGTTTGGGAGATAAACTGGGCTCGTATAAAAAAGTTTAGATTTAAATTGGTTTTGAAGAAGAACCAAAGAGTTGCTGATGTAGCTTTACTGACTTTTGTTGCAGGTTTCATTTTTAAACATAACGTAGTCACATCACCTCAGATTATTTTATATTTATATAATCACAAGATAAAATATAGAAGTAATTATCTACATTTTTTTATCTTCAATCTCCTGCCAATTAAACATACTCCAGAGTTTATATGTGTATTTATTCAAAACAATTTACAAAGGTTATAAATAATGGATTCATTTATTCTCGTCTGATGTAAATGTGAGTTTGCCGGATCGATCTGAAGGGCTACGCCGTTCACAAACATCAGTTCATTTTGTCAAAACAAGTGGAAGTGCCATAAAAAAATAATAATATCACTCCAAAATCTATGCATCTCATTACGACATCATTTCCTGTTTGAGCCTGTGATCAGAGACGGAGAAGACACTGTTAGATTTAAGGAAAAAACACACAGTTGCTTCAAAACTGCCTTTAACACACAACTCAGATGCAATTGTTGTGTTGCCTTGACTTGTTTCCAAATGACAAATCTTTCCTCAGTTACCGTGTACTTGTGTCAAAAGACATTATGAAGGATTACGGAGTCTTTCAAAGTAAAAGTTAATGAATTTAATAAACTTTTGTGCAGTTTACAGCTGAGTGCACAAAAGCAACAAGTGTTATTTCATCATATTAAATACCCCAAAGTCCTACAGCTTCACTTTCAGACTGTATTTCTCTTCAGTGGATGTTGAGCCTGACTTCCTGTTCCATAGTGAGGTAGATAAGTAACACACCACACTCTATTCTCTCTAAAAAAAAATGGAAAAAGACCAATAACAGAGGTCAAGTTGTTACAAAGGAAGGCTTTATTGACCAGATATGGCTTATAACAGTGTTTCTCAACAGGTTTTTTCATCTTGGGACCCCATTTATTTCCTTTTTTTAATTGAGAGAACAGAGCCAAGCCATATTTATGTTTTAAAATCTTTATTTTAAAACCATATTACCCTTTATACACATATTATACGAACATTTAATCGTCTTTCTTTAATCTTTTACATGAGTTATCACCAAAAAAAATCACATTTCAGCCAGAAAAGTTTGCATATGGTCCTAGAATCGACATTTGAGATGCTAAAAACCTCAAGTGTGAGCGTATAATCTAATGTTCTAGTCCTTTTCTGTGATCTCAGGCTCAAACCTAAACATAACCCTGTCCGTTTCGTGCCATAGACGCTGCAGCCGTCCCCCTTTTTCCCTTTTGTCCGACTCTAACGCAGCAGTCGTCCATTTTCTACGTCACACTGCGTCTCTCTTTGTGCCATACGGGGGTTGAATATGCAAAAACGAGGACCTACGAAGCATATCATCCATTTCAAACACTTTTTCATGATTCAAACCCTGGTCATTGTTCGTGTGGACATTGTATTACTCATAGTTTTGTGTTGGAGAGATACATAATGGGTTTATACTGCGTCGGACTGAACGAGAACGACATGATTTTGTGTTTTTTTGGAAGATTTTATGTTTCGGAAATGGATTTTAATGTAGCATGGTTTGCTTTGTTGATGATTAATGAGTATTTATTTAAAGGGAGTTGTTCTATTTTGCTGTATTTAATTGTATGTACAGTACAATCCGACGATGCCCCGAGGGAAAAGGAAACCTGCTCCTGAGTTATTCGACCCAGTCTCTGGAAAAAGTGATGCGATGGTGACATTTTTACAAACTACATGATTCTGGGACTAATTATGTTTCAGGGAAAGTAACACTAAGGATATCTACATTTGAAAATATGAGAAATGTCATGTTTTGTGGTGCTTTTATTTAGTTTTTTTTGACAAAATGCATGAAGCAGATTGAAGCTGTTGCAGAATTTAAGAGTATAATAATACATTTAAATAATTATGGACAAAGATGTGTTAAATGGTAAGACGATACTAAATGAGGCGTACATTTTATATATTTTTTAAAATTTATTTAAGTGTTTTTATGACTAATAACTTTTAATAACACATAAATAATAATAGGATTTCAGATGTTTTCAGTTTTTAGTATTTTGACCCTTGGTTATAAATGGTAAGGCTATAATATGTCATTCAAAAATTAGGCTTATTTAATGATTTATTTTTTTTAATTGCTTTTGTTTCTTAATGTAAAAATTCAACATCAAAATTTTAGATTAAATGAATTGTAACACATAAATAATCAGAGGAAAATGCAGGTCACAACCCCAGGTCTTTACTGCAGTTCCACGTCAAAATCTTTAATTCAAGAGTTTTTTTATGACGTAAACATAAACATAATTACAGGAAAATGCATTTCAGATCTGTTTATTAGCTTTTATTTGGGGTTTGCTAACGTTCAAGGCTAGAGGATATTGTTCAAAAATGGGCCAAAATGTGAAAATGACTAAAACACAAACATAACTAATGTGTTTGCTGCTTTTATTTTGAAGTTTGCTCATGTTTTAAATGAGATACTCTGTCATTTTAAAGTTTGCTGGAGGTCATCACCAGGTTTTAAATTGTACCACTACATTATGTTGTTTTAAAATGAACTAAGAAATGCGTTTATTTAGCTTTAAACTTGTTCCCAGGTTTATTTTATGCTCCTTCATTTGGGTTTCTTATGTCTAAACAAGAAAAGAGCAGCACAAAAATATAAAATATGAAAGATAACTCCACGTTGATTTACTTTTACTTTTGTATTTTCCATTTGAAACAGTCATACTCCTTTTATCAGTAGTTTTGCAGAAATGTCACACATTTACATTAAATTCCAGACACTGGGTTGGATTTATTCCTGTTTATTAATTATTTTCTTTGCACAACGAGTCGGAATGGCCTTAATTTTGCTTTAAACCTGCTTCTATTGTGTATTGGCACAAAGTGCACCCGTTTCTTTTGCCAGAAATTCCCGCGCTCATCACGATGCTTATAATCTGAGAGTGCACTTAAAAAGCAAGATGAAAAAAATATATGAAAAAACACATTCAGCAAATCCTTTTTATTTTTCATTAATCTGAGAAACAATATTTTGCATGAATATAAATACAATTGCAGATATTTTGGCTTGTACAAAAAAACGTGAAGCAATTTGAAGAGAAAAAAAGAATGTACCGTTTCTGCTGTATCTGTATATATCTGAATATTTATTGAAATATGTCATACTACTAATTCTATTAACGATTAAAAGGTTTTCTGAACAAAACTCTCTTTACCTGTTTTTGAACATTGTCAAGGTTGTCGGAGTGGGATCTTCTGCTTTCTGTTCCTCGACTCAAGGATCTGTGTAATCATTAATGAAAAAGTATTAAAAATTGCAAATAAAACGCTGTTGTAGCTTGTTTTTATTGACACCAGGAAAACTACAGAGGCTCTCATCCTTTTCTTAAACCATCACAATGTGGTTCTTGTAAAATCCACTTAAATCTTGAGAATGTTCTGCATAGATTGAGTAGTTTTTGGGGAGAAATTGTTCACTTAATTTCAGAAATATCGCTCTCACTAAAAGGCAAAATGGGAACTAAATCAATCTTTCAAGCTACATAAACTAATGTATGAGATTTCTAGATTTCTAGAATTTTTTTGGACTCATCGAGACATTTGATCCTTGGTACAAATTCATTCTTAATTCAGCAAATACTAAGTGCTACGTATAGAATAATCAGCTAAAAGTGTTGTTTGTTTGAGTAGCTTTTGGAAGACTCTAAACAACTAATACCAATGAATCCTTTCAGGGGCTGAAAATGGTGTTTTGAGTCGTAGTTAATGAAGTTTTACATGGATTTAAACTGGTTTTAGATTAATTTGAGCAGGATTAAGATGGATTTGAACAGGTTTTAGATGGATTTGAGCAGGTTTTAGATGGATTTGAACAGGTTTTAGTTGGATTTGAGCAGGTTTTAGATGGATTTGAGCAGGTTTTAGATGGATTTGAGCAGGTTTTAGATGGATTTGAGCAGGTTTTAGATGGATTTGAGCAGGTTTTAGTTGGATTTGAACAGGTTTTAGATGGATTTGAACAGGTTTTAGATGGATTTGAACAGGTTTTAGATGGATTTGAACAGGTTTTAGATGGATTTGAACAGGTTTTAGATGGATTTGAGCAGGTTTTAGTTGGATTTGAACAGGTTTTAGATGGATTTGAACAGGTTTTAGATGGATTTGAACAGGTTTTAGATGGATTTGGCCAGGTTTTAGATGGATTTGAACAGGTTTTAGATGGATTTGAGCAGGTTTTAGATGTATTTGAGCAGGTTTTAGTTGGATTTGAACTGGTTTAGATAGATTTAAGCAGAGTTTAGTTGGATTTGAACTGGTTTTAGATGGATTTGAACAGGTTTTAGATGGATTTGAACAGGTTTTAGATGGATTTGAACAGGTTTTAGTTGGATTTGAACAGGTTTTAGTTGGATTTGAACTGGTTTTAGATGGATTTGAACTGGTTTTAGTAGGATTTGAACTGGTTTTAGATTGATTTGAACAGGTTTTAGATTGATTTGAACTAGTTTTATTTAGATTTGAGCAGATTATATTTATCTTTGTTGCAAAAACTGGCTTAAGATTTCATGAACAAATATAATTGATCTGATTTAAATCGAACTAAAACCTGTTCAAATCCAGTTAAAACCTCGTTCCAAATATATCACCTGTTAAATGAAGTCTACACAGCTTAAACATTCAGGCTTTAAATACATTATTAATAAAAATGGTGCATTAGGATTAAATACATACTGTTGAATGCATCCATGTATAATTCAATCAATTTATTCGTTTTAAGCTTCGTCTTGAGTTAACTCTTACATTTATCCGTCCTTATTACTGTGAGACTGAGCTGGCTTCACGCTTGTGTCCTGTTTCCAGCCGGAGCCCAACATGAATCCTAATAACGTGTGTTCACAGCTCTACAGCGAGTATCTGTATGAACAAGCAGGACACGCGTTAACACCAGCCTCGGTCCAAGTCAAAGGTCAAAGACGAGCCTCCGCGACGCTAACGAGGAGCCGCCACTTTTACGAGGCTTAATATCAAACTAACGTGTCGTCTTTTTGTACAAATCGTCATGAAAACTGTATATTTTTACGGTTCGTTGACAAAAGTGCCCTGTCAGTCGTTATAAAAAGGCCTCAGAGGTGGATTTGCTAATTATAAAGGAGCCGAGATGGAGCCCTGAGGCGCACCGCCGGGAAGCACAGCGGTCCAACGCGTAACGGGACCGAGTTCAGCCAAAGTTCAAGCGAAGACAGAAGAGAAGAGGCCGTTTAAATAGGCTCATCCTGGAGACAGTGGATAATTCAATGTCATCTAATAAAAAAGGAATTAAACGGAGTTCCCGAGAGGAGATCAAAACAGCAGCTATTCAACTTTTAAATATGGACCAATTTAGGACAAAAAATCTCAAGAGACTTCAAAATCCCTCTTTGAGAGAGAACTTGGGCACAAAACTGATTTATTCATAATATTCGGCTACACACATGGGATTTAACACTTTAAGAGGGGTTTTTTTGTTATGTCATGCTACTTTTTAAATCTGCAAACTCTGAACTAAACCTGGACTTGCTAACGGGTAAATTCAGGACTTTAAGGAGCACAGTGTAAAATATATCTGCACATTTAGACCGAACACATCAGTAAAAACTATGTTGTTAATTTGGTGCACTCAGATAAACACAACACTCTTTAAAATAGACACTGAACGCTCCATAGAGAACAAAGAACGGGGTAGTTCCTGTTCTTGTTACCCCACACCTACATTTTAGGAAATCACTATAAATAAATGTAATGTTTTAATTCACAAAACAAGAACTATACGACACAAACTCTCTACAAAACCAGCTCGTTTTCTCCTCAGCTTCAGCTTTTGATGAAACTTGAGGCAAAGACAATAGTATGATGCACTTTTTGGGGAAGTTTCTGACTCTTTTGTAAATGTAAGCAGACACTCGTATTTATTTTAAAACAAGCAATCTTCCATAAAGGTTTAGGAAATGTATTAAATAACCTTGATTGAAATGAATTATCTCGTCTATTTCTAAGGTTTTGGGGTTTTTTTTTAAGTTTCAGACAGGAGTATTGTATCTTAACATGTTTAAACTGATCATTTTCTCTTATATTTTGGCTCTTCAGTGTAAAAAAAGTGAATAAAACACCAGTGATCCTTCATATTTTCCTGTAAACACACCATTAAAGACATTTTGTTGAAGCTCTCTCGGCCCGGTCTGGTCCACGACGCGTTCAAACACAGCCGAGATCATCAAACACACGTTAAATTCACAGAAGCGCCACTTAAATTCGCCCCGAGGAGCCGTTAAGGCATAAAGTGTGGATTCCAAATGCATTTCCAACACGAGCAGCGAGATGTGGCCGTGTTACCGACAGAGAAGCTTAACTTTTTATTCCTCTCAGTGTGGATTTATTGGAGTTGATCCACCCACTGAGCGCAGAGATGAGGGGCATTTATCAGACGGGACGGGAGCAGAGAGAGAGAGACACATCAGAACTGTATTTATTCACAACAAAAGCAGTTTATTTTCTAGATCAGTTACTGCAGTGTTAGGTTGGGCTCAAATGTGAATGTAATAATCCTCTTGTGGCTTTTGTGGAATCTTAAACGTCTATTTTTGACGACAACAAATGACAGGATTTTGATTTATTATGTGTAAATGTATACTACAAAATATAACAATGCTCCGTTAAAAAGAAACCAGACATTAAACCCGAGTTAAGATAAAAGAGACCAAGTTTTAAAACAGTAAATCACTTTAATTTAGTTCTCTCATCAGCAGGTGAGCTCATTTTAAACATGATGACAAATGAAGTGCATCGGTAAAGAAGCCTGACAGGATTTGAAACAATTTGAGACATGCTCCATTCAGACGCATCCATGGATCCACATAACAAGGCAACATTACTCAAATAAAACCACTACAGCTCAGCTCTTGACCTGGTAGAATAAAAAGATAAGACAGATCCATCGCTAGATACAACGGTGGCAGCAATACACAGGATTGCCCAAGCAGTAAAGTACACGTTCCTTTAAGAAACAGGGAGAGAGAACGCGAAAAAAAAACTATCCTCTGGGTTTTTAAGCCCCAATTCAAGTAGTATTTACCCTTTTTGTGTTTAAATTTGTTTCAAGTTCAGCAAAGATAACAAAACAACAATGTCCAGGTAATACATGTGTTGGAAGGACAGAAGAAGAGAGTGACATTCAGGATTCCTCTGAAATGAGACGAAGCAGCAGGTGAGGAAGAGGAGAGGGTTTGAGGAGGAAAACAAAGGCGGCCATCTTTAGGAGACGTGAGAGATGACGGCTGTTGAACTCAGCAGGAAATGGAAACTTAACCAAAACCTGCGGCAGTCTCAAACGGAAACTGCGTAATACTTTGTTAATGAGTCTGTGGAGGATAAAGGTCAGGAGGGAGGAATGAGAGGAGATATGACATCACGAGTCCGGTTTAGAGGCAGGACACGCCCCAAAACGGACCCCAGACTCACAATTCCTACTCGGTTACTCCTGAGAAGGCTTTAGTTAAACTTTGTGTCCAATTGTTGCAGTGAATCACTCAGAAGTAACTAAACAGGCGTCGAGCTGGCGGTTCACTGTCGTTGGGCCGAGTAGCGACCCTCGCTGGGCCCCGCGCCCCGTCCCGAACCGAAGCTGGGTTTCTGTGCCATGCCTCCGCGCGACGGAGGGCCTCGGGGGCCGCCGCCGCCTCCTATTCGCTCCCTGGGGCCGCCCGGACCCCCGGGACCACGAGGCCGGATGTCCCGCCGGTCGCCCTCTCTGGCCGAGCGCGTCTTCTTCTCCTCCACGTTCAGACGCACGTCGCCGCGGAATTTAATGGGCTGCAAACAAACGGGACAGGGTCAGTCAGAGGATTACACACGACACTACGTTTTCAAGACTTCATAATCTTTGACTACAGAAATATTAACGATCCAGAACAATTCAAATCCAAACATTTTTCAAGATCCTTTTTCACGACCATAAAAATCCAAGATATTTATTATGTTTGAGAAAATAAATCATTGTAATAAATAAAAGTACTGTTATATTTAAGGAACATATTATTAAATGCCCTTAATGTTACTAAAACACCTGAATGTGAATATAATCCAATAAAAATATACTTTGATTTGTTTTTTGATGTAGTTTTACTTTCTATTTTATTAGATTTTGGATTGTCCCAATAAAACCTGAATTTCCCTCCTGCAGAATGTCTTTTCTTCCTCTGAATCTTCCTAAAACATGTCTAAGTGTAATTACTTCTCTCTGCATTCTGAATATGCATTGTGTAAGCACCAGTTTGACATTTATGGACATGGACACCCCTTTAAACATTTAAATAGCTTCTTCTCACCCTGTTGTTGAGGATCTTCTGAACAGGCTCAGCGTCGTCAAACACCACAAAACCAAAGTTTGGCAGCTTCCCTCCGCTGTTGATCCTCAGCTCCAACACTGTACCGTACTCTGTGGGAAACAAGAAAACAAAAAGGTAAATGTTTCTAAACAAACCTAATAGTTCTGTGCAGGTTTAAAAGTATGTCATCACTTCAGACTCACGTTCAAAGAACTCCTTGAGCTCAGCCTTCTCCACGTCGTGAGGGACGTTTCCAACAAAAAGCTGGTGGGCGTCGGGGAAGCGGACCGTCCTACGACCCTCGGACTCTCCCTGTTCACCCTCTCGAACTGAAACAAACACGGGACACATTTGGATTTAACATCACAAAAACACTTTTATTCAAGGAGCTGAGGGGCATTTAAATGAGCACACTTTATAACTCTAATAACTCTTTAATAATCTATCAAATTCATTCCCTGTAAGAAAACGGCACAATGTATTTTTGTAATTCTAGTACAAGGATATACAAACAAAAACTAGATTTCACTTCTACTTTTTATGGGTCTAGTGTTTAGTTAAATCATGATTAAACGTAAATGTCATGTAAATAGTCCCGTAATGCTTCTGTAAATGAGCCCATACCGGGTCGGGGGCCTCTGTGAACCGGCGGGGCCCCTCCAGGCCGCTGCTCCCTCGGCCTCTGGTCTCTCTGGGGCCTCTGTGCTGTGGTCTGGGACTCGGACTTTACCTCCACTCTGGGCTGAAGGAACAACGTACAAATACGCATCAAGATGGTGAAAAGACACGGCACATTTCCTGCTACAGATAGAACAGGATCTGTCCACGTTAATGCCACAGTCTGTCCAGCAGGGGGCGTGTGTGCAGTTAATTTATATAAATGTTACAGAGAAGTCAAGTCACTATCAGCAGCTTGTTTACCCTGAAGCTAGAGAATAGATTATGTAACTTAAACTGGAAAATTCCTTCAAAATCTAGCAGCCATAAATAGTAGTAGACATTAGAAATAAAATAGTACAGAGATGACATTAGAGTAGATCTAACACACCTGAGTTTACATTTAAGGTCAACCCGAATAAACAAATAGGACTTAAATCTGTTCAGTAAATTCAGTCTTTATATATGATTGAAAAGGTTTAATTCAACTGGGTTAAATAGTTCTGACAGAGAGAAGGGTTTTTTGATTTTGTTGTAAACCTACCTGTGCTGTGGGCGGGGCTTTGACGACGTGTGGGGGGATTCCTGAGACGGGCACAGCTCCACTCGGCGGCAGGTTTTTACTGGTGACTGACGCCCAGGAGAACGGCTGCAGAAGAGACACAGAGCTAGTTATGGACTGAAGTGGGACGACCCGGAGCAAACGGGCCCAGGGTCAACAATCCAAACCACACTTTTGAAGCAGTTGAGAGAGATCCGTACCCTGTTTTCTTCTGGAGCGGCTGTGGCGGGTTCGGTGCTCGTGGTTGAGGGTTCGGCAGGAGTCGGGGCGGAGGCGGGGCTTTTGTCTGTCTGTTCGTCAGGTGTGTTTGAGTCCGTCTGCGTCTCCAGTGTCTCCGGCTTCAGCTCCACGGACGCCTCCACCTCCTTCTCCTCCTCAGCTTCGGGTTCAGGACTCTCCGCCACAGCCTCGTCCTCGTCGCCCGGGACGACCGGCTCCGCGCTGGAGAAACAGACAGGAGTCGTGTTTACATTTTCTACAACCAATGACTGTATCACAAGTGAAATACTGTGATTAAAAAATGTTTAAACCGGTTTTACATCCATCATACTTCATGCAAACCATTTCTTCTGCAAATATTTGTTATACACACATTTACTTGATGGATTTGAGGCCACAAAACTACAAAAGGTAATCATTTCTTTAACTGTAGCCATTTTGAGGGATTGTGGTGCGTACCAGGGAGTTGGGTCGTAGTACGGAGCAGATTCCTCTGCAGCAGCGTCCGGAGATGGGACCCTCTCCTCGATCTCCTCCACCTCATCCTCAGACTCTGAAATAAAATCCAGCACCAATGTCACAACTGACACAAAAATCCACTTTAACTACAGAGATAAGCTAAATAAAGTTTACTGTACCAGCTTATTGTTAAACAAGAAGGCACAATCAGGTGATATATACACTATTAGTTTAGTTCCCAAATTATTTCTTTCCTCTGTCTAACAACATGTAAATAATTTATATATAAATTGGGAAAACACCACAGCTGGTCATAGTTCAGCTCAGTAACTTCAAAAAACACTTAAAAATGCACAGTGTTAATGTATTTGCAGCCATTGCTCTACCTTCTGGGGGCTCAGAGTCAGAGTCGGCAAACACCTCGTCCTGGTAACGGAAAACGTCATTGTGGACGTAAAATTTGTTTGCAACAGTTCCCTAAAAGAACAAAAGAACAAAGGGTCGTGGTTAGTGGTGAGTTTGTACAGTTCGTCCGTTGTATTCCTGAGTTAAAGCGGTGCACAAACCTCGGGGGCGAGCACAAAGGTCTGCATGAACTTCCTCATGGGCTGCATGTTGTTGGAGAGCTCGCCCATCACCTGCACCACCACGCCCTCGTTCAGCGTGGCGTGAGCGTCCACGTGTCGGATCTTAGTGTGACAGTCCCTGAAGCTCAGAGCCATCACGCGCTTATGGATCTCCTGCAACACCAGACAAACCAGTCAGAGACAAACACACTTTGGTGAAATACTCTCAAACTGATAATTATCTTGTGAAACTTTAGCAGAGCATTATTAGAAGTGCGGTCTACTTTCAGGAATTACAAAAACTCACTAAGCAATATTGAGAGAGGTCAAACAGGCTCTAGTTTACCCTGATACTGGTGTTGGTATTGAGAAATATGATTTCCATGGGGCTTTTGGCTTTTACTCAAAGAAACAGAAGACGAGAAATGTAGGGGAGAGTTAGGGAATGACATTTAGCCCTGAGACTAGGCTCAGTCCAGTGCACGCCATGTTACTCTAAACCAAAACAACTTGCTGCCTTTCTTAATGGAGTAAATAGGTGGCTATTCCCTGCTTTGTGCAATAACGACATGTAAACAGTGAAATAAAACACCTGCTGCACAGAGTAACCCGCAGTAACTCAACGTCTACTCTCAACACGTCACGGGAAAGACATGTTTATTTTGGAATAATTTACTTTCAGTTAAGGATGTGAACATTGTATGATTTGTCTTTTTTATCGTTTTACCACCACCGTCTTCTGCTGAATGTCTCATAAAAGAAGCCTAGCCTTGCATTAGTCATCGTGGGACTGAACCAAGGTGAGCTGATCATGAGATACAGTTGGAATTTACAGTGTTTGGCTGCAGCCCTTTGTGCAGCAGTATAAGCAGAATAAGCACGCAACACTGTGCCGTTAGACAAGCCCTCACACATACCGTACGACTAAGAAAAGCAACAAAACCGTAGTCAGCAAAAGAAGCACAACTACCTTCAGTCTTATTGTTGTTCTGTCAGTTTCTGAGTTGAATAGACTGCAATAACAAGCTTACGTTGCTTTAAAACATAACGCGTTGGCTAGACATTCAAGTATTTTGTCTCTTATGCAACTCACTCTGGCCTCCATTTTAGAACATTCATGTTAATTTGTCCCAACTTAAATGTGAGCTGCCACTCACCAGTGTTGCAGAGGGAAAGGGACAAGAAAAAAGCATCTATTAACACATCAGCAAAAGCAAAAAAACAACAAAAAGTGCAATGAAAAATCAAAACCTAACAGCACTGACTAACAGCATTGAGGAAAAATGCTTTAAAAAGGCACTACAAAATACTAAAAAATCAATCTAGCCTGGCTCTACATTCAAATTTGTCCAAGCTTGAGAGGTTTTTTTTGTGAATTTGAGGTGAACTTGTGGGAGTGAAGAGCCTTTGAGTAGAAGCATTAACACATCTCTGGATGAAGCACTTACAGCTTGTCCATAAACGGCCTCCAGTGGTTTGCCGTTGCTGTCCTGGCCGCCGTGCACGTACGACGAGTTCTTTCCGTAAAACCTGCACAGAATTAAATACGTATTTGTACCACATAAACAGATTACACAGACTTAGAACCATTTTCTCCTGGCAGTGTGCTTACATGACACGACAGATTATTATGTTAAGGGTGACTAAAACAGGACGTCTAAACCCTTGTAAACATTCTTCAACTCAATCAATATAACGCACCAAGATTTAGTTGAACGTTGAGCTACAGCAGCATCTTACGACATAAAGCAAGATCTTTTTCATTTTCTTATTGCAATATTCACATCACAAAGAACTGCTTTAAACTAGAATCAAATGATGGTCTTCCACATGAAAGACAGTAAAATGAAAATTGATGCAACCAAATAAAAAGTTTAATCCCAGTTGTGTTCTAAATTCAGTCACAGTTTAGCCGTGGTTTAGTTACTGCATGTTTTCCTGATATTGTTCAAGCCTGTTCACTATCACCGCAGAAAATAAGAGGAAAAATGAAGAGACAGAAGGCTAATTCCAAATAGACAGTTTGTATTCCCTTGATTATAATAGTGGAATATCAAATTATGTGTATGTTAAAGGTAGTTAGATAGTTTAGTGTCCATGTTTTTGAAGGAAAAAGACTTTGTTTATGCTACCTTAAGCTAATTTTCTGCTTCTACTTTGAGGCAGTGATATAAAAACAACCAGAAATACATCCAGATTGTAGCAGAGACGATAGATGAAGCCTAACATAGTAAAGAAAAAACCTTCCCTCTTGTTTTTATAGTGTCAAAAGGAAAAGTGGTGCAGTTAAATAGTTTATTCAAGCTCAAAGCGTAGCTCGACTTGGCTGTGCACATAAACGTACGGTGTGTAAAGCAGCAGCGGTCGTACCTGTGCAGGTAGTCAGGGGCCTGGTTGAGCAGTGTGTAATACTGTCGGACAAACTCTCGCCCGACCAGCTGGGCACTTGGCTTCTCCATCACCATTTCTTTGGTCGACTGAAAATATCTGAGAAGACAAAGGTTAGATAAAACCTGTCAAGTTCATACTTTTACGTGAACAAACTCGAGCTTTTCCATTACTGGCTTGTAAAGAGAGAAAATTAGCCTTCACTCTTGTTATCCATTTCTTCGTTCCCTTTAAAAACATCCATCCCTTTGGACCGGTCTGATAAAATCTCTTATTGCGGCTCGAGGAGGAGGAATCCTGCTGCTTTTCTCTTTGTGTTGAGGCTTCCTGGTCATATCACACATGCATCGGCTTGCATTTTATAGACGCAATAACACTTCTGAGAAAGAGGCTCCTGAGAGTGAATCACGCTGCGATGTGATTGGAGGCCACTCAGAACAGAGCCCAGACTGTTTAGCTATTATTGGGTTTCAAGCCTTTATTTCTATAAAGTTCACTTCAGCTGAGACACTATAGATGACATACAGGTAGTAAAGACTTTGTCTATCAGATAGTTCGCCTTCAATTCGGTTCAGTTCCTGAATTGATTTTAACAACACTTTATTTGGCACAGCACAAGATTCATTTCTCCCTTCTCCAATGCCAATCTACACTTTCTATAGCTCCCATTTTGTAGTAAGGCTTTTATTTATCTGATAGAATAGAGTTTCAAGCCGTCCTTTTTTATGAAATTAAAATCTGGGACAGTATAATCATACATCGAGTATTGTATGTTTTACTTGTGATTTCTATTGACCTGTTGTCTTTATAACATTTCACTAAAACCCGGCATGACCAAAAAATAACTTAATTCTTCTCTACAATTTATTAATATTTCAAAATGTAAACCACGCAAGACCATTTCAGAGTTTAGATCCTTGCCTAAAAGAGCTGGGTTTTCTCATATTAAGGACATATTCAGTGTCTTTTGTGCAGTACAGTGCTTTTGTGATGAAAAACCTAACCACTTCCCACTTTCTGCAGGCAATGTACTGTAACAAGGCTAAGCAACATCACAATAACAAACATTTGCTTGAATAAACTGCGGTTGAAAATGCGGTTGTTTAAAGCCTTACAAAATCATGTAGACAAGGACATGGCAGGAGAAAGTCACTGTACCATGCCAACGAGAGAACAAAAGGCCTCAGAAGGGTCTCCATGAAGGGGTCTGTCTTTCACACCTGCAGCCATCTGTTGTACCAGTCACTTAGCACATCTTAACCAAAATATCTCAAATACATAACGTTTACAGAGAGAAAAAGTATTCACGCTGGAGATATGGTTAGAAAGTAAAAACGCTGGGTTGTGGAGAATGAGTAGTAATAGAGATCAGGGAATAGACACAGCACAAAAGCTTTTACTAATTTTATAATATTCACGTAGGCCTACAAGAAAAAATGGAGGTCGGTGTTCCCATGGCAACAGAGATTTAAGTTATAAAACGTCATCTTAAAGCGCGGATTGAGTCACGTACATTTAGTTTTCAACGCAAAATGTGAGAGAGGGGCTTTTTTTTAATACTATTTGACTAACACTCATCCCAGAGAGGTCTGATCGTGTAATATTAAGATAACATCGTTTTGAAACTGACCCCTGGCCTGGTTCGAGTAAAAGAAGTGGAGGAATAGGTGCTTATAAGGGCATGGTACGAGACAGCAGCCATGAAGAGGCAGCCTTGTGTGAAAGTGAGAGCATGGCACGCAGACAAAGGCCACGCCGTGCCCGCAGTGCCATTCGCGGCGAGCCCCGGCCTACACACACCGCCCCCGGCGTCATGGCGGCTCCACACTCGGTGGGACTTTGAGACAGACCCCGGGGAGGTTCCTCTGTTAGTTTCCAGATATAACCCCGGTCTCAAATAGCTGGCTGTGGGGGAGCTAGCTTCAACTAGCGGAGCACACGGCCCCGAACTAGAAAAAAAGACAGGCTTGAGCTAAGCACCGGAGCAGCCGCAGACAGCACGTGTCCGGACCGGTTTCTAGGCAGTTTCCAAGGCCACGCTGCACATTCCGGAGTTGCTAGGCGACAAATCTACATAGATACGAAACAGAACCGAGGCGAAAAACTGTCGTAACATTTTAGAGGGAAAACTAGACAAGAACAGCGGCAAAGAACCACAGGAAGGGAGGGAGTCACGACTGAATGGGAGTAGGCTAACCAGGCGGTGGCTAACAACTGGAAAACAAAGCAACTAACGAGTAAAATGACAAAAGAAATAATTTTTTTTGCTTTATCAAATACACAACTGAATAGATTGGGGTTTTTTGGTACTAAACCCCTTTGAGGATGAGCTAAAGTCTGAACATTACGACGATATAAATTTGATAGACACGCAGTTCTAAAATACCTTAGCTTTCGTTTCCACCAAAGTCAGTAAGTAACTTGTAAATGCTGTTGTACATTGTGATGAAGTGATGAAATAATGTAATATGAGTCCACAATAATTAACATCGTACACTGACATGTGACCAACAAAAAAGCTCAGAATATGAATGCTAGGACTGTGGACAGGCATAATGGTTAAGAATCTTCAAATTTTCATACGATTTTGGTTTTTGACAATCAATTTGACATCTGAATGGCTCTTCCATTATAAACGGTTACATAATAGTAAAGGAATGCAATTTAGTTGTTTGTTGAATACAGAAATAAACATTTAGCTACAATCCAATGTTAGCATTACAATGGCTAACGTTAGCAATAAAACGACTAACACTAAAGGTGTGGAACGGTGGCATTTTTTCACAGTTTCATAAGAATTATGTTAAAGACGATGACCATTAGTTCAAAAATGTTTCTATTACCCATGTTACTGTTTTACACCACACAAGACAATACAAAAAACAAAGTTAATTCAATTAATAAAGACTGGGAGCCGGCTAATGCTAAAGAATGCTAACCACCACTAGTTCCTCTGCAGGATTTAGACGGAGCCCAAAAAAGCGACCTAATTAACTAAAATAATGCTGTAAGTGGTCCTGATTAAATAGTTCCAGGTAAAAGGCTTTTAAATCATCTAGGAATGCAACTTACCAGTGGTTAAATTATCAAAAGTGTTGGAAAATACGTGATTTCTTAGAATCACCTCTGCTGCTGCCTGAATCACGTACGGCTGCACAACGTGCCGGAGAAGAGCTAGGTTACCGGTTTCGGCTTCGCGACCGACCTCAAGTCCCGCCCCCTGGGATGTTTTAACCAATCAAATGAAAGCTTGATGAGTCATCCACCAATCGCGTACTTCTGAAGTCACAGAGCTTGATTTTCAGCCAATCACAGCGGGCTCTTTCGCCCCTGGAGTCTGAAAAAGAGCCAATTACCATTAAGGAGGAGGAGGAGGAGGAGGAAGTTGAAGGTGCGCTTGTTTTCATGACTCGTTTGTACCTGAAGAGTTACTTCACCAAGCGCGTTTAAACTGTTTTTCCACACGGGGGCGACACATGTAAACTATTAGAAGTGGTTTACTTTGTGTGTGACTGGTCAAACACAAATCTGACATTATTTTTATAAGTATAGAGTAAAACCAGAGTTCCATGGACACTAAAAGAGTGCATGTGTCATAGGACCAAGTTTATTTACTAACATTCATCTACAAATCCTGCACATTATGCCTTTAAGTTCTTAATGCAACAAAAATGTAAGTATGGAGTTAGTCTTTAATTAACATAGTTTAGCTTGAAATAGGTTTGTTTCTCATGTAAGACCAAGTCATTACCATCTAACCCCACAGTTTGTTTTATGGAACTGTACCCATGCTTCACAGATGTGGGATTCAGGAATATCAACATCAATATAATATTGATGTTTCTCCTTCAGTCTTTCTTTAATTTACATAAATGTGATATCCACATGTCCAGCAGAGTCTCCTGTCACTCACAGTTCAGATAGATTTCAGATCTGATGTACTGTTATATATATATTCTTGTTTGCTTCATGTCATTCACACTGTAATTGTTTATTCAATTATCCATTACATATATTTAAAAGCCTGTTTTAGTTCCTGAATTCAGTTGGTTCTCTTCAAAAATGACTCAGTTACTATGTTCTTTGTTTACTTTGTAATTTCTGATTGCAACCAAATCCAAAACAATATACATTTTGAAGTTTTTCCCATATTTGTACATGGTGGGCTATTGTAAATTTAGTCTCATGTGTCATTGTACCTTAATAAGATTCTAGAATGCAATTAAGATGTATTTTAGCAGTAATTGTGCGGCTACAATAGTTTTTTGTGTTTGTTTGTTTGTTTGTTTACAAAGCAGCTACCTACTTCTTAAGCAGCTGTATTAAATTTCAGTCCCATAACGTTGCACCCTCCCAGTTTTGCCACAGTGGGACAGACTCTGGTGTCCTGCTGCAGAGTGAGATGTGAGAGGAGGGGCCTTTGTGGAGAAGTCTGGCTGTTGTTCCACATTCTTGACACTGGAGTCTGGATGAACGGGTGGAGTCTGGATGAACGGGTGGAGATGGTAACAGGGCGATGTACGGATCTCCCTCTGCCGTCTCCCATGGGACCACAGTATATATGTAAACCAGTCACATGGGATAACACAGCAGAAGTCAAAACATGTGGAGTAAATGCTTTTTTAGGCTAATGTTATATGGATTTAACATTACTTTTTGTCATATTAAACACTTCTGTAACAAAGCTACAGACACAAAAAGACACTTTACATTTATAAAGTACATTTACATCCACAGTGTTCTGTTCGAGGACACCATGTTCCTGTGTTTTCCTCTTTTAAACACGCTCAGACCACATGGGTGTGTGCAGCCTGTAATTCACTGCTATAAATATTGCTCAGACTTCACATCCAAACCATGCAAAGTGTATATTTTGGCCACATTTTTATGACGCGGTGGAAAGTTTTAACCAGAACTTGACCTTCTCTGTGTATTTAGGTAAATGTACACATGCTTTATATGCAGTGGTTTATTTGATTTGACCAGAGTTCAGCAACATTTCATAAACTGCAAAAAATATGTTATTTCTAAGTCATATGTTATACTGTGCTCTATAAAAGCCAACATTTTGCATCTTCTCTTCAGATGAAATGTCCAAGTGTCACAATATTTCTTAATATCTTCACTAAAACATACATTTTAATACATAAATTTACCGAAGTAACATTTGAAAATAAGTCAAATAGGTTTGTTTCGTGGTCCACTAAATTAAAAGTAGCTCAATCCTAAAAGCTGTGAGAATGGATTGCCAATATTTATCTATGTTTTTCCTTTGCTTTTTAATTTTCTGCACCTTTGATTCAGTGTTGACAAATCAAGGAGACCAGCAGCCAATGGGAGAGGCTCTTATTTGTATGTGAGCATGTGATTAAAACTTCCACTAATTTGTTAAAATCCTTGATAATAAAGCCTAGATTATGTCTTAAGGTCTTTTTTTCACAGATGATTCCTGTTACAATTTAATTTAACAGTTTTCTTTAAATAGAAAGAAATACATACTGTATTTTAACATAATTCTTCCGTACACTTTGTTTCCATTTCTAAATTAATAATTCTGATAACTGCTTTTACTTCCACTACAAATTTTGAACCCTCCATAAATATGATGAGGTACAGTAGCTGGACTTTTTGTAAATTTAAGACCAAAACAAACAACAAAGAGGTAAACTGGCAGCACATAGAGATAATAAACAGTGGAGCAAATGTGTATAGGTCTTCTTCCTGTTGACATTAGTTTTGGTGCAGTTGTCTGAGAGAAACACTTCCTTTTGAACGTAATAGCTGTCTCTTGTGGTTAAAGAAAAGCTGTCAAGGTAAAACCAAACTGCATCAAGTAGAAACCATCTGAATGCTGTGAAGATTAATTTCTGGTTTTAAACTTGACTCACGAGGGAATATTTGACGGTATTAACGCAGCACAAAGACTGCATTGACACAAACACAGGCTGTGACCTTGGACTGTTGTGTTAATAAATCATTTTTAATCAGACTGATCTAAACTCTGGAGAGAAACGCAGATACGAAGCATGCAGAGATCCCCAGCTGTTTTGTAGACCTTTATTCATAGAAAGCGTTTTGTGCTCTCAGTGTCAGTAAAAACATGTGAGAAAAACTCTCAGCCTGCGAGATTTTCCCCGTCTGGACAATATATTCCTCTTTTAAACTCTCAAGCAGTAGTCAAACAGTTAAAAAAAAAAAAGACAAAGAAAAGAGTCCACCACCGAAAGAGTGCAAAAACTAAATGCAGTTTGTAGAAAGCAAGCAAAAGGAGTATTTATTTAGAAACTTTATTTGACGTTTTACAGCTTTGTCTCCTCGAGAAAAGGGTTCAAATTGTTCCCGAATTACAGCCCTGAACAAATGGTAACATCACATATATAAAATAGAGTCATGAACATACATTTACATCAGAGGTCTTTAGTTTTCTTTGTGACGGTTGGTACAGACTGTGCACGTTTGTCTTTTGTTATCCTTTTTAGTGGTATAGGTAAGGAAAAGAAAATCAATATAAAAAAAATAAAAATAAAAAAAAAGAATCTGCAATTAGCACCTTGACTGTGATTTTATGTTTTAACTTAGGGATCAGCTCCTTTGTCCCGTTAGTAGCGACTAGGTTTTCGTCAAACTGCGGCGAACTGGGGGTGGGCGGGGCTTAGATGATGAGGTCTTTGTCGATGTCCTCTGCAAAAAAACACAACAAAACAACCATTAAAAACAAGGAAGATAATGAATAATTCCCCGTTTAGAGCAGCGTTGTAGTGGACGGTGGCGGTTAAACGAGGACACTCACGCTCTTTGATGCCGAAGCAGGCGGCCCACTCCTCCAGAGCGATGTATTTGTCGCTGTCGGCGTCACACTCCTCGAAGAAGCGTGTGGTGCAGTGCTCCATTGGGATCAGAGGGGCTCGCAGTGGGGCCAGCTCTGTGTGGGTCAGGTATCTGTGGACAACAAGACACAGAAAATATATTAAATCATTTTACATTGATAAACTGGAAACTAATTTCCACTCTAGCTTTAGACAAGGATCTTCTTAAGCTCCACTTCCTCATTTTCTTCCCTCAAATTTTCCTCCAAAATACTAATCCATTTGATCAAACTGAAGTTTAGAGTTTAGCGTTAGCTTAGCTGTGACTTCAGCGTCAGGACGACAATTATCTCCTCCTCGTTAAACATTACGTGATTGAATTGACAGTATTTATCTGTGTTTTACGTTGCCTCCCTTTTCTCTGTTGATGCTTTTCTTTTTTCAGCTGTTTCTCTGTTAAAAGACATATTCAGCTGAAAATACACTTTATCTGCAGCTATTAAACTTCCTGTAACGTCATGTGACAAGCGTCGACCAATGGGAGCGCTCCTTTTTCAAGCAAGGTTTTCTGTTCCTGAATAGAGGTTCTCATCTATTACAATCCCTTAGAATAAACAGTAGATCACATCATGAAGACTATTTTTTCCACAAATGATTGCTTTTAAGATATACTATTTGGGGTTTAAACCATTTTCTACAACTACAAGAAAAATATCAAGTAGAGTCAACAGGTTGTTACTTGTTTTAAACTGCTTTAAGTACCTTATAAGATTAAGACTATTTATAACTCCCTATTATATATATATTGTAAAATGTAACAGGTCGCTGAAGCTTTAGTGGAAGGTAATAAAATAAAGAGACAAGGTACAACAAGTCTCCAAGAATAAGGACTGAAGACAACGTGTAGCACTTGCCAAATAATCAACCCAAAAAGACAGCTAACAGCCATCCTAATTTTCTTTGGATTTTCAGAGGAAAGTTGCAACAGACACAGAATAAACAAGAAATGAACATAAATCCTGGTTCATTTTAGACATATTTTGCAGAGGAAAGATAATTTTAGCAAAAAGAATGAGTATGTACAGCCAGGCCAGTAAACAGGAGCACTGTCTAATTTGATCATGACTCCCTAAAATGAGTCAAGGGTGTCACTGACCCGTCGACTGGGTGCTGGTCCAGCTGTCCGAACTGCCAGTGAACAGGGAAGATGTACATGTTGTAGTTCTTCTGGAAGTCGTGGGCGAGCAGGTCCAGAGAGTGTTCCCCGGCCTGGAGGCGCTTCTCGTTCTCGTAGATCTTCTTCACCTGAACACGCATCAGACGAGTGTCAAATCCAGAGACGTGAGGTTTATTTTTTCGATGTAACGACAATGTCAGAATAAAAGGCAGAGGTAAATAGCTTCAGTGAATCGTTTGTGTCGTTTTCTGCAGCGTCTCACCCTGAGTTTCTGCTTCTCCGTCAGCAGGTTGTTCTCCTCGTCGCGCTCGTACAGAGTCACCAGGACGTTCTTGAGCCAGTCCCTCATCCTCAGGGGGAACTCGTTCAGCTCGGTGTCCAGGCAGGCCTCGATGTCTGCGCGCAAACACATTTTATATCAATATGAAGCACATCACAACCAACATTAGACCCTTCCAGTCCAACATTTGGATGACAGAGGGAGCAGTGTTTCTGATTCAAAACTCAGAGTCCAGGTTTTGATATTTGCTGTTCTTTTCACGATCACAGATAACGTAGTCGAAAGCATCTTTTATTCTGTCGTTTTAGGTTTCATGATTAAATATCAGTAAATATCAGGTAAAATCTTCTAAACCCTCAGATAGCAACCTGATCTACAAGTCTATTTCCATAATAACTTAATTTATTTTTAAAAAACCTCAAGTGTTCTTTGACAAACTATTGTGGTCTGCCATATTTCTATACTTTGTCCGTCAAAACATATAACTTCTGTCACTTTTAGCATGTAGCCTTTAGCTCATGTAGCACCTTTAAATAAAACTGCTAAATATTGAACCACACTGATGTCCATCCTCTCACTAACAGCACACACTTCAGTTGCCATTTGCCAAAAACGATAATGTTCATGCAGAAGTTTAGATATTTGGCGGCTAATGCTACTTTGTCCAAGGAAAATGTATTGCTGTCAACTTCTTTAACTACTTCTGTTGTTTATTAAAAAGGTCTGTTGTACAAACCCATTTTCTCTTTGGCATTAGCTCCACTGCTAGTTGCCACTTTACATTATGTGAGCAATTAATGCATTTTTAATATTCCATGTTCCAAAAGTGGCATTTCCTAACCCAGGCTTTGCAGACAATGTTATTCTAAACCTTGTAAGCCCAACACATCATGCCCTTGGACAATATTAAAACCAATCTTTCTCCAAACATTCCTCAGATGTTTTTCCCACAGCTACAGTCTGACCTGATCTCCATTTGACCCTTGAGGCCTGGCCCTGAGTCAGAGCCGGTCTGTGGAGTTTAAACAGCGCAGCGTGTCTGAACGGAGCTCATTAATCACTGCTAACGTCGCTAACGCTAACACTTCCCTGCACAACTATTACAGCGACGAAGAAACCTGGTTTACGTGGAGTTGACTTTGTTCTGGATTTGTAAAAAGGTTTGTTTTGTTGCGGCGGGAGGCTCACATTTGCAGGGGCCGATGTAGTCCAGGTGCAGCTTGTGGCCCTTCTTGGTTCCCTCGAGGGTGCACTTTGTGGCGAAGAAGTGGCAGGACGTGTCGTAGGTCTTGTTGTCAGTTCCACAAACCTGAAAAATAAACAGCATAATATATCAATATATGGCAATACTTTTGACAAATTGATCCACTATTACTTTATTGTTGTCAGCTAAAACTAAAATCTGTTGTTTAAACTAAAAAATACAAACAGGATTCTGAATTCTTTTACATTTTCACCTCATCAGACATTGCAGCTTTTAACTTTTTTATTGTGACATATTTCTCATAAACATAAATAAAGCCATTCCTGCACAGTTTCTGTACTCAAAAGGAGAAGAAAGCTTGTTTTTTCAGCTGATAAAAGCCAGGTTTGCACAGTTTTTTTGAAAAAGCATTATTCTTTAGGTTTTTTTTACATTCACAGATTCACAAAATCGGATGTAAACAGTAAAATGTAAACAGAGAGCTGACGATGAGCAAATAAACTCACAGAATATTACTGTAGAGCAGGTCAAACTCAAGGCCCAGGGGCCAAATGCGGATCTTTGCAGTGTTTTATATGGCCCTTCAATACATTTTTCCTTGTGTGGAAACTGGTTTTAGTTGGATTTGAACATGTTTTATTTAGATTTGATTATGTTTTATTTAGATTTAAGCAGTTTATACAGTATATATCTTTGTAGCAGAAACTGGCTGAAGATTTCATGAACAAATAAAATTAATCTGATTCAAATCCATCTAAAAGAACAGGTTTTAGTTGTATTTATAAAGTTTTAGCTGAATTTAAACAGATTTAAATGGCCTTGAATGCATTTAATATAGATTTGAGCAGGTTTTAGTTGGATTTATCATAGTCTCTGGCCCCAGAAATGATTCTTATTTACTATTTTGGCCCCTCATTTGTGTGAAATAAGCACTGTTACTAAAAACTCTGAGAATATTTAAAAAATAAAAGCCAATGAAAAACTTTTAACTTTTCTCAGCCGTCTTTGATCTTTGGAGCTTGGTTTAAATCACTTCATTAGAATGTCTTTAATCCTCTGGTAAATCATTGACTCTAGACGAGCGGGACTGAAGGGAGGACAGGTGTGAACTCACGTGCTCGAACTCTCCCTCGGCGGCGGGGCAGGTGGAGGGGTCCTGGCACACACACATGGGGGTGTTGCTCTCGTCCACCTCACACACTTTGCCCTTCTTGCAGTGATGGTTCAGGCAGGGGTCTGAAAAGAAAGTTAGAACGTCATTTCCCCAAAGCTTAGCCACAAATCCAGGGACAAAACTTTCCACTGCTTCAACGCTGCCAAATAAACCGATGAAATCATACTCAATAGAGCGCACACGTCCAACTCAAGGCCCGGGGGCCAAATGCGGCCGTTTGCAGTGTTTTATGTGGCCCTTCAGTACATTTTGAAGGAGATATTTGTGGCACTAGGTTTTAATGGATTTCATTTTTGCAACAAAGATAAATAAAACCTGTTTAAACCATTCAAAACCTGTTCATATTTAACTAATACCTGTTGAAATTCAACTAAAACCTGTTCAATGCAGACTAAAACCTGTTCAAATCTGACTAAAACCTGTTCAAATCTGACTAAAACCTGTTCAAATCTGACTAAAACCTGTTCAAATCCAATTAAAACCAATTGAAATCCATCTAAAACCTGTTCAACTATGACTAAAACCTGTTCAAATCCAATTAAAACCAATTCAAATCCATCTAAAACCTGTTCAAATCTGACTAAAACCGGTTCAAATCCAATTAAAACCTGTTAAAATATGAATAAACCTGTTCAAATTCAACTAAAACCTGTTGTAATCCAACTAAAACCTGTTCAAATCTGACTAAAACCTGTTCAAAACCAATTAAAACCAATTCAAAACCATCCAAAACCTGTTCAACTCTGACTAAACCTGTTCAAATCCAATTAAAACCAATTCAAATCCACCTAAGACCAGTTCATATCTGACTAAACCTGTTCAAATCCAATTAAAACCAATTCAAATCCACCTAAGACCAGTTCATATCTGACTTAAACCTGTTCAACTCCAACGGCCCCTTACTACTTTGAGTTTGACACCACTGCATTAGAGAATTAAAATGACGAAATGGTGAAAGAGGCGACTGTCAGGAGCCACTTTCCATTTAAAAGGCATCAGAGCCATTTTGACACACATTTATTAAGAAGACCTTTGTATTTTGTTTTTTTATTTGGGTGGAGTAATTTCACAGTTTATTCCGTCTCAGGTAAAAACAGAACAAACTGTCTCATGTCGGGGTCATTACGTCTGTACAGTTTGTATATTTGCCTGGTTTTCTGCTGTAGACTTTAAACAGCAGCAGAACGTATAATTACAGCCGTCTGTGGCAGAACGAGCCTGTGTCATTAACGCTCTGTTTGTCTCGGCGCCTCGAGGCATCTCCGTAAACACAGACTGAAACAGAGCACAGACCAAGGGATGGATCTAAAGCAGGGTGTCAAACTCAAAATGATGAGGGGTCGGGATAGTAAATAAGAAACCTTTCAGGGGCCGGAGATGGTGACATTTGTCTTTTATTGAATTTTGAATGTGAGATTTCCTATTCATTTGGATCTTACAAAAGTTATCTTTAACAATAATTTCCTCCTTTTATCCAAATAGGTTTTAGTTGGATTTGAACAGGTTTTAGTTGGATTTAAAGAGGTTTTTGTTGGATTTCAAAAGGTTTTAGTTGGATTTGAACAGCTTTTAGTTGAATTTGAACAGTTTTTAGAAGGATTGGAACAAGTTTTAGGTGGATTTGAACAGGTTTGAGATGGATTTGAACAGGTTTTAGTTGGATTTGAACAGGTTTTAGTTGGATTTGAACAGGTTTGAGATGGATTTGAACAAGTTTTAGGTGGATTTGAACAGGTTTGAGATGGATTTGAACAGGTTTTAGTTGGATTTGAACAGGTTTTAGTTGGGTTTGAACAGGTTTTAGTTGGATTTGAAAAGGTTTTAGTTGGATTTGAACAGGTTTTAGTTGAATTTGAACAGTTTTTAGTTGGATTTGACCAGGTTTTAATGGGATTTGAACAGGTTTTAGATGGATTTGAACAGGTTTTAGATGGATTTGAACAGTTTTTGATGGATTTGAACAGGTTTTAGATGGATTTGAACAGGTTGTAGTTGGATTTGAACATGTTTTAGATGGATTTGAACAGTTTTTGATGGATTTGAACAGGTTTTAGATGGATTTGAACAGTTTTTGATGGATTTGAACAGGTTTTAGATGGATTTGAACAGGTTGTAGTTGGATTTGAACAGATTATTCATTTATCTTTGTAGCAAAATCAAATCCATCTAAAGCCTGTTCAAAAACAAATAATTAATGCTATAAAAGCAAAGAGACAAAGCATAGTGTCAATAAATACATAAATATATTTAAGAAATATTATAAAAATTCAACTCTTACAGTGGACAGTATTGTACTAACTACTTATAAACCCATACAGAGAACAAATACATTTAAAATATGTCTTCCACTTTTATCTGTGATTTTATTTTGATTTATTTTGATTTTGTATAAAGTTGTATTAAAGTCACTCACTGTTCAGAGTGTCCTCCACCACCTCCTCCTCGGGGTCAATGGCTTCGTCGAACTCTCCCACCTCCACCTGCACCGGGTTGTTGCCCACCTCCGTCTCCTAGGCAACGGGAGAGGTCAGAGGTCAGAGGTCGCAGCATTAGAAACAGTTGAATGGAAAGTATATTACATTCTGACGCCGTGGAGACGAGAAATTTAATTAAAGTGTCGGAGTCGAGACCAAATCATGACCAAAACCAGAACCAAGACAAGACCGAGACTTTTGGAGATCCAGAGCAAGACCAAGTCAGAACCAAGACCAGTTTATGATAAAAGATAGCAGCCATTTTTATTGTTACTTTTTTTACCATCATTTTAGCCTTTTTTAATTTATCGCACACATTTCAGCCACGATTTAACCATTTTGTAGCATCTGCAAGTGGCTTTTTTGTGCTTTAAAAAGAGAAATGGAGTCTAGTCGAGCTTCAGGTAAGTCGTTAGCACAAGAGGTAACCGATACGAAAGGATATTATATGGTCAGGGCTTGACATTAACGACCATTAAACCACAAATGCAGGTTTATTTTAGCTTTGGCAGGGTTTAAAGTCACTCCAAAAGCCACATACAACATCGCAGTTTGAACATTGGTCATTTAAAGGGTTTTGGAGCTAATTAAAGCTCATTTCAGGACGTCATGATCAGCTAATCATGTTTAAGAGTTTGAGTAAATGTTGGAAGTGCAGTGGCTGGTGGGCGTATAAACTGATGTCAAGCCTCATTTATGTTTATTTAATATTGGTTGCAGCAGGATTCATTCTCTACAGTTGTCCTACATTTCTTACACTGTTATATATTCATTTAATCCTCTCCCTACGACACACAATCAGCAATTTAGCCAATGCCAGAATCATAAAGTGTGTTGGATTGAAACAAGACAAGAAAAACTAATCCAAGACAAAACAGAAACCTTAACAAAAACTGGTCTTAAAACCTCGACAGTTTATTTCCGTGCCTCTTTTTCTGGCCTGTTTATACCCCTCGTCCACGTCCAAATCCTCAGGTCTATTTCTGCGTCTCGTCCACTTAAACCCAAACCGCTTAAATGCCCTGGTTTCCTGAAAATTGCTGAGACGTCACCACTAAAGCAGGTTCCTCCCCGACGGCCAACGGAGTCTGAGAGCAGCCAGACCATAATATCCAACAATAACAGGCAGCTGCGTCCACATGTGGAGCGTAATGGCTTCCTGCGCCGCTGCCCGCTTCAACGACAGGATGAAATTATAGCTGTGGACCTCTGAGACTCCACATCACATGAAAGGGATGTTTATGAATTTGGTTTGAAGGACACTGGGGACTGTAAAGGGTTTCCTTCAGTTCAAATAAATGATCATATTAAAGGATATGTGCATGTTTAGAGTTGAGTTGTGCTAAGATTAGCTTTTTTATGCCATTGAGTTGCAAAAACAAACTGTGGAGCATTGACTGTAGCTGTATTTTGCCACAGAATTATCCTAAATCCTTTTGATGAATAAAAATGAATTTGGTTTGAAGAAAACTGGGGACTGTAAAGGGTTTCCTGCAGTTAAAATAAAAGATAATGCATAAATGTTCAGTGTTTAGTGAAAGAATTTGTGCAAAAGATTCACTGAGAAACAAATGGATAAAGATGTATTTTCCCACAGACATAGCTTTAGCATTAGCTTTAAAAAAAATCCTCTTAATCCTATATTTGTTCATGTTTTGGAGATGAATTTGTGTCAAGCAAACAAACAATCTTGCATTTTAGAAAGTATTCATTGATTTCAAGATTTAAGAATTAAACCCTTGCCGTAAGAAAAACAAAACAATTGAAGCCATCGTTTACCAATTGAAATAATCCTGAACCGTTTAACACCTCTGTTGATAGAAAGTCCCTAACATCTGCATCCTGTTTGAAAAAAAAAGGAGGAGGGTTTGTAAAAGAGGCCAAACATCTGGACTGACCTCAACAAGCGGCTCCTCGGCCAGAACCTCCTCCTCCACCAGAGTCTCATCAGCCACCGGCTCGTCCACGATCAGCTCCTCCTCCATCTCAAACACAAACACAAACATAAATACAAACACAAACACAGAGACAGGGAGAAAAGAAGGAGGAAAAGAGAATAAAGCAGTTTAAATGCATCAAATCTAAACGTGTTGATTGTCAAATGTCTGTGAACGTGTGTTGAGAGTTTCACAAAACCAGAGTCAATAAACTGTCAAGTAAAGTTTATTTATTTTCTACTGCATCTCCTTTTACAATATGCTGCTCTGATGCATTTACTTTATACCTGCTTCACTTATTCGTCATCTATGGACTCTATTTACTCTATTGTTTAATACTAGAGACTATACAGATCCTATTTTTGTATTAGACAGTAAATGCATGAGATTAAAACAGATTTTCTATAGTTTTCCGTGTGATTATTGAGTATTATCTGTCCACGTTTTCCTCATGTTCTCAGGACTTGAGGAATGTGGATCCATCTTTTTAAAATGTTTGCACTTGTCATTTATAAATCACCACAACTTTACATTATTCAGTGTAAGAGAAGTTGTATCCTGACATATTACAGGCAGCTTTTAAATGCACACGTATCACTATAAAATGACATATTTCCACACACTTATCTTTACAAATGTCTGTTTAAAAGCGGAACAAACTGGAGGAATCACTCAAACAATACTCTCCAATCTGCACATACAGCTAGTTACGCTTACAGAAAGGTTAATAGCTGGTACAATTTAGACTTATATTGGAAATGTGGACTTGTCTTTGCAAATAACATAAACTTAAACTTTAAATTGTGGTTTAAGAAGATGGATCCAGCGTAAGAAACGTGCATGATTAAAGCCTCCACTATTATCAAATGAGTTTAAAATGCTGGTGACGTGAACAAATGCAGGAAAATGTGCTACTTTGAGCCTCTATCTATGCATTTTTGTTTTAAAATTGTTAAATTTTCATGCAGTGATGACAATACTTCAGGATCTAAAGGTAAACTAACTAACTTTGGTGGTAAATTTCCATCTTGGGTTATTTCTCTAGCCTTGGCAGCCTTAACTATTCAATTTCCACAGTCAAATAGGTCTGGAATCCCCAATTTTACGTCCTTACAAGATGATTACCTAAAAAGGGTCAGGCTTTATCCAATAGTGTCTTTCTCTGATCAGTTGTGTGTCTCTTTAATGGTGTCTGTTATGATATTGCAGTCTGTAAACTCAAATCCACAGAGACTAGACTAATTCTTTGCATTCAACAAGAAAAAGAATATCCCACTTTTCACGTCTGAAGATGTTTCTGCGGATGACACTGACTCTCCCTTTTCACAGACATAAAAACAAAGACACGAGAACACAGACACACCTTCTCTCAGAGGGTTTGGCTAAACACACAAAGGCCAAGCTTTATATCCACTGTGTAAACATTAGACACATGGACTCAAATAATCTCAGTCCCACTCGGAGCCACAGGAAAAGACACAGGAGCAGATAGAAGAAAAACAAAGAGAGGAACTCAGTCATAAAGACAGTGATCTGGGAGTGACTCACAGGAGCAGCCATGGCGTGTCCCGCCAGACACAGGAGGAAGACGATCCACACCCTCATCTTCAAAGTCTGTGAGAGAAAACACAAAGACAGGTCAGATTATGTTCATTTAAGGATCTGTAAATGAGGTCAACAAGGACAGGCGTTTATTAAAGGTGTATTAATGTCACTTTTTCCAGAAGGAGCATGTAAAATGAGCTATACACAGATTATAGAGCCTTGTTGAGTTTACAGATGCTTTATAATTGACACGTCATGTATCATCTGTATATTTAAGCCCCTCCCTTTAAGCTCAGCCGGCTCTGATTGGTCAAAAACCCTGCTCTTTTATCACTGACCAACCATTTTAACGCTAAGTTTCACCTCAATGAGACCTTTCCTTCAAGTAAATAAGCTGCTTCCTGATCCCAAACATTAGGAAAAGTGTTCATTGCGTATTCAGCTCGACTTCCTGTTACATTGTGAGGTAGATATGTAACAGAATGAGCCTTTAAGCCAGACATGAAGCCATTAAGACCAGTAGAGTTCCTCTCTGCCTTCAACACTTAAAGACGTGACACTTGACACAGGATTTCTCGAGTAAAAGGCTGATTTATAACAACATTTGGGACTATAACCCACTTTCTGATCACGGTAAAATGATTGTCATACACTAACTGGGTTTTATTGTACTTGTGTATGTATTTGAAGTATTATATTACACTTCTGCTACAATATCTATGCAGAAACATCTCTCCCGGACGCTTCATGTAACCCAGCTCTGAGTTAATGGACGCTCTTCAGTTTCCAGAACAAAACCTTGCTCTGTGCTTTGTCCTGAACAGATCGGGTCGGACTCGTCTGCAGCAGCCTGTGGTTTTGTTTTGCACACCGTCCCGGAGCATCTCTTTGGAAAAGTATCAGCTCATTCAGGAGAAAATAACTCACGACATTATCTAGACTACATACGCCACTTTAGACGACTCAAACACGTGAGACAGGTTTTTGTTTTTAACACAAAACAGCTGCATGTTTTCCTTAACCTCAGCCAAAGCACTTAAAATCCTCTTGTTTCTCAACAGGTGGGGTTTTATAGACTTTCCGCTGTAAAAAAGACTTTACACAAACATTTAGACTTGAACCTAATTGCTTCTTTCTATGGATAAATCTCAAAAAGTGTCCCCTTTGGTTCAGTTGTAGACTACGAACCTTTACACAATGCACCTCTAACATCTCTATGTCCTTGTCTCTGTGTCAGACTTCCTCTCGAGTCCATTTAACATCTGAGCAGCCATTGTCCCGTCTCCATAAACCCTCCCTCCATCGTGTCCCGTCTGAAGAGCCGAATAAGAGCTCTTTTGTCCGGACCGACATGGAGCTTTGTTGTTGCTTAGTCTTCCCTTGTCCTTTTTTTACTCCTCGGTTGTTGTTTTTTTGACGCAGACATCGCAAACTCGCATCAAATCATCAAACCACATGAGATTAAAGTTGGCGTTTGAAGGTTTTGTCAGGATATCAAAAAGAAATCCCCCCCAAAAAACAAGACAGTATCAGGGGAAATGCTTCGACACAGTTTGTACTAAACACGGCAGGTCCCAGATCAGCGGGGGATAATGGGATTTACCAAACAGGGCGAGGAATAGTTTGAATTCCTTCAGGACGATTTAAAAGAGCAGCGGGTTTAAGAACAAACTAATGAAACGAGAAGACAAAAACAGCCCCTTGAGACAAACTATTCGTGACACATTTGGATCAGAGGTGCATTTTTCCTCAGTTGGACGGTTGCCCCGGAAAAAGAAAGCCTCACAAAGACACAAAGCACTCGGATACGTGTTTGAACACATGCCGAGAAAAGGCTAAAGTTTGCACATCGTCGAAGTGTTGACATTAAGGGTTTGACGAAGCCTCGAGCTGCTCGCGAGGGATTGGACTACGCGGATTTGTTGAATAGTTTGAGTGAAGTGTGGCCTCGAGGCAGTACTTTTCACTCACTGTAAAAAGGTTACAGACGTGTTTGACTCGAGAACATTCAGGGTTGAGGCTTCAGAGCAGGTTTGGACACGTTTTACAGAAGAATAATGGAGAAATGTTGAAGAGAAATTAAGTATAGCCCAAAAAGTCATGCATTTTTTTTAGTTTTTTGCTCTTTTATGGAATACTGGAGTGAATTTATCTCACCAACGTCTGGTCTCAGTGAGTTTTGTGCCACATTTATGCTCCGCAGCAAAAAGTCAAGCCAGGAAAACCTTTTAAACTACATCCTGGCATTTCATTAAAAAGCTGCGCAGCTTCTAATATGATGTGTTTTACAAACTCTTTATACAACAGGACAAAAATAAAGTGGGAAATGTACTCGGTGACAGTAAAAAGCATGTAGCTAATTTAAATAAATCACAATTGCAGTAAATTAAACACACATTATTCATATTTTTGCACATTCAGTGATAAAGTCTCATAATTATCAACAATGCTGAGTCGTCTTCACTAATTTTGACTTGTTGACTTGATTTTAGTCAGACCTCACTGACAAAAAAACGAAGACAAAACCTCATATTTACAAATGTTCAAATGCTTCATCCAACATACTTCTAGTCACATAAACAACATTATGGCTAGAAGAAGGTGAAATACTGGATAGACTGAATATCAAATAAAAAAACTCCCCAAAAAAAGAGATAATGGTGGAGCAAAAACCAAATGGAAATGACATTCTGAGCTCGAGGAGGAAAGTGGGAAAGAGGAAGACTGGAGGAAGAGAGTTGGAGGTTGAAAGATTGGGATTGTTTTGGCAATAATTCAGGAAGAAAGCTCGGATTTAGATCTACTGCAGAGATCTGATGTCCCTAATAGCACAATAGGGACATAAAAATGTATAAATTCATCTTTTGAGTTTGACAAATACTGGATTTAGTGTCTCTTTTAATCTTGATTGAACCAAAAGTCTGGGATAAAGTTAAAGTGAAAGAGGCATATTACATTAGCTCTGAACCATGTATTTTGTGCCCTTTTGATATATATTTTTCCTCTTGATACACTTGATCTAAGAGCTCTGGGGTATTTGCTGAACCTGACTGCTCAGTTGTTTAGTTGCACCTGGACTTGGCCTAAAAGCAGGACAGTGGTCAGCTCTGTTCGAAGCTCCACAGATGTCAGACGGAGAGTGAGAAAGTAAGAAAGTGTTGGATGTGGAAAAGTACAGAAGCCCTGGCAGCGGTGGACAGTTGCGTCTCCAAAAAAACCTGCGCACAAGGGAGCGTCTCTGTGCCTTTGAAAAATCCTGAACTAAAAAAAAAACGAGCTGCTGACGGGAAACTTGGTAAAAAGAGCCTCTGAGATCTAACTAGCGTGTCTGAGCTAAACGCGATCAGGAAATAAAAAGCGGCCTCATCTGCAAAAAGCATCAGTATTTGATTTGGAGGGACACGCTGTTCCCGTCGTATATATCCGCCTTTACATATTCCTATTTGGTCGTTCGGCAGGAAGGTGGAGGCCCGGCAAACTGACGTAGCAGCAAAACAAATTATTTTATTTGGAAAGCTGCGCTCATAATCAAACAGCAGCGAGGCTAAAAGGGAAACTTCAGGCTCATAAAGAGGCTCTTTTTCCCTCAAACGTATTTAATTTAGGAGGTAAGTTTGGTAAGCAAGCGGCTGGGTGTAAACTCACGACGCAGACAGCGCTTTCTCTGCTTTTCGTGAGTCAAAAAAAAAGGGGCAGGGTCAGAGGGATTCCTGCGTTATCGCCTCAGTGACACAACAAACAACCTGCAGCAAACACCGAAGGCAAACAACAGCAGCGTGTGGAGTGGAAAACTCTGCAAGAAACACTCTCTATATGGACTTTTTAATGTGAGGTGCATCAATAAAAACAAAAACAGATAATTAACATTCAGACATTATGCAACCGTCGATGTTAGAACAACTCAATACAGCTGCTTTCTTTCAGTCTTTGGCAAAAACGAGACAATAAATCATATATTACAAATGAGACGAGCAGAAAATATCCTTGAAGAGAACAGTAGGTGGCGATCAACATAGTTATAACCAGGTTTAAAGCTACTCAGAGTCCAAGTTTTTCTCATCTGTAGTTTCTTTATGGATCTATTTGGGTGTGTTTGTACTTTGTTGTCTTGTTTTATCGAAGCAGACATTTAAAACACTACAGCATCTAGAAATCACAGCGTAAATAAGTCCAAAGTCCTTCAAAACAAAAGGATGTTCATTGTTCACTGTAAAAGTTACCCCAGTGTAGTGTCTTAATGCCCATTGGTCAGAATGGGATCATGTGACTGTGGCCAAAGTGAGCATGCAAAACACCAAAATAAACCAAGAAACTAGACACTTTCTACATATATTATGCTCCAACTTTTCAATAAAATAGCAGTCATTCAGATGGATTTGGGACTTATATATTATGACTTATATAGAAGAAGTTTTCAGTTTGTACATCTTCTTCAGACTTTAACAGTGTAAAGTGTATAAAACTTCAGTTACAAGTACATTTTGTGGATCTTTATCCGTGCATTCTTGACAGGAACTTGATAAATCAGGCTTTTATTGTGAAACAAATCTAACAAAAACAAGAATGAACCTCTGTATATGACCACAAAAAGAGACTATAAACACAACTCAAGACAAGTTAACGGAGAATATAAAGTGGATCTGAATCAATAATCAATAACAAAGACTGTATCCTTCCTTAAGTTTTAATTTGTCCAAACAAAGAGGTGTTTTTTTGGTAAAAGGGGGAGGGTCTTCTAGTGCAGTCACTCATTCAGAAAACTGAATCAAAAGTGCTCAGGGGAGAAGAAAAGTCAGGATGTAACCTGAGTTCTCCGTCACCCGACCTCTTTAACTTATTCTCTGCCTTGTCCCACCTCCACCCGACCCCCATCCTGCCTCGGGACAGACCCCATCTCTGTCTCTGTTGCCCCTGTGGAACGGGAGCTCTTTAAAATATCATCCAGACGCAAAACAAGAGCATTGTTTCTTCAAGTTTAAGCCTCACAGGATCAAAACTTAGCTGTTTTAAAGTTCGGCCACGACTCAAACAGTTTATTTGAGTTCATTTGTCTGTTTGTCTGCTATTTTTGTCAATTACTTTTCTTCCTAAGTGTGCTCAAACATCCATTGACTCACCAATTGCCAAATACAATAAAAAGAGTTAAATATTAAAGAGTTAAATAATACAGACTGAATATTAGACAATGCAATGCAAGAAGTGTTATTTTTGCTATTAACGCCACTTAACTGTCTAAACTAGTTCATTCAAACAGATTCAGTGCTTGCTTTTGCTGAATTTCTGATTATTATTTTGGCCCTAATTGTTTTGATTCCTTTTCTTCAATGAACGTTTTGGTTAAAATACTTCTGTAATCTCCACTTTGTTGAATGTAAACGGCCCTATGAATCTGAATTGTTGAATCATTCTTACAACAGTTCTCCTTGAAGAGTTTGGGATAAAGAATTCACTGGAAAATTCTCCAAAAAGGTTTCCAAAGACAAAATGTTTCTATCAAACTAGTAACAAGTGTAACTGAGCCATCGAGAAGAAGCTTATCCATGTTTTTGAGCTCACAATTAGACATTTATGAACTAGATTTTGTTAAATATTTGCAGTTAACTCTATTATCTTAGCCCACTGTTATTTTCATTGCAATATGTTCAAAAAAGTCTCTTAGTTTAACAAGATACGTCCAAAAATCCCAAAGGCAACAAAGATATTCCTATTTTTGCAGCAATTTATAAGCACTTAATCAGTAAGTTGGGGCAGTGGATGGGATGTAAAAAGCCAAAGAGTTTATCATCCAACAATAGATTTGCATTTAATCCATATTTGTTTAAGTTCAGGCATTAAAAGTTTTGTTTTTTGCTTGCATTTACTCAAATTATGGAAGAGAGAATTAATAAATATTGCTTTTTGACACGTTTCATACAGATTTACAGATTTACAGAAGTTTTTATGTTATAAATTCATTCGTTATTATGTACTGAACTGGTTGAACATGTCTAAAATCATCAATTACATTTCTGAAAGGACCATTTGTTCCACACCTTGACAGTGTTTTATGTAAAGCTCGTACGTGCGTTCACTTTGGCAGCCATTACTGTCTCGTTTCTTCTCTTAAACCTTTCTCTTTTTGTCGGTGTCCTACAGTTTATCTTCTGTAACGGTCTGTCCTCTGTTTCCCAGCCTCTCTGTCTCTGCTGCTTTTCTTCTCCTGAGTTCGAGCCGAGACAGCTGCACAATCCTTCTTTCCTGTCGGGATTACAGACCTGCTATTTCCCAGCATCCTCGGCTCTTTTCCTTCTCCCTCCAGCCTCAGTCCGGACCTGCCACCTCAACAATTACCCCTTCGTAGACGTCTGTGTCTCGACCGAATCGAACTGATGCTCACACAAAGTCCCGAAAGGCTCGAGGGGAAAGGTTTGGACGAGTGTGACCGAGCAAAGACAAAACACTAAAAAATAACGAATAAATCAAGTCTTTCTTATTTTAAACGTTTTAGGGAAACTATTAAAGGGATGAAAACTCAACAAACGTCTTATTTACTGAAACTGCAACCAATACATTTACACATTTAGGTCCCGCTCAAGAGGAACGGTTTGGACAGGTGTGACCAGCAACTAAAACCTGTTCAAATCCATCTAAAACCTGTTCAAATCTGTCTAAAACCTGTTCAAATCCAACTAAAACCTGTTCAAATCCATCTAAAACCTGTTCAAATCCATCTAAAACCTATTCAAATCTGTCTAAAACCGATTAAAATCCACCTAAAACCTGTTCAAATCCACCTAAAACCTGTTCAAATTCAACCAAAACCTATTCAAATCTGTCTAAAACCTGTCCAAATCCACCTAAAACCTGTTCAAATCTGTCTAAAACCTGTTCAAATCCAACTAAAACCTGTTCAAATCCATCTACAACTTGTTCAAATCCACCTAAAACCTGTTCAAATCCATCTAAAACCTATTCAAATCTGTCTAAAACCGATTAAAATCCACCTAAAACCTGTTCAAATCTGACTAAAACTTGTTCAAACTGACTAAAACCTGTTCAAATTCAACCAAAACCTATTCAAATCCATCTAAAACCTGTTCAATTCTGTCTAAAACCTGTTCAAATTCAACCAAAACTGGTTGTAGTCCAAATAAAACCTGTTCAAACCCGACCAAAACCTGTTTAAATCCGATAAACGAAGGATGTTTTGAAAATATTGGAAGGAAGTTTGAGTCTTGAGTCAACAGAAATCCAAAACAAATCTGATAATGGACTGAAACATTTAAACCAGGATTTTTTGATTATTACATTTCTGAACATTTCTGACAGCAAACCAGACAAGAGCAGTGGTGATTCAGAAATGGTCAAACAACAATAATACAATAATAACCAAGTGATTAGAGCAAAACCAATCAGAGAAGATGATCAAGCAGTAAACACTGGAGCGGGTAAAGAAAAGCTGAGTCAAGTAAAAGTACTGCTAAATAAACAGAAGCAGAAGTGGGATCAAGTCATTGTTTTAACGTCACAAGTAAGTCTTTGTCCTAAAGTCCTGAGTCAAGGCTCACAAGTCCAAGTCCAGGTCTTCTAGGTTTCCAGTCCCTTTTTTCTATAGAATATTTAATCAAAAAAGTATTGTCATCATGATTTTTTCTATGCTTTGGTGATTAGTTTTTGGTCTTTAGTTGTAAAACCCTGTAGCGCTGAGCTTTACAGAGAAAATGAATTGTTTCTCGTCAAATAACATTCTTTTAATCTTTGGAAGAAGCGTCAAGTCTTTTCAGGTCAGAGGCTCAAGTCCAAGTCAAATCTCGAGTCTTTGGGGTTAAAGTCCAAGTCCAGTTACATGTCCTTTCACTTTTTTTTTTTCAAGTCAAGTCAGAAGTCATCAAATTTGTGACTCAAGTCTGACTCGAGTCCAGGTCACGTGACTCAAGACTGACTCGAGTCCAGGTCACGTGACTCAAGTCTGACTCGAGTCCAGGTCACGTGACTCAAGACTGACTCGAGTCCAGGTCACGTGACTCAAGTCTGACTCGAGTCCAGGTCACGTGACCCAAGTCCACTCTTCTGATAAGTATTGAACTGAATACAATGAACATTTCTCCCCAAAAAGTTACTCAACAATTATAAATGTGCTCTAGGTAAATGTTGATCTAGCCTCGTCTTTCTGTGACTGACACGTTGACGGAGCCGACGCTCGGAGACGTCTGAACTCTGAAATCACTTTAAACAGCTGCTCCCCGGTCGCCATGGAAACGCGCATTCCTTCACACGAGAGTAACGGGAGTCGGGGGATGAACGGAGATACGAGGGAGAAAGGAGGGGTATTTACTGAAGAGAAACACTCACACTGCTCCATGAAGCTCAGATAAAGACCAGCTCAGTTTCTGTGTTCAACCTGCAACAGTTTTTCACTCAAAAAGTTTACATTTCTTTTTCTATTATTGCAGAAGGAACTCAACTTCACCAAACCAAAACTTTTATTATTGTCATATTAGATGAGATGGAAACTCCCTAAAATCTAACCAAACATTGCCTTGTCTTTCAAATTGATCAAAATGCATTTAAAACCTACTTTAATAATGTCTTCATCATAAAGTCATTTTGTTTTCAAACAGAGCGTTGCTGTTCTTGTTTATAAATGATTAAACTGAACTCATCATCTCTTATTTCCATTGGGTTTGTTCATAGACTGTCCCTGCAGGGCTACCATAGCTGCAGAAAAGAGGTACAAAATGACCATTACATGCAAAAACTACTCTCAATTAAACTCACTATCGGCATAATAGACTTTTTTTTAAGATAATGTCATGAGATTTTAATTTTCTATCGACTTAGCAGAGCTTTCTTTCATTATTATTTCATAAGGCATTACTCCAAGATATCACAAGGTAAAATTGGACATAGCTGTAACACATTTCCTCATTTTATTGCCAACATTTTGTGATTTCATTAAAGCACACATCATTAAAAACTCAACAATGTCCAGTGAGAAAGCAGCTAAAACAAAAAAAACAAATGCCACGTGGACTTTTAATCGTCAACACTGAACGTCTATTAAGTCTGTGCTCAACTACAACGAGCATAACATGACATTATTTAAAAAATGCAGCATAAAAAGGGTTATTACACCTCGAGGAAAACACATAATCCAACCTGAGGCACTGGAAAAAGGTACACCATAATTAACAGATGAAACCTAAGCACCATCTCCGCCCATCCTCCCCTCCCTCTGCGTTTTGTTGCCGATGTGGCACACAATACGTCCCCTGAGAGCGACTCCTGTTTACCTGCAGCTGTGAGAAAACTAATGACAGAGCAACAGTTGATGCTTTTTAACCAGATGTTACTTAAATGAGAGGAAACAACGAGGCAAAAGTAAAATATACACTGGCTTTGGGAGGTCTGACAGAAAAGAAGATGACATTTTTGAAATTTTATAAGAGAAAAGTCGGCTTAGAAGTCTATATTTTTCCACCAAACTCAACAATAGTGTGAGAAACATAGAGCTGCATCAAAAAGTGAGTATTTATCTGAAAGAATAGTGCATAAAGTTTTGGAAAAAGCCCAAAAGTGGGATTTCAAAGAAGGAAACAAAAAGCCATTGATGTGAAAACAAACACAAGCTTTGTCCACTTTGAGGAGATGGACAAAGAAGATTTGATTTCAATACAACACATGGGAAAATTAAAGAAAAGTGTCCTTATTCTGTCCCAAATCTTTCAAGTATTTGGTAAAAAGTCTGCGTTAAAAGAATAATCTTGAATGTCATCCACAAAGAGTTTACATTTCAAGAGAAAAGTCTGCTTAAAAGTCCACAATTTTACAACTTCTTTGCAAAATCAGTCAAAAAGTTTAAGCCGAACGCCACAAATCTTCCAGTTTTCCACAGAATTAAGAAGCTCAGAGGGTCACATGATCAGTGGAGAAGGTCCTTACCTTAACTTTGCAGAGCAGGGAAACCCGAGGCAGAGACTGTGAGCAGAGAGCGGCCGAGAGCGATCTGACACAGCTCAGCTTCACTCACAGGACATCTCCAGTGGGACGTCCCAAAGAGGAATCTGACCCCTGCCTCCTCCTCGCTCGGACTCCTCCCCTCTGTGGGCGGGGCTAGTGGGAGCTCTCAGCTTAAGAAACCCTTTAATGAACAATAAAGTATAAAACAGGATTGAAATGTTGAAATGTTTACCTTTGTTTTATTTGTTGTTGCAGGAAAAATAATCTCATGAAACATTTTGAGTTTAATGAGATTATAAGAAAGTCCTGAAGGTGCATTATGTAAAAATCAATGTTTAGAGTTGAACAAATGGAGCTCATTAGTCAATAATCATTTTTAATAGTGTATAAAACCCTCCAAAAAGACTTAAAGCTGCATAAAACCCAAAGGAAGCAGCCATTACTTCCTGTTTGTGTTTCTACAGAAGCCCAGAGAGGACAAACTGAGCACTGCTGAAGGAGAACCGAACTGATCTTGAGACCGTTTCCTCTGGGTTTGTCCCTGCAGGGCCACCGTCGCAAAAACTACACAACCCACCTTTAAAGCAGGTTGAATAAAAGGACATTAATAACACATGAACACTAGGTTTTAATTTAAAAAGACGAAAGAAAATAGATATGTTTTGATGCTAGTATCCGACATAAGAACAGTTTTGTGCTCTTAGAATTAGACTTATGAACAAAACAAGCCCTTTTTGCATCATTATTACAGTTTTATATTGTGGTGTATTGACTTAAAAGTACTAACACTTACCTTTATACAGTATTATTACACATATATTGCACTGGCATGTTCCACACTTCACTTTAAATGAATGTGTTGTTTTTATTGTTTTTTTATGTCTTTAAATGTCTAACACAGAGACAAATGTACATAATAATTTCTCTATCGTCTATCTAATGGCTTGTAAACCTTATTTTGAGCCTTTAGTTGGTCATTCTAATCAGGTTTAGATTACATTATGAAGCTTAATCTTACTAAATATCAATAATTTAACTTTAAAAACAGAGCATTTATATTAGAATCTCCAGAATAGCTGCTTGTGTGCTTCTGGGAGATATTATGGAGACTTATTGTAAGCTCTATCCAAGTTTTGCAGATGTTTTCTCAAAGTGAGAGGATTGTTTAAGGCCAAACGTGACTCTCGGAGCTCATTCTGTTTCCTTCCCTTGTTCTATATTTTCCTCTTTAGTCACTGGTCCACAGGGACGTCCAACATGAGCCGCATTCTTTATAAACTTCTCACAGAAACAGCCATAAACCGTCTGTGTTTTTCGCTGCTGGATTGAGACTCTGTGAAAACATTCGGGGGTCTCAGAGGAGTTCATGGAAAAGTCTCTGGAACGTTTCACTCATCGACACAGACTTAAGTCCAGTCGAACACCTGTGGTCGAGGCAGACAGGAGCAATCAGACACAGAGCTGCTTTCTGTGGAAATGGATTCAGTATTAAACCATTAAAATCATTGTTTAAGTGTGTGTCAGTGATTTATGAGTCATTGTTTTTAATATATTGCTTTTAAATGTAACTACTGTATTTATTCTTCTTGTAATTTCCGTCATAGATCATCAAAGTTTATTTAAGTCTATGTTTTGCCAAATAAAGGCATAAAAGGATTTTTTTTTTGTTCGTTTTGCTTCTGATCGACAAAAAAAAGGACACTAAGAAAAGAATTTAAAAAAAACTATTAAGAAGGTGACCAAATGATGCTAAATGTGCACGCTAATTATATTTTTTTACATATTTTTGCTCCATTTACGTCTGGTCTTTTATTTATTTTTTTACATAAAATACAGCAAAGAGAGAAAAAGTTCAATATGACTGAATGAGGGAAGAATGACAACATTATTAAGACTAATAATAAAATAGAAAACAATAATAAATAATTTAAAAAATTAGAAAAAGTAGAAAAAAATGTACAAGTAACAGTAGAAAGAAAAGTAAGAAAAAGAAGAAAAGAGTAAAAAAGAAAATAAAGATAATAGTAAAAACACTACAATGTCTGGTCTTATTATTTAGCCTTTGTACAAATATGCCACGTGCAGCTCTGAATGGGATGCATTTATTATTTTCCACTTATTTATCTGTCCCGGTTCTTGATGATACTCTAATGTTTTCTTCTGACACTAAACAACTGAACTGAAACCACTCCAGGACGTTTGGTCACTGGCTTTTTAAAATATGCATCCTATGAAAATAAGTTTGTGTTTAAATAAAAAGTCTGCAAAGTTTTCAAACCAGATTAGAAAGCAGTTTTCTCTTAAAACTCCTCACTTCATGTTCAGCCTGTTACATAGTGAGGTAGATTTGTAACATAAAATATCTTCAGGGAGGAAAAAAAGTGCATCATCATCAAACTACAGGCACTAACTTCATTCCCTGTCGATTGCTCGAGTCTGTTCCCGCTGAGACAGGCCTGATGTGAACAACAGCTGGAGTCTTGAAGGAGCAGAAGAAGAAAAGAGGGAGGGGAGCGCTGCAACGTGGCGTTTTCCATTCTGCCTCGAAGCCACAGTCTCACATCACACGATGGAGAGGAACAGACGGAGAACAAGAGGAGGGGTCACTGCCTCCCTCCGTTTCTCCTTAAAAGACGTTTTATTTCTCCCTCCTCTGTCGGTCGGTCGGTGTAAACGTGGCAGATGTTTCCGTCATCGTTTTGTCTCAAACTCGTGATGAAACACTGAATATTATTGCATCTGACCACAATGACATAATCCTTTATATGTGTGTGTCACGTTTCATCAAAAAGATTCAACATCCTCAGAGCTTTCTGCAGCAAAATAATCACAAATAAAGAGTAATCTAGTGAAATACAGATCTTTATTTGTTTGCATAATGCATTTTGTGCAAATTAGACACCAATTTTATTCCTGTTTGAGGTTTTTTTTTAATTGATTTAGGTATTTATATGTGTCTTCCTGAGTCTCCATGAGTTTGCTTCTTACTTTCCAGCTTTATATCTCAGTCCTTCACTTCCTGTTGTTCCAATTATAAACCAGTAAACCTTTAAAATCCTTGCACTATTAATAAATACTGAAATAATTAAGAGCCACTTTTATTTATACAGTGCTAATAACAATAAAAATAAACTTTACAAGAGAAAACCCAGCACTCTCTCCAACTCCCAGAAGGAGATAAAGACTAAAGAGCAATGAACCAGTAACAAAAATACAGATAACAACAAAAGTATGAGAAAAAGAGGAGAATAGAGCTGGAGAACACAAGCTCATCTTCAGATTAACGTCTTAACAATGTCAATGTGAAAAAGAAATGCCAAGAAGTGTCTTTCTCTTGGACCTGGACTGGGAGCTGGTTCTATAATAAAGTAGTATTACCTTGTTCTGTCTAATATTTACACCACAAATGTAATGTATAAATTCATGCCTTATGCTGTATTTATTTTTTGTATTTTTTTTACTTTTTTCTAAAAAATTTTGTTGTTTTGTTTTTTTTCCGTTCCCTTACTTGTGTTTTTTTCTTACATTGCACTATTTATTACTACTATTCTTTTTGTAGGCACCAAGAGAAGAGAGTAACATTATTTGTATTGATTTGTATTTGAATTGACAATAAAGTTGACTTTGACTTGACTTTGACTTAGTTACTCTTGTCTTTAAGTTTTGGAAATAAAATAGAATCCTTTGAGTCTAAATTATTTTCATTAAGTTATGTGAAAATGCCCTTCTTTCTGTAGAAGCACCTTCTTTTGTTTTGTTTGATTAGATTAGGGAGACTATGTTGTTCATCAGATTCCACAAAGAGAGAATAGTAAACATTAGATTTCAAGTATGTCAAAAGTGAATATATGCCTCTCCGTCTCTTTCTGTGAAAACGTGGCAGTCCTCTCCATCGTCTTGTCTCTGAAACTGAAACGCTCAATTACACCAACTATATTTCAATTGAGTTTAATGAGCAGCTGCAGCGCTTCAGGTTGAAACACGCTGGAGGCTGAAAGCTGTAATATCTGCACAAAGATGGAAAAGTGTTGTATATACAGTCTTAATACACACTCTTATACGTGTATTGTGTAAATGTATATAGTCAAAGAAAAAGGAGCACTTTAATCACACATTTGTCGACCTTGAGGGGAAAAAAATCCACGTAAAGCTCCATGGAACCTAATTAGAGAGGCCATTTTAAATTCTGTTACTTCCTGTTTCTGTAACTGCCCCGAGAGAAAAAAACTTATCCCAAAGTGAAAAAATTAAGCGTTGTTTTTGAACACACATTCTTATACAACACTTGATGGCAAACATGTGAAACTCAAGCCAAATGCGGCCCTTTGCAATGTCTTGTATGGCCCTTCAGTACATTTAGGTTTTTACTGGATTTGAACAGGTTTTAGATGGATTTGAATCAGATTTATTTCATTTGTTCATGAAATCTTAAGCCAGATTTTACTACAACGATACATAAAATCTGTTCAAATCCAACTAAAACCCATTCAAATCCAACTAAAACCTGTTCAAATCCCACTAAAACCTGTTCATATCCAATTATACCCTGTTCAAATCCCAGTAAAACCTGTTCAAATCCAACTAAAACCCATTTAAATCCAAATATACCCTGTTCAAATCCAACTAAAACCTGTTCAAATCCAACTAAAACCCATTTAAATCCAAATATAACCTGTTCAAATCCAACTAAAACCTGTTCAAATCCAACTAAACCCTGTTCAAATCCAACTAAAACCTGTTCAAATCCAACTAAACCCTGTTCAAATCCAACTAAACCCTGTTCAAATCCAACTAAAACCATTCAAATCCAACCATAACCTGTTCAAATCCAAATGAAACCTATTCAAATCTAACTAAAACCTATTCAAATCCAACTATAACCTGTTCAAATCCAACTATACCCTGTTCAAATCCAACTAAAACCAGTTCAAATCCAACTAAAACCCATTTAAATCCAAATATACCCTGTTCAAATCCAACTAAAACCAGTTTAAATCCAACTAAAACCCAATCAAATCCAACTATAATCTGTTCAAGTCCCACTAAAACCAGTTTTTAATAAAATAAAATAATAAATAATAAACCAAATTCAATAAAAGTTCTTATTCATATTCTTATTTTCCATTGCGGCCCCTCACCACTTTGAGTTTGACCCCACTGCTTTAGGGCCTGTTGGTTCCATAGCTGTTCACATGCTCTAAATAGAAGGAGTATGGGGTGTGGCACTGCTATGTTTTTGCTGCAAAAAAGCCACAACATTACTCATCTTTAAGCCTAAGTTACTCACTACGGCTCGACTATTTTCTGTTATATTGTGTCATGTCAAGATTGAAAAACATAGCATTTAATTATTAGTCGTAATCTTTATTAAGGAAACAAATATATCACTGAAAATGACCAAATGGGGAGCGTTAAAAGAGGAACTAAAAGTGATAGTATAGATTAGTAAAAGTGAGTAAAACTGCTGAGCTTTTTGTCCGTCCTAAAGTTAAGTTAAATGGTTGAGTGGTTCGAATGCGTCAGAGCGAAATGTTTGTGCGTTCGAGGGAAGTCTGTGATTTGGTGGTTCCTGAAAGCCTTCTGTCTGAGAGTTAAGGCTGTAATTAGACTGAGTCCAGCAGAAGAGCTCTCATGTCTCTCCAGGTTTGTGAGGATTCACTGTCGCCCACAAAAAAAAACATTCAGACTCACTGCTGCTGTTTGTGACTTACTTCAAATGTGTTTTCTGTCTTGCAATTAACTGTGAATCATTAAAAGCAATTACAAACAACATAAGGGTGCTTGTTGTATGATGAAGTAAGTTTTGGAGCCACTGTTGAGGTTTAAATCCCGGTGTGAGCTGCAGACGTCAGCAGCTGCACAGTTCGGTGACGTGTTAAACCGTCTCGGACACAGTGTACTGACACATTCACCAGAACAGCAGCTTTTATTTAACTTCACCTGGCTCCTGTCCTGCTCACACTGCCCCAGACACAGAGGAACAGGCTGTAAAACCTCTGGGGCTCTCAGTTCTCAGGGAAAAAAGTGTTGATGGATGAAGGACAGATGGTATTTCATGAACATATTTACCCCGCCCTAGATTTTAGGCTTAATTAAACAGTTCTGCCCTAAAGCTCACAGGTTTGTTCATGCTCTGTGCACATTCAGCAAAATAACTCTTTGACTTTTAGATGCAGACTCACAGCAGAATTAACCAGACCAGTTTTTCCTTCACAAAATACTAACACATTTGACCAAACTGAAGTTTAGAGTTTAGCGTTAGCTTAGCTGTGACTTCAGCGTCAGGACGACAATTATCTCCTCCTCGTTAAACATTACGTGATTGAATTGACAGTATTTATCTGTGTTTTACGTTGTCTTCCTTTTCTCTGTTGATGCTTTTCTTTTTTCAGCTGTTTCTCTGTTAAAAGACATATTCAGCTGAAAATACACTTTATCTGCAGCTATTAAACTTCCTGGAACGTCATGTGACAAGTGTCGACCAATGGGAGCGCTCCTTTTTTAAGCATGTGATTGGTAAAGGTTTTCTAATATAACGTAGTAGTTGGCATCATGAAGACTGATTGTTTTTAAATGTACTATTTGGTGTTTAAACCATTTATCCAACTACAAGAAAGATACAATCTCAATATTGACTAGAAAAAGCCATTGTGGTCTTGGTCAGTCATTGGAAATGTAGTCGTTTCTGCAATATTTTGAAATTTTAATGGTGATTTCTATTGGTTAAATGTAACAGTGGTGTTTGTGTCTTATGGCAAAGTCTTAGCTTTTATTTTCCATCCTCCACTTGAACCTGTCTCATGTCACTCCAAAAATAAAACCTATAAATAACCACAACGCATGAACCTATTATTTACAATCCTGCACAGAGATCACTAGCAACAAACTTCACAAAGCACTGAGTAAAAAATACCCGTCAAAATCCACTATATACTACAGTTTGCAGCAGGTACAGACATGTTTCAGGGTTGTTTTTTCCATGTTATGTCTCATTTCTTCTCTATACATTTATATCTCTCCTGGTGCATATACAGTACAATCCAATCTCTGCAGCTGGACAGATCTCACTGATTGGAGTTAGCCTTATCACCCCATCCTGTACTCTACAGTATATCTGATGTACATTTAGCCACTCTTTCAACATAGGAATGTGAATCAAACATCGACATTCAGGTCAAGACATGGGTTTTTGTCAGTGTATGGGTGATATAGCACAAGAAGGGGCCAGTAGGAGGTCTCCTGGGGCCTTTATGTCTTTATGATTGGTCTTATTGAGTTAAATTCTGATGTGTAATAATCTTTTGCACATAACCACTTTAAAACATAATACATTTCTTGTTTACATGGTTCAATGGTGAGATAAAGTGTAACAGGTTTTGATGACTCACAGTAATCTTTAATCAGAACCACATGGATGGGCTTCCACAGATGTCCATTTTCTCTCTCAACTCAGGTTTAAACCTTTAACCAATGATCACTGGGTGAGTCCCTGAAGTAAACATCCAAAAAGATCAAACCTGGAGGAAAAGAGGGCGAGGTTATTTCTGCAGAGAAACAGAAAGCAACATGTTCACAGTCGAAAACAGGAAAAAGACGGGAAAAAAGTAGGACGTATAGATATTTTAAGACAGTAATTTTAACACCAATTTAAAAAACTCATAGCCTCTATATAATTCATCATATTTAACATGTATAAATGTATAAATGCGTTTATAATAACATGTAAAACTGGATGAAAAATAGCTTCAAATTAAAACATTTTTAATTAAACTTAGGTGTGACCCAAATTCAAAAATATTGTATTAGTAAAAATTGAAATACAAGCTTTTAAAGTGTAATTAATGTCCTTTCTGTTGTTTTTGTGCAGATTTTAATAAAGTATAAGAAAATAAAGTGAGGCCAAGAACCAATCAAAGTTTTGATGCAGCGTCAGATCGATGTTGCTCACAGATGATTGGTCCAGTTTGGTTTTGCCGTCTCTAAACCAGACTAACGGTGCGTTCATGTGCTCCTCGAGAACTCGGGAAAATGTTTTTCTGAGTTGAAAAATGCACATGAACGGCTCGAGTCGGAACAACAGCTCTGAAACTCGGTTGTGTTGTTTGTTTATTTTCATCATCAAAATGGTGAAGGAAAGCAAACATTTAAGATATTTTAGTAAAATAAGTCAATACAAATATTTTATACCAACTGTTTTACACACAATTCAACTTTACAGCTAGTTTTAGTTTGTAGAGTGAGTAACCATGGCTCAAAGTAAACCTGGACTGGATCAAAACCCAAACCAACAGGCCTCTGGTTCCAGATTAAAAAACCTTTCCCATGACTTCACTGCGGCTGAAGATCTAAGTCTCGTGGAAGCAGCTCAAATGAAACTCAGAGGAAACCTGCCGCCGAGACGTGAAGCCGCAGACCTGCCTCTGTGTTTGCTCCTGTCACTCAAACAGCACCTTTCTCCGAGTCTGCAGAGTCTCTCGAGGAAGAAGGATGTGTTTGGTTTGGCTCAGTCCACAGGAAGTGACCGGCTCCACAAGCCCCGCCCCCTGCTCCGACGGGACGTTTGCTCAGAAACATGTATCAGAGGGATATTAGTGGTCAAACGAGGACAAGGGCCCAGAGCAGAGGAATTAACAGACTCTTCATATCCACAACGTCAGTCTTTTCTGTTGTGTCTCTGGTTTTTAGCGAGACATGTCCAAAGTCCGGCCGGGGGGTAATTATGACACAATTTTATGTGGCCCTCAGCTTCAGTGATTTAATTTATAGTTTACGACCCCAGCAGCAGCAGCAAATGCGCACAACTTTAATAAACAGGTTCAAATCCATCTAAAACCTGTTCAAATACAACAATAACATGTTCAAATTCCACTGAAACCTGTTAAAATCCAACTGAAACCTTTTCAAACTCAATTTAAACATGTTCAAATCCACCAAAACCTGTTCAAATCCAACTGAAAGCTGTTCAAAACTGAGTAAAACCTGTTCAAATCCAACTGAAAGCTGTTCAAATCCAACAGAAACCAGTTCAAATCCAACTAAAACCTGCTCAAAACTGACTAAAACCCATTAAGTCCAACCAAAACCTGTACTTATGGAATAAGTCATTGGAAAATTTCACTCTCATGAAATGTGGCCCTGATAGATTGTATTTCTAACACAATTAACCTCTGAGGAGCATTAAAGGCCTGACAAATAAACAAATATATATTAATTCTATTGGAGCCAAGGCAGGACAGTTTTATTCAGTGCACATTTGCTGTATATTTAAATGACAATTAAGTCTATGTCTGCTTCAACATTTTATTTATTGCATATTTAAATCCAGACTAAGGCTATTTAAATTTAACTCATGAGGAATATAATCTGTCATTCAGTTTAATCTCTGGTCTGATGGCAAAACAGTCCCCAGGGTTCATCTTTAATATGGAAATGTGTTTTTTCAGGAAATACCAGTCTGAATTCTTCACATCAAACCTGGCACTGAAGTGAAATAAACCACCTGTATCTTCTCAGACAAAGCCCAGACTCATTTATCTTTCTCTACATTTTACAACTAAACCAAACAAATTCCTAGGGTCCATTTCTTTACAGACCTTACTATGTTTAAACTCATCCAAAACAAATAATTTTAAAACATGCTCCAAGGTAAACCACTTCTAAAATGACTTTTAACCAGTTTAAACCTGTTCAAAACCAAGATCCAACATAAACCACTTAAAGCCCACCCAAATCTGGTTATAACTAGGTTAAAAGTGTTCAAAACCAGTTAAGGTCCAAGTTAATCCACCAAAAACCAATCCAAATCCATTATAACCAGGATAAATCCATTTACAGCTGGTTAAAATGTGAGTTAAACCCACTCAGACCTACTTATAACCAGTTTACATCCGTTCAAAACAAGTTAAACCAGCCCAAATCTATTTAAAAGCCGTTTGAATTTGTTTATGAAAGGGTAAAGTTCACATTACACAACTTAAAATACACCTGTATCTTGCTATAAGCACTTTTATATCAGCTCAGGTTCAAGGTTTAACCACATAAAAATCTAATTATGTTAAATGCATTTACAGTTTAAGTCAATTCTGGAGCTTGTTTGTGTTCGTCTTGATTTCACAGCGCCCTCTTGTGGACGTACAGTAGAAACAGGTTGTTATGTAAGGTTTATTTTATGAACGAATGTAGAGCACTCTTGAGCACAGCTTTTTAGTCAAATTATCAAAGGACACGGTATTACTTATTTACAATGCATTACTCCTATTTGGTTTTGTCTAAGGCCAAAAGAATCATTAATAACAAAAAACTCAGACATATATTTGAGCAGAAATCATTTATTTCCTATTTATTTCACACAATGCTTACAACAAACAAGGCCAGACAATTAAAAACTCCTTTGAGAACTGAGGAAAAGGCTTAGAGTACTATTAATAAAGCACTAACATGATTTCTGTGGAGTTAGTTTGATTGGAATAAAGTTTACAGCAAAAAGAGGAAATAATGCCCAACCAATGGTCCATGAAGTGAAGAGTTAGTTTGTAAAACACTTACTTAATGAGCTTCAAATGGAAATGTACAGGCTCATGTAAAACTAAGACAAAAGAGTCAGAATAATGTTTGAGAAAAATATAATGACAGATCTTTTAAAGGTATTATATGCAGGACACAATGAAAATCTATTTTATTTCATTCTAAAGGCCAGTGCGAGGCAAAACTTGGGATAAATCTGAATTTTGACTGACTTTTATTCATTGTTGTGAACTAAATATTGCCTTCCTACCTTTTAAATGCATTACAAAATTGTAAATGATGCAACAAAATGACTTGGAAAGCTCTTAAGTTACTTTGTCGGGACATAACTGAGCTTAAAAACATGACTCATGTAAAAACGCTGCCACTGTTTACTTTTGATACAGCAGTGAGTTTAAAATAAGATTATATATTTTGATGTGGCGCTGCATGAGGTATTTGTCATATTCTGTAAAAATGTAGCTCCCTAAAAAGGCGCAGCTGCTTATGTCTCAATGGAGTCAATTAACACATATTTTCACAAAAATCGAGGCAGATTTGCTTTACATTTGGTTTAAAATAGGATTCGATCAGAAATGGAGGCGACTATATGTGGTTTTTTTGAGTCACCTGCAAGTTTTGGACTAAAATGAGAATCCTTAATCTGGTCAACCTTCCTTATTCTTTATCTATTCTTTACACAGAAGAGGAAATCTGTGGGAAAAAAAAAGCTTGTCCTGTTTCAGAGTTGCTTGAGAGGATTTCTAGGAGCTCTGAGTCTATTTCAAGACCGACACGACGAATAGCACAATCCAAATACACGACAGAGTTTAAATTAATGCTGGATGTAGCGGTGATTTTGGCAACTTCACATTAACGCTTTAAAGAATGACTGTAATAATAACTGTGACTGTATGTATAGACTCACTACTGTCATTCCTAATACTTTATAAGAGCTTATGCAGGATTTGTGACTAGTTTAATATAAAAATAACAGGCTACATTTGTGGTTAAGTGGCACCAGAAGAAGCTAACACTAGCAGCAGGGCTAACTATAGTTATACTTTAAGGGTCTGGTTTAGGTTCCAGATCAACTTGGGTGCTTTGCTTGATGAGGTCTTGTCGTAGCTTATTAACCCGAGTACATTTGAACAGTTTTGAAATATATTGAACAAATATAAAGCTTGCTAAAGCTACAGATTGTCTTTCCACAGATTTTTTCTCACGTTTAGCCTCTGTAATCACATACTATCAAAAATATTTCGCCTTTTCTTCCGGCTAACGACATAACGCCTTTATATCAGCCACAAAACAATTGATTTAAAAACAAAAATAGGCTGTTGTTTATTCTGCCATGAATTACTAAAAAAACATATAGTTTGCTGAGGTCATCAACATGCGACATTAACAACCTTCTTCCCACTGTCCCAAGTAAGTGTAACCGGTTGAAAACTAATGAATGAATATGAATAATTCGCCAGGTTTTAGATTTACTTTGTTATATTAGACTTCTTCGAGTGTCCCGACATTTTTTGCCTTTAAAAGCAGGTTAAAGTTTAAACAAGACAAGAAAAGATCACATGAAAAAGAAGGCTGAGTTTGTGTAACCGAGGAGTAGTATATATCCTAAGATGACGGGACCATGGCTGGAGTTGTGTAGAGGTCACTGAATTTAATCCAAGTGTAAACAAAGTAAAAGTGTTGTGTCATTGAAGCTTTGTAAACTTAACCAGATGAGTGTCTAAAAGCAGCAGGGGGCTGTTTGTGCGTTTGTGCAGAGAGTGGGTCCAAAAAAAAAGAGAAAGAAAAAAGATTCTCCAAAAACTAACTTCCAGAATCCAGAAGAAATTGGCTTCAGCAGTGGACTTTTACTAAAAAAAAACACACACACAGAGACATGACAAATAAGTCTAAAAGTAAAAGCACATGAGCACTTTGGCTTAATTTCCTTTAGGATCAAATCTTCACTTTGTAAAGCTTTCACAGAGTTTAGGAAACAGATATCTCAACTATTCTACAGACTTAACATTATACACGGTTATTATTACGTAAAATAAGCCATAAAATACAGTTGTAAATCTGTAATCAAGGTCAAGAAACAAAATAGAATGAACTAAATTAAATTTGTTCTAACATCACCAGACCTAGATACACTATGCATGCTCCCTGTTGACATGCTCTAAAAGGATTAGTTTAGAGAAAAAAAGAGAAAATGGTTCCAAATAACTACGCGTTCGGGGTTTTGTTGGTATTTAAAACCTTTCAAATTGAGATAAAGTTGGCAAACACAAAAAGAGGTCTATATTTGCAGAACATTTGATAAAGACAAAGGTGATAAAATGCCAAGTGTATGACTGACACTATTCACAAACTCAGGGCTAGTGAGCTAACATATTGTATCATGACAGAAACCATAGTAAACACAAATAAATGAGAGTTTTCTACTTCCTGTCACCTGTTTCACGAGAGCAGCTTCCTTCATTTGGTGCCGTTGTACTTGACTTCCTTCCCACACTTCTTCAGCGTCTCCATCAACACTTCCACGTCTTTGTCCGACTCGATCCAGACCAGCTTTTTGGGCAAATCGATCTCAAACTTCACATCTGAGAAAAAAAACAAGAGTCTGTTCAGATTCCCACAATTTAACACAATATAAACAGAGAAGAGGAAGTGAAAGAGGGACACAGAAGTGGACTTTAACCACTTTTATTGACAAAACAAATGAAAGTCATGTGTTTGGCGACCGGCGGCTGACTCCACAATAAAAGTCATGAGATGGTGTTAAACAAACTGCTTATTGTCTCTGGTTTCACTGCTGTTTATTGAATCTGCCAGGACTGCACGTTATTGGGAAAATGTGTGCTTTTTCTTTACATTTACCTCTTTTCCTGCCTTTCTACTTAAGTAAAAACACTGAGCACTTCCCCCATCAGTGAAAACTACGAGAGGACAGATGTCAAAGTGGTCACATGACATCAAAGATAGGGTTAGTGTGACTTAATACTTCATTTATCCACTTGAATTTTACTTTATTTAACCAGTGTTTAGATAGATAGAGATTTGCCTTACATCACTTTTGACCAAACATCACATAAAATCATATTAACATTTATCTAACTGAAGTTAAAACCTGGGCATCCCACATTAAACATGCTACAACACTGATGTAAATTAGAAAAAAGACACAGATTTATAGTTTTAAAGATTAAAGTGCATTTTTATATTATATTTGAGTGAAAGCAAACTTCTTCTTGGTTTTGTTTCTTTGTTAAGATGATCGTGACTTTAGATTGAACAGTATAAAAATAGTTCAGTACATGGTTTAGTCTGAGTTGAATTCATGTTTAGTTCTTAATTCACCTCTTTAACAAAGCCTGAAACCTCTTTTTTTGTTATATGTTTGTTATGCCCAGTGTCTCATGAAAGGCTCTAAATAAATCTGATGAATTCATTTTATTTGTTAATCCTTGGGTTGGACCAGGTTTCACTTCTTGTTTAGTTTTGGTTTGGACTCAGTTTTGTTTTGATTCCACTAAATAAAGATAAGGCTGTCATCTTTTCCCATTTCCTCTCTCTACGCTCTAGCTTCTTACATTAATCTTACCTCCGAGTTTGTTGAGGACTCTGGTGACGGCTCCTGAGCAGCCCTCACACGTCATGGCCACCTCAAACTCGTGTTTCTGATCGCAAGAGAAGAATAAAATAAAAGTAAATAATGAATATTGTTTTACAGCCAACTGAGAGAGCTGTCTACAATCCCACTCTTTTCTTTAGATCATTTTACTGTGAGGGGTGTTCTTTATTATTTTCATGTCATTGCTATTCTAAAAAGAACTTCAAAGCAATCCTAAAAGGAAAAGTGAGGGTAAAGGGGAACAATACAATGCATAAATCAACCTGAACAACTTTAAAATGGGGACAAGCTGAGTCTGTTTAGAACTGATGCAATCTTTGGATCAGAGATGAAAGAACATCAAACCTTAAGATTATATCCATATTTCTACTGCATCACTTAACTATAGTCTGGTAAAATTAATAAAAACCTTTAGAGACAACCTCGATAACCCTGTAGTAATGTAAAAGAAATATTATTACACTGTAGAAACACAGGTATTTTAACAACAATTGACGCTTTCTCTCCTTTTCTTACGATTAAGAGCATATTTTAGACAGATAACTTTACCCTAACACTACTTTTAAACTGATATAGGTAGCCTTTTTTTAAACATTTAAAGGAGAAACTCCGAAGAAACTCTGTATGAACATTGCTGCTGAAAAATGGAAAGCAGCAGATGTTTGGGATTTATTATAAACTCAATGACTAACAGTAAAACAATGAACTGAGCTGATCTTAATTGTTATTGGTGGATGTTGTGCAATCTAGTCACAGCAAAATAAATCAATTAATGTAACAAAAAAGCGTATAAGATCTTAATAAAAGCCCATATTAAGCAGTTATAACCAGTCAGTTTGTTAGCTCAATCCTCTAATAGCAACAGGGGCTAAACTAACTTCGCCACAAGTAAAACATACTCTTTATAAAACTCACGGTCATGTTTGAAGTATTAGCTGGAAACTGGAGAGTCACACCGCTTTGGACTTTGCTTCTGACAGACTTTGAGGCGGTAACAGTCCCTAAAAAGCTGCAGAAAAATGACCAAAGTCTGGTTGTCGCCGGTGTGAAAGCAGCCGACGTAAACAGACACACCACTTCCGGTTTCAGGGACGCGGGTTGCCACATCAGAGTAACATTTGCCAGCCCAGGACCACTGATAAAGTTGACGTGTTTTGTTGAGAATCTGTCAGAAATGTTTCCACAGAAACCTTTCCTTCCATTCTTAGGTGATCAGGATTAGGGCTCTTTAAACCAGGACTAAACCAGGTCTAAACCAGGACTAAACCAGGACTAAACCCCCCCCCCCCCCAAAACCAAAACAAAACCAAAACAAAAACACCCCAAAACCACCACCACCCCAACCCAAAACCAAACCAAAACCAAACCAAAACCAAAACCACCCCAAACCAAAACCACCCCAAAACCAAACCAAAACCAACCCCAACCCAACCCAAAACCAAAACAACCCACCCAGGACTAAACCAGGACTAAATCAGGTCTAAACCAGGACTAAACCAGGTCTAAACCAGGTCTAAACCAGAACTAAACCAGGACTAAACATGGACTAAACCAGGTCTAAACCAGGACTAAACCAGGACTAAACCAGGTCTAAACCAGGTCTAAACCAGGACTAAACCAGGTCTAAACCAGGACTAAACCAGGACTAAACCAGGTCTAAACCAGGTCTAAACCAGAACTAAACCAGGTCTAAACATGGACTAAACCAGGTCTAAACCAGGACTAAACCAGGACTAAACCAGGACTAAATCAGGTCTAAACCAGGTCTAAACCTCTCTAAAACAGGGTTTTGTTAAACAAGGACTCAACACTAGATGGAGCTGCAGGCACCGTCTCCATGGAGACAGATGAGTGGGCGGAGCCTAACACCACGTCTCCATGGAGACCAGTGTTTGGGCGGAGCCTAATGCCACGTCTCCATGGAGACCAGTGAGTGGGCGGAGCCTAACGCCACATCTCCATGGCAACGGAAACTTTAAAGCTTTAAAGAGAACTTTAAAGAGTTCCGTCGTTTTGTGATGTCATCACAGCTGCTTATTGCTTTAGTGAGTCTTAAGTTAGTAAACCTCAGACTGAATCAGACAGAGACAGAGACAGGAGACATTTACAGGAGAGACACTTATTATTGACATCAAATCCAATTTACATTTTGATTCAATCAATCAGAAGAACAGAAGAATAGAAAAATGGATAGACCCACAAGGACCAGATTTGTTATTACTGGGACAGGACTCCCCCCGAGCTACACAGTCCACATCCCACGGACTCAGGGTAATGTCGTGGCCCGTTCCGGCAGTGGAAGTCCTCCGGATCCGTTCTGGGACGACGACTACGAACGGAGTCGCAGACAGCAACGGAGCCTTGTGTCAGTGGAAGAAGTATTTCCTGAACAGGAACCTTCCTCTTCAGGAAATGCCTCTCTCCATCTGCTCCAGAGAGTGGACCAGCTCACAGAACTGGTCTCTCGTATGGAGACCACCTTGGCTGAAAACAAATCAAGCCAAGATCAGAAGGTACGTGAGCTGGAGGCTGTCATTAAGACACAAAATGACACAATTGTCCAGCTGCGTGAGCACAGTTGCCGCCTGGAGGAGATTTTTTTGAATCTCAAAACATACGTGGATGGAAGTCTCCAGCAATTCCACAGAGCCACCGGAAAAGAGTTTGAAAAAGTCAACGAGCAGCAGAAACAGCAGGCTGCACGTGTTGAACAGATGGAGCTGGAGGTGGTTAGAAGCATCCAAACTCAGGAGCAGGAGATTAACACCATGTATGACAGAGTGAAGCAGCTGGAGACACACGAGCGTCATTTGGACATGACATTGTCTGAACAAGACAAAACTCTGAGCGAGCTCCAGACAAAAGTCCAAGCTCAGATGAATCCAGCAAGTCACCTTGTTCAAGACGTGAGAGACATCAAGGAGAAATGCGAGAAGACAGCAAAGACGGTCACAGAAAACCATCGTGACATTAGGAAATTAGATCAGGATATAGATATGATTGTGTACCGTCTCTGTGAAGCATTTCCTGGCACCTTCCGTGGTCCAGACCAACAACAGGTCTCCACAAGTACCAACAATGCCACGTCCAACGCACCTTCAAAGAGTGAGAAAGAGAAGACAGAAAGGAAAATTTTTTTCCACTGTTCTGTGGAGGAATACAAACTTCCCGAAGGATTCGTACTCCCTCAGTAAGACCAGGGCGAGAAGGAACAGCTTTAACTTGAAGTTCATGTGTTTGGCCGGAGACCATCAGTGATTTAAACAAAGAACACAGGCTGTTAAAGTGTGAGATTTGGTCTGAGTGTGGTGGTTGTGGAGAGCTGTGGACTAGCGCTAATCCAGGTGTATCTTCTCAGTTTGGTAACGCTCAACTGGGAAGATACACTGAGAACTAGCTCTAACACATCTCTCCACAACAACCAAGCTCAGACCACTTCAGAAATCTCACTCTTTAACGCTCTGCGCTCTTTGTTTAAATCACTGATTGTCTTCAGTCGAAACACGTCGACTTCATTTAAGTCTGAAATCGAAAGGAGAACTACTCACTGACCTGAGACCAGTGATGCCATTATTATAAACACAACTTTCATAAACACAACCTTTGCCAGCTTGAGTCATGTGACCTATATTCAGGTTTAAAGAAGTGTGAGTAATAGCTACAAGTGATTGAAATTACTCCAATAAAATCAATAAAAACAGAAATAATCTTAAAATGTATTTTTCTATTTATTTCTTTTGAATGATCTATGTTTATATCAGTGATGGTCTCTGCTGTAACTCTGTATTTTTGATAAATCTGGTGCTTTTAATAAACTGATCCTGCTGCAACAGAACTGTATCATATATTAATATGAATGATCTGTATTTATGCAAACATCAGGATTTAGAAATGGATCAAAGTTGATTTGAGTCAATTTCTAATTTATATTTTAATAAATCAATAAAATTGAAATCAGTAAAAGTCTTATTAATGTATTTAAAGAGAAAGTGTTCACAGTTTTCCTCTGAATCAAGAAACAAATCGTCCAATCAGAGAGCTCCGTCAGGTTCAGGAGAGTCCAGGTAAAACCTGCCAAAGACCGGGTTGGGTCCAGATAAAACCTGCCTCAGACTGGGTCAAGTCTGGGTAAAACCTGCCTCAGACTGGGTCAAGTCTGGGTAAAACCTGCATCAGACTGGGTCAAGTCTAAAAGGTCTGAAAGTAATAAATAATGTTAGTGAAGCTTACTTCACGTGTTTTGTTGAGAATCTGTCACAAATGTTTCCACAGACGCCACAGAGAGTGAAGTCCTGGATCTGTGACGACAGGACCACATCTACAGCTGCACCAAAGGGTTCAAGCACACAGTAAAAGTTAAAGTTAAAGAAGGGAATAATAATATGCATGTTATTTCATATTATCTCGGTTATAATAAAATGGATGGATAAGTGGACATTTTTTCAAAATCCACTCACACAAACACCAAATTCACAAGTGAAAATGTTTAAAGAAACTTACACAAACACAATGCTTTGTATGTTGTTTTTTTCTGACTACTTAGTTTCTGAAGTATAAATAAAGTCTAATCAAATTAATTTCAAGTCTAGTGTACTGCTTTAATTCTGTTTGACTCCTTGCTATGTTCCTTTTAAGGTCTGTGTTAAACTAGATAGACTGCTATATCCATCATTATCTTTCTGGAAAAAGGAGCTCTCCTATTGGTCGACGCTGATGTCAATAAGGAAGTAAATGCTGAAGATGAAACAGAGAAAGTGTATGTTTAGCACTGATTAATTCTTTTTACAACAAAACGGCACAAGAAAATGAAACAGGTTTGAAAGTTTGAAAATGTAAATTTAATACTTTCACTTATGTCAAATATCCTTTACATTCTCTTTTCAGTTAAAAATAAAATAAAGTACTAACAACTCACTGTTCACGCATTATACATCATGATTATTAACTGCTGTTATTTTACATTGATTTGTCCTTTATTATTTGTCCAGGATTTTCAAACACATTATAATCTCTGACAGTGTTTGCATTCAACAATAATTATTCCTTAATCAGTTTTTGTTTTTGTATTGATCGCCTCCATTTATTCTGATCTCAAAGATGTGATCTATTGAAGAGGTTGGTTCAGTTCAAAAAGTCCCGTTCCTCCTTTGACGACTTTCCCGACGACGAGGCAGGCTGAAGGAGACTCCAGCTGATCGTGTGAACCTGAACAGACAGACAGGTTTTAATCAGGCCGACACACTGGGAGTTTGTACTTGAGCTGCTGCAGAACGTACAAACCACAGTCTCACAATTATGCAACAACTTTGAAACAGGAAACACACAATCAACCATCGGATAAATGTGTGGTTCCTCGAGAAGAAACCCATAAACTCTTTAAAAGGTCAGAGTAAAGTAGCTTAGAATACCTTAGAAACTATTGTAACTACAGTGTAGCATGTATGAGGCACAGGTACTTTAGAGTAGTAGTAGTAGTAGTAGTAGTAGTAGTAGTAGTAGTAGTAGTAGTAGTAGTAGTAGTAGTAGAGTGCATGCTAAGGTTAAAAAGTGTGGTCTATTTCAGAAGATGTAGTTCACCTCCGCAGCAGCAGGTGGCGCCGCTGTGCGTTAACCGCCGCTGAAACAAACAGAAGAAATCCAACATGGCTTCCCAGTATTTCCAAGTAATGCAAGATAGTTTCAAAAATAACAACAAAAGTCGTGAATTCCCGGCTCATACGGCGAAAGTTCACTCTGTGGCCTGGAGCTGTGACGGCAGGAGACTCGCCTCTGGGTCTTTTGATAAAACTGCGAGTGTTTTTGTTTTGGAAAAGGATCGTTTGGTGAGTTTAGGCTAACATGCTAACGTTAGCCTCGCCCCAAATGAATGAATGGCTTGTATCTGTTGAGATCCTTGTGTTTATGATTGTAGTGTATCTGGTGTGTTTTGTACAAAATATCTACATTTATTTACAAGGAAATCATCTGCTCTGTGTCAAAGGGATCAACGCCTTTATTCCATTAATTATATAAAGCCAATCGTCCAAAGCTATAATTGAAGACTATGCAGCAGGATGTTTTATTAACTTAACTTCTCAAATTTGTAAAATAAAATTGTGATACACCATTAGTCATGCCAGCCCCTGGTTTTTCTGTCTTTAGGTGAAAGAGAATAATTACCGTGGACATGGAGACAGTGTGGATCAGCTCTGTTGGCATCCCACAAACCCAGACCTGTTCGTCACTGCGTCCGGAGACAAAACTATCCGCATCTGGGACGTCCGGACAACTAAATGCATCGCCACTGTCAACACTAAAGGTCAGTTCCATTATCTTCTCCTCCTACATTTTGATTTGGGGGAAAAACTTACTACTTGTTTTATATTATGCATGAATTTCTTTGTACTAGATGAAAACTGTATTTTGTTATTCTGGCTTGACTGTCAGAAATGGCATTTATTAAACAGACCTATACATTTATTTATTTTATAGGGGAGAACATAAACATCTGCTGGAGTCCTGACGGTCAGACCATCGCTGTTGGCAACAAAGACGACGTGGTGACGTTCATCGATGCCAAAACACACCGATCCAAAGCAGAGGAACAGTTCAAGTTTGAGGTGAATGAGATTTCTTGGAACAACGACAATGACATGTTCTTTCTCACCAACGGCAACGGCTGCATTAATATTCTCAGGTAACAACAAAAGCAAAACATATCCACCCACTCTAATGGTGTTTTATCCAAGTAATATTTAAAGCAGTGTGACACAAATGTACAAATAAATGGTATTTCTTTGCAGTTACCCAGAGCTGAAGCCGATCCAGTCCATTAACGCTCATCCGTCCAACTGCATCTGCATCAAGTTCGACCCGACCGGGAAGTACTTTGCCACAGGAAGTGCAGACGCTCTGGTCAGTCTGTGGGACGTGGACGAGCTCGTCTGTGTCCGCTGCTTCTCCAGGTCGGAACATATTATCTATATTTAATTAACAGTTTACTGATGGTTTCCTGTGGTTGATTTAACTCTGTATTGTTTTGGTCTCAGACTGGACTGGCCCGTGAGGACGCTCAGCTTCAGTCACGACGGGAAGATGTTGGCCTCAGCTTCAGAGGATCACTTCATAGACATCGCTGAAGTGGAAACTGGTCAGTAACACAGAAGAAAGCACCATTCACTTTTTATATTCAGTATTCAGCTCAGGTGGAGGCTTATTATTGTTGGAGCCACAAATGTCCTGTTAACATCATCACACTCTCTTGATTACCACCAAATATTTACCTCTAAACTGGGCTTTGACACAGAAGCTCTACAGTTAGGTTATTTTATCCCATAAACTAATATCTACATTATATGCTATGCACTGAAATACAGCATTTAAGAGTCTTTAATAACTATAAAGTACTGCAAGAAAAACTGATATTGCATTACATTGCTGTTTATTTATGTTATTTTTGTGGAAAGGGCTGTAACCTTTCAACCAAGATTTGGAAAAGTGCATGTTTTTACATTTTTAGCAAAACTTTTTTACTAATTTTTTTCTTCTTATCACTCTCACTGGTCCTTGTGTAGCTCCTGGGACAATATTAATTTCCATGCAAGATTTTATTTGATTTCAGTTCAATATTCAGACACAAACATGCTCTATTTTTCCGGTCTCTATCAAATAAAGGTAAAAGGCCAAAAAATAATCTTAATAAAAAGTGTTGCGTAAAATGCACATAATGTGGAGTGACATTGGACAGACTTTGGGCGATAAAAACTAAGCCCTAATCATAGTTTTATAAATACTACATTTGTAATATGATGGAAAAGCTTCACTGAAACCTGTAATATCTGTCTTTATCAAGAATCTCTTTTATTCCTGTTTGTATCTCCTTTATCTATACTATAGTTTCTAAAAGGTCTCTCTTCTTCTTTTGTGTTTCTTCAGGAGAGAAGCTGTGGGAGGTCCAGTGCGACTCTCCGACCTTTACCGTGGCCTGGCATCCGAAGCGCCCCCTGTTGGCCTACGCCTGCGACGACAAAGAGGGCAAATACGACAACAACCGAGAGGCCGGCACCGTCAAACTGTTCGGCCTCCCCAACGACTCCTAAAACCCCCTCACATCTTTAACCCCACTGATAACAACAGAGCGCAGTGTCACTTTAACACCAGCAGAGGGCACTGGCTTCACATTAGAGGCATCATTCCTCCTTTTGTTGTAATATATTGTTTTTTACTGTAAAAATATCTTGTTTTGATAATAAACTAATGTCTTTATAAGAGTGTAATTTGCTCCGTTTTGCTTTTCAACCACTTTCAGAAACATAAATATGATAAATATCCCTCTTTTTTTTCAAAATAAAGGCATATTTACATAATAACAGAACACAAATAATTGAAAAAAAAAGATTTATTTGACATCCCTCATTTGATTGTACACAATGGAGTTAAAATATTGCTGACAACTAGAGAAACAGACTTTATTGTGATTTATACAGTGAAATTAACTGTCAATATGATAGATGTAAAAGAAGTAAAAGGCTGGAGAAGAACTGTTTTAACCAAAAAGAAGCTGGAATCTCTGAAATTATTTACTGCAGACTCAGGAGGACACAGACAGACAGAGGATTGAGTGAAATGCAAGGACCTAAAGTGGCTCAGAGTGATTATAAGTCTATTATGGGTTTCTGAAGAACACAATATGAACAAAGCACTGGCAGATCTTTGCCTCTTTGCTCTGTTTGCATCCATTAATGTTTGTGCAAAAAACTATTTAAGGCATTTACAGTTGCAGTGGTCAATCTGTAAACATAACGGGCTGATTTTAACCAGAGACAGATTTAAAGGCTGTGTCCAAAACCACTCCTTAGTTTCTTATCCCTCAATCACAAAAGCACCTAGTATCTGATGGACATATAAGACACAACTACTTCTTTTGTGGACGTTTATCATGAAACACTCATTAGAGACGGGACAATAAATCATTTTCCTCATTTCCGTGACACAGACATTTGTTGAAAATGATATTTTTTTAACCAGAAAATGGCTGTTGTGTAAATAGACAAGTGGAAGTTATGTGCAAAAACTAAAAGAGTATAATAGATTTTGGTGAATTTCAGGCAAATAACGTTAAAATACAAAAAATTAATGCATAAAACCCATATTTTCTCAATCTATGGCTATCTTTCCATCTGTTTATATCCATTTAAACCTGTTCATATCCAGTAAAAACCTGTTGAAATTCAACTAAAGGATGTTTAAATCGAACTAAAACCTGTTGAAATCCAACAAAAAACTGCTCAAATTCATCTAAAACCTGTTTGACTCCAACTAAAATATGTTAAAAATGCAACAAAAACCTGTTCAAATCCAACTAAAACCTATCTTTCATCTACGTTTTCACAGATATCATGATTTATTGTAAATGAATGTCTGCAGAATCACCTTATCTACGTAATTGTAGACAGTGTATCTGAAATTGTATTGTATCAAGTGGTACCATATGACTCTCATTCTGATGTAATATATAAAAAACAAACAGTTGAACCATGCTAATAATAAGATTTAACTTGATGAAAGACCTAATAAACTCTGGGAAGACTTTAGAGATAAATAAAAATGAATATACACAATAAATGTGTTTAACCATGTATTACTGCAAGTCTTTTTCTTGCTTTAAAGGTGTTTTTGGTCAAAATAAGTTTGCAATAGAGTTAAATCATATCAAATGAACACTTTCTGCATTATGTAGTGGTTCTGGACACAGTCAAACCTTAAAAGCTGCCCCAGTACAGCAACAATCTTATCAAATCCACTTCTTTCTCATTATGTTTGAATCTAAAATGGCAAGATGTTGTTAAAAAATATATTGCAGCCAGGTTCCCTCTCTCCGGTCAGTTTTTGTCCCGTTTACACTTTCTTCAGGCCTCGTCCCATCAGACAGGCGAAGATAGTCATCACCATTTTGGGGTTGACCTCCACGATGTCCTCGGGCAGAGCGTAGACTTTGGCACCGATCTTTCTCGCCATTGAAATAGCGTATCTACAGGAGAGACAGAGCAGAGTTATGGGACGAAAAACTGTGATAAATGTCTTAAAAAACAAAAGGGTTGTGTGTAAGGTTTTTATTTTCAGCTAAACTAGAACAAAAGACTCTGAAAAGATCCAAAACACATGAAAAAACCTGGCAAACATGAACAAGATCCTACACATGACAATAAAATGCTATATTTCAAACAGACTGGACCTGATGTTTTTTTCTTCTAGTTGGAAAATGGTTTAAATTAGTAGTATATTAAAATAGTATAATGTAAAAGCAATCATTTGTGGAAAAAAATCAGTCTTTATGATCCATCTACTGTTTATTCTAAGGGATTGTAATAGATGAGAAGCTCTATTCAGGAACAGAAAACCTTGCTCCAAAAAGGAGCGCTCCCATTGGTCGACACTTGTCACATGACGTTCCAGGAAGTTTAATAGCTGCAGATAAAGTGTATTTTCAGCTGAATATGTCTTTTAACAGAGAAACAGCTGAAAAAAGAAAAGCATCAACAGAGAAAAGGGAGGCAACGTAAAACACAGATAAATACTGTCAATTCAATCACGTAATGTTTAACGAGGAGGAGATAATTGTCGTCCTGACGCTGAAGTCACAGCTAAGCTAACGCTAAACTCTAAACTTCAGTTTGGTCAAATGGATTAGTATTTTGGAGGAAAAACTGGTCTGGTTTTATTTATTTTTTTAATAAAAGAGAAGCAGGAGAGGACCTGTTTTTAACTCTTTATCTAAATTCACTTCCTGCTCCGTTAGTTTTAAATGACACCCTCCCAATGTTTAACTATAACTCAGGGTTTAAATTTAGGATTCAGGCTCTTACTTAGCGTTGGACAGTTTGTCTTCGTCCGTCAGATTTCCAGTTCGGACCAGTTCGAAGTCCACACTCGACGGCTGGATGGCGTCGATCAAGTTCACGACGGGCAAACTGCTGCTGATCACCGGGTCCTGAAACATAAATATATAAGGACACAACGGAAAACTACACGTAATGATGTCTTCTGTGAAATAAGAAGTGAATAAAAATACCTTAAAGCTTTTGATTAATGAAGTTTTTCCACTTTTTGTCAATGTTTCGTTCACCCAAGACACGATCAGATCATCTCCAGCCACTTTTCCATGACCCAGATCCTCCAGGACGTTTAGAGTGTATCTGAAAACACACATTTATTATATAAAGTTAATCCAGTATAGAGTTTAACCTAATGAAACACGTCAGTCAAACTTTGAAGCATTTGAAGCTCTGTCTGTAAGAACATTTTCCAGAAGATACTAGTTAAATAACAGTAATATAAGTGAGACAAAAAGCACCAAAACTTAGAAAACGTAAAACTTATTCACTTTTACTAATGATAACAGTTTGGATTGACGGGGTGTATTCGCTAATTTAAGCTACATTCGTCGATTTTACCCAATGAAAACAGAGAAGGCTCTTGAGCAGATTTATTTTGATTTATTTTCCTAAACCTCTGTATGATTCTAGCTCAAAAGTTAAATTTAAATATTTGTAGCAGAGAAAAATGGTTCAAAATGGTGGAAAAAGTTATTCCTATTTCCCACAAAAAGAGACTTTAATCACTAAAACTGACATTTAAGGGGTTACAAATTCATTAAATTCATAAATATTTGTTATATATTGGGGGGACTGAAGTTAATAATGGCATTCATTTAAAAAAAAAAGAATATAAAAATAAATAATGTATGAAAATATGTCAATCTTTAAAGGTGGAGCACAAAATGAAGGGACCTCCGATCTCAAACCTTCCTGTTGTCCATGAAAAGTGTAGGTTAAAGTTGTTTCACCTCCTCATGAGCTGCCAGATCAAAGCTAGCGTCAGAGTTGGGATCCCGTTGTAAAGGTCCTCTCCTCCGATTCCCACCAACGAGAAGTGAGCTTTAGTCCGTCCCAGCTCCACAGCGTAGTTACAGTTTTCTACCTAAAACACAAACACAACCATTATATAAACCAGGTGGAGGTTTTAGATGGATTTGAACAGGTTTTATTAGGATTCGTGGAGGTTTTAGTTGGATTTGAACATGTTTTATTAGGATTTGTGGAGGTTTTAGTTGGATTTGAACATGTTTTATTAGGATTCGTGGAGATTTTAGTTGGATTGGAACAGGTTTTATTAGGATTCATGGAGGTTTTAGTTGGATTTAAACGTGTTTTATTAGGATTCATGGAGGTTTTAGTTGGATTTAAACGTGTTTTATTAGGATTCGTGAGGTTTTAGTTGGATTTAACGTTTTATAGGATGGAGGTTTTAGTTGGATTTAAACGTGTTTTATTAGGATTCGTGGAGGTTTTAGTTGGATTTAAACGTGTTTTATTAGGATTCGTGGAGGTTTTAGTTGGATTTAAACGTGTTTTATTAGGATTCGTGGAGGTTTTAGTTGGATTTGAACAGGTTTTATTAGGATTCGTGGAGGTTTTAGTTGGATTTGAACATGTTTTATTAGGATTCGTGGAGGTTTTAGTTGGATTTGAACGTGTTTTATTAGGATTCGTGTAGGTTTTAGTTGGATTTGAACATGTTTTATTAGGATTCGTGGAGGTTTTAGTTGGATTTAAACGTGTTTTATTAGGATTCGTGGAGGTTTTAGTTGGATTTGAACATGTTTTATTAGGATTCGTGGAGGTTTTAGTTGGATTTGAACGTGTTTTATTAGGATTCGTGGAGGTTTTAGTTGGATTTGAACATGTTTTATTAGGATTCGTGGAGGTTTTAGTTGGATTTAAACGTGTTTTATTAGGATTCGTGGAGGTTTTAGTTGGATTTGAACAGGTTTTATTAGGACTCGTGGAGGTTTTAGTTGGATTTGAAGGTGTTTTATTAGGATTTGTGGAGGTTTTAGTTGGATTTGAACATGTTTTATTAGGATTTGTGGAGGTTTTAGTTGGATTTGAACATGTTTTACTAGGATTCGTGAAAGGTTTTAGTTGGATTTGAACGTGTTTTATTAGGATTTGTGGAGGTTTTAGTTGGATTTGAACATGTTTTACTAGGATTCGTGAAAGGTTTTAGTTGGATTTAAACATGTTTTATTAGGATTCGTGGAGGTTTTAGTTGGATTTAAACGTGTTTTATTAGGATTCGTGGAGGTTTTAGTTGGATTTGAACATGTTTTATTAGGATTTGTGGAGGTTTTAGTTGGATTTGAACATGTTTTACTAGGATTCGTGGAGGTTTTAGTTGGATTTGAACATGTTTTATTAGGATTTGTGGAGGTTTTAGTTGGATTTGAACATGTTTTACTAGGATTCGTGAAAGGTTTTAGTTGGATTTGAACATGTTTTATTAGGATTCGTGGAGGTTTTAGTTGGATTTGAACAGGTTTTATTAGGATTCGTGGAGGTTTTAGTTGGATTTGAACATGTTTTATTAAGATTCGTGGAGGTTTTAGTTGGATTTGAACAGGTTTTATTAGGATTCGTGGAGGTTTTAGTTGGATTTGAACATGTTTTATTAGGATTCGTGGAGGTTTTAGTTGGATTTGAACAGGTTTTATTAGGATTCATGGAGGTTTTAGTTGGATTTGAACAGGTTTTATTAGGATTCATGGAGGTTTTAGTTGGATTTGAACAGGTTTTATTAGGATTCGTGGAGGTTTTAGTTGGATTTGAACAGGTTTTATTAGGATTCGTGGAGGTTTTAGTTGGATTTGAAGGTGTTTTATTAGGATTTGTGGAGGTTTTAGTTGGATTTGAACAGGTTTTATTAGGATTCATGGAGGTTTTAGTTGGATTTTAACGTGTTTTATTTGTATTTAAACAGTTTATATATATCTTTGTAGCAAAAACTGGCTTAAGATTTCATGAACAAATTCAAATCCATCTAAAACCTGTTCAAATCCAATTCAAATCTTTTGAGTTTGTCATGTGTGATCTACAGTATGTCACATATTCACAATAAAACAATCAGATTTATGTCGTACCTTTTTCATATTTCCTCCGATGAGTTTTTTAAACGGGCCTCGGTTCACTTTGTCCCAGTTCACAGGGACCTTGATCTTTTCATAAAGCTGGAAAATGACCAGTGCGCTCTGTATATCACTGTAAAACACACACAGAAACACACACAGAGGGAGATTTAGGGCTTTTTTACATCTGAAAGTCTGCACCAAGGTCCGCGGTAACAAAGCAAGTAACAAAACTATGGTTAAATGTCAAATATATAATTAAAAGGGTTTGAACAGGGCAAGAAAGGAAGAAAAGAAGGCAAAAATTGACAAAAAAAACACCAGAAATACTAAAAACCTGTACAAAAAACAAATTCTGTGTTCTCATTTAATGTAATAAAGTATATAAATGTACTGATACTGACCCGTACAAATGGTTGACGTGTGGGTTCACTCCGAGTGAGTTCATCCAGTTCCTGAAAGTCCTCTCTTCTCTGGTTTCACCTGAAAAAGGCAGACGTTTATAAATGAAAACGTAAAACTAAAGCAAATCTCTGAAGTCGTACCTCTTCTGTCAGACCACATCATTTTAATAGAAAAAATGGACTTGAACGAAGAGCTGATTAAGATTAATTAAGAATAATGGTGGTCAGGTTGGTACATTTTACTTATTTCTCCATCACTTTGTATTTGTACATCTATAAATGTCCACTTTATAAGTTCAATGTGAACATAATTTGTCTTTATCAATCAATAAAGTTTAAGAAGTTAAACCTGATGTCAACAGAATGAGATTTGACCTTCACAGAAAACAAACCATGGATATTTTAGCGGTGTTCCCTGCTGTTTCCTGAGCCTCTTGTACTTTTATCTCCAGCTTCATTCACTTTTGTAAGTTTTCGTTCCCCCTTTTCCTCTATTCAGTTCTGTTTGGACTGGAGCTGCACAATATAAACATGCTACAGCCATTTTCAACATTCACCTGTGAAATCTGAACGCTCTTTGACAAAGATTTGAATTATTTAGAAAATATAAAGAAATACAAGGCCATAGACTGACTTCCATTTGTCAAAGCAGGAACTAAATCAATATTAAAGACTGAACAAGGACTTAATAGATGTAAAGACGGACTAAACAGGTCTAAACTAGGACTTAAAGTAGGAATAAATCAGGTCTACATCAAGACTTTTAATTTGGACACACAACAGTTTGATTCAAGTAAATGTCAAAATCATTGGAAGTCATTGCAATTAGAGCAGTTCTTGACAATACAAATATTAAAAATCAACATGACTCTGAAACACTCGATTTTAAACTTTCTGGAAACTGTGGCATTGGGACTTCCCTTTTTTTGGCTCCACAATTTAAAATTAGACATTAAAATGGTTTGCTAACCTACACTTAATTAAGGCTCTGATGATTCTATTATTATCCTTTGTTCCTAATCGTATGTATTTCTTTCTCCTCTTTTTTTCCTTCTGTAGTCTGTTCATCCCTTCATTTTAAATATTGTCACCTCTGTTTTTGCAATAAAAAGACAACAGCCCCTGGTCTCTTACTCTCCAGATTCCACTCCTGGTTTTCGGGTTTGGTCAGAGCCGGGTATTTGTTGAACAGCGTCGCTACGAAGGCCATGTTGAGTTTGGCGTTTCCGCTCACGACGTCTCCGGCCGTCACGAACTGTCGGCAGCCCAGACGCTCGGCCTGTTTCAGCATGCTCTCAGCCCTCTTCATGTTGTCTCCGTTCTGAAACGGGACGGGACTGGTCAGACCACACGGGTCAAACTCTAAAAGTGTGGCCTTTGCAGTGTTTTATGTGGCCCTTCGATACATTTGGAAAGTTATGTTTTTGGCACTAGGTTTTAATGGATTTGATTTTTGCTACAAAGATAAATAAAACCTGTTAAATTACATCCAAAACCTGTTAAAATTCATTCAAAACCTGTTAAAATTCAACTAAAACCTGTTGAAATCCAACTAAAAACCTGTTCAATATCGACTAAAACCTATTCAAATTCGATTAAAACAATTAAAATCCATCTAAAACCTGTTCAAATCTGACTTAAACCTGTTCAAATCCATCTAAAACCTGTTCAAATCTGACTTAAACCTGTTCAAATCCATCTAAAACCTGTTCAAATCTGACTTAAACCTGTGCAAATCCAACTAAAACCTGTTCAATATCGACTAAAACCTATTCAAATCCAATTAAAACAATTCAAATCCATCTAAAACCTGTTCAAATCTAACTTAAACCTATTCAAATCTGATTTAAACCTGTTCAAATCTGACTTAAACCTGTTCAAGTCCAACTAAACCTGTTCAAATCTGACTAAAACCTGTTTAAATCCAATTAAAACCAATTCAAAACCATCTAAAACCAGTTCACATCTGACCTAAACCCGTTCAAGTCCAACTACAACCTGGTAAAATCCAATTCAAACCTATTCAAACCTGAATAACCTTGTTTAAATCCAACTAAAATCTGTTCAAATTCAACTAAAACCTGTTGAAATCCAACTAAAAACAGTTTCCATAAACAGAGGCAATTAATGTTAAAAAGTAATTTATATAGGACTAAAATAAAGATGAAATCTCACATTCAAAATTTAATAAAAGCTTCCGAATATCGAATGCGAATATGTGCCATTTTATCTGATTAAAACTGGTTTAATATTGTCCCATGTTGGTTATGTTTGTATTTTGTTGATGTGATCTGAAACAGGACACACTCAAACGGGACAGTTCCATCAGTGGCTTAGACATATTCATAAAATCAAAATCATTTACCAATAAAGCATTAAAATAGTCCCATAAATATAAGTATCACAAATGTCTCACATAAAGGCCGCTCATGTCGATCTCGATTCTCGGGACGTCCTCTTTGCTGCCGTCCGGAGCGATGGCCTCGAGCAGGTGGAAGTACGCCGTGGAGTCCTGCAAACGTCCACAAAACACTAAATAAGACTTTTAAATAATTCAGATGAGCACACACACACTTTTGGCAACAGTGGGTTTAAAGATGATAAATGAAACAAAGAAAAAACAACAAATAATCTGTCTAAAATGCATCTTAATATAATATGTAAGATTTTAAATAATTAACACATCAGCAATACAGATAAGTGTCATTAAAATGTAGGTGCGACGCTATTTAATTAGAGAAAAGAAGCAAGTAAATCCTGATTTGTTTTGGTGCAAGAAGCTGGAGGTGTAGTCGTAAACTGCTGCAATAAATAGTAGAAGAAGCAGGTTGTTTTTGGTTTATTACCAGCTTTTTTAACTTGAAATTAATATTTTAACTCATGAATAAAGAATCATAAGAAGCTAACTTTATATAAAACCAGAAACAGCTGGCTTTGAATGGGTTTATTAAGGGGAAAAAATTATGAAAAATTTACAAAAGACAAGCTTAACTTCAAAAAAATGCTGCTGTTTTCTGTTTCTGAGGCAAATATTAGAAGAAAATGTTAAAAAGTGAAGCTCATTACTCATTTATTTCTCTTCAAATTAAAATAACAGAATAAAAGACATCAGCAGTTACATTTTAAACTTATAGAAAACCCTGAAGCGAGGACACATCAACCCACGCTTGCTTCTAAAAGAGAAACTTATAAAAGACTGGTTTGAGGATGAGTCTTACTTTAATGTCAGAGGAGAAGTTCTTCACTGTGATGCCGACTTTTTTCAGGTGGAAGTTCATCCATCGCAGCAGCAGCTCCTCGGGACTGAGCCTCATCAGATCCTCCAGAGACTCTCCCTCCTCGAGCAGCGCCGCCAACGCTGCTCAACAAACAGGACACGCTTTACATAAACGTCGTTTATTCACGTTTAAACAGTTTCTTGGAAAAATATCACTTTAGACACATTTACATGCATTTGTTTGCATTTAATTCCTGTTCATATCTTTTCCAGAGCAGTCAAATGAAGCTCTGCAGCAGGAAAGGCACATGAAGATTTAGGACATTTTCATTCTAAAACAGGAGCTTAAACTGAGTATTTTGCAAACTAAACAAGAGATTTATGGTAATATCTGTGTCCCAGTCTCTGCTGCAGATGTAGTTACACTTACCAATTACAAAATATAAATCAAACCAATCAGTAAATGGATAATTGTAAGATAAAGGACAGTGATTCTGTTTAAACTTGTCTCTAAAAATTACTGGCAGGCCATACCTTTGTTGCGGCTGAGCTCTATGTTGGTGAACAGACCTAAAATCTCTCTAAAACCTGTTCAAATCCATCTAAAACCTGTTCAAATCCATCTAAAACCTGTTCAAATCTGACTAAAACCTGTTCAAATTTGACTAAAACCTGTTCAAATCCATCTAAAACTTGTTCAAATCCATCTAAAACCTGTTCAAATTTGACTAAAACCTATTCAAATCCATCTAAAACTTGTTTAAATCCAACTAAAACATGTTCAAATCCATCTAAAACCTGTTCAAATCCATCTAAAACCTGTTCAAATCCAACTAAAACCTGTTCAAATCCATCTAAAACCTGTTCAAATCCATCTAAAACCTGTTCAAATCCAACTAAAACCTGTTTAAATCCATCTAAAACTTGTTTAAATCCAACTAAAACATGTTCAAATCCATCTAAAACCTGTTCAAATCCATCTAAAACCTGTTCAAATCCATCTCAAATGTGTTCAAATTTGACTAAAACCTGTTTACATCCATTTAAAACCTGTTCAAAGCCAACTAAAACATGCTCAAATCCATGTAAAACCTGTTCAAATTTGACTAAAATGTGTTCAAATCCATCTAAAACCTGTTCAAATTTGACTAGAACCTGTTTAAATCCATCTAAAACCTGTTCAAATTTGACTAGAACCTGTTTAAATCCATCTAAAACCTGTTCAAATTTGACTAGAACCTGTTTAAATCCATCTAAAACCTGTTCAAATTTGACTAGAACCTGTTTAAATCCATCTAAAACCTGTTCAAATTTGACTAGAACCTGTTTAAATCCATCTAAAACCTGTTCAACCTATCCATATCCATGTAGAATATGATTTGTTTTGTGTTTTTAATCGTGATAAAAGACAGTGATTGTGTATAAACTCGAGCCGTACCTTCGTTGCGGCTGAGCTCGATGTTGGCGAACAGACCGATCCTGATCACCTGCCAGAGCAGACCCAGGACCAGGTGAGGCTTCCCCTCCTTCAGATCCGTGGCCCCGATGTTCACCACCTGACAACCGATGGCCGACGCCGAGTTCAGAGCCAGATTCAAGTTTTCCTGTCGAAGAAACAAGTAAAAACTGTAAAAGCTAAATCTTATTGGTAGATATTGTCACATTCTTCACTGTCACCTTTTTTAAAGCTTTAAACCACTCTCTAAATGAGACATATTCAAATGTTTTGGTTATAATTGGTTAGAAATCTTCCAAATAAATACTGTTTTCTTTACTGGTCGTACTGTTCTATTCATTAAGCCACATTACAATTGATTTAAGCTTTGAGTTTGTTTTAATATGCAGCCTTTTTTCTGAATAGTCCCATTCAGTTTGATCCAATAATTAATAACAGCAAGAGTGTAACTTCTTAAAACCATGATACACATTAAACATCTTATTGTTTCTTTGTTCTGTGTCACCTCAACTCAAGCCTAATTGTAGAAAATAAACTGTCAGACTAGTTTTTATTTGATAACTCTTATAATCCTCTGAGTCCTACATTTTCAGTGGCTTTTTAACTTTTTATTGTGTTACTGTGTGTCACCAGTAAACGTTGCCTTCGCTGTGACTGTGTCCAAAACCAACACAGTTCGAGATAAGAACTGGTTTCAGATCACAACTTTGGTGTTGTTTTCAATTCTGACCTCGAGTGCTCTGTAGAAAGACTCATTTAATTTAACACTGAAGCTGCTTTTTTTTGGTCTGTCCTGGAATCTCAAGTCAATTCGAGTCTTTGATCCGAAACTAATATTATGATATTTAAGGTAAGCTTTTAAATCTGTATTTATTTTACAAAAAAAATCTCAAAAGTTCAATTGTCAAGTGTTTGTATTTCTACAGAATCTTTAGTCAAAAAAAGTATTATAATAATGATTTTTTTCAAGGCTTTAGTGATCATTTACAATGCGTGGCTGCTTTTTGGTCTTTGGTTGGAAAGACTGTAGCGCTGAGTTTTACAGAGAGCATTTGAAGGCAGCGTCATGTGAGTAACGCTTAACTCTGTGTAATCTGACAAACTATTTAAAAAAATGAATTGTTTCGTGCACATTTTTCAAATAATATTGTTTTAATCTTTGGGAGAAGCATCAAGTCTTTTCAGAGACTCAAGTCCAACTCTGAGTCTCTGATTAAAGTCCAAGTCTTTTTACATTTTCTTAATTCAGAAGTCATCTAATTTATGTCTCTAGTCTGAAATCATCATTACACCTACATGGCACAAAAAACTGCTATAAAAGCATCATACATTCATATTTTTCTCTCCTATTTTTCATAAATCTGCTCAAAACTACTAAATATTCAATAATTTCCAGGATTTTAACTTTCTTTGGCGCTGATTAGAGTCTTGGATATATCAAAGATTAGCAACAAAATTGATTTGACTGCATTAGTATTTTTTCTGTAGCATCAGATTATTATTATTATTATTATTATTATTATTATTATTATTATTATTATTATTATTATTATTATTTATTTTATTTGTATTATTTATTTTGTATTATTATTTCTATTATTATTATTATTTCTATCATCATTATTATTACTATTATTATTATTATTATTATTATTATTATTATTATTATATTTTTTTATTTATTTTGTTATTATTATTATTATTATTATTATTATTATTATTTTATTATTATTATTATTATTATTATTGCTAGTATTATTGTTATTGCTAGTATTATTATTATTATTTATTTATTTATTATTATTATTACTAGTATTATTATTATCATTATTATTATGTCTGTCAGTCCAGTGTCTCCATTACTAATAGTGCCGTGTCTCACCTGGATGGTAAAAGCAGTGAGTTTCTTCTTATTAATGGTTCTCTCGTCGATGGTGTCAGGCACAGAGTGGTTGATAAGTTTACTGAAAACGTATTAAAGGTATTAGACGCTTGTTTTAGTTGCAGATTATAAAGATTAGTGGAAGAGCTTGTGTTTTACCAGAGAATGATTCCGTCTGAGATCGCGGTGAAGAGAGCGTTGGTGTTGGGGTTGATGGGCAGGTGTTTACAGTCGGGGTCGTCCTTCAGACTCGTGTTGATGTAGTTGGCAAAAGCGTGGCGCTCCTCCTCTGAATCAAACAAAATGGAGGCTTTGGTATCGTCTTAATGTGTAATAGGACTTAGTGTAGACCGGACATGTCCAAAGTCAGGACCAAGGTGAGCTTCAGAGATTAAATGTATTATTTATAGCCACCAACCAACAACAATAGCTTTCAAGACACAACCTGTTCAAACCTGTTTGAATCCAACTAAAACCTGTTCAAAATGGACTAAAACCTGTTAAATCCAACTAAAACCTGTTCAAATGCATCTAAAACCTGTTAAATCCATCTAAAACCTTATCAAATACAAGTTAAACCTGTTAAATCCATCTAAACTTGTTCAAATCCATCTAAAAGCTGTTCAGATACATCTAAAACCTGTTCATATCTGACTAAAACCTGTTCAAATACATCTAAAGCCTGTTCAAATACAAGTTAAACCTGTTCAAATCCATCTAAAACCTATTCAAATTTGACAAAAACCTGTTAAAATCTGACTAAAACCTGTTAAAATCCATCTAAAACCTGTTCAAATCTGACTAAAGCCTGTTCAAATCAATCTAAAACATGTTCAAATCTGACTAAAACCTGTTAAAATCCATCTAAAACCTGTTCAAATCTGACTAAAACCTGTTAAAATCAATCTAAAACGGGTTAAATACATCTAAAGCCTGTTCAAATCAATCTAAAACATGTTCAAATCTGACTTAAACCTGTTCAAATCCATCTAAAACCTGTTCAAATCCATCTAAAACCTGTTCAGATACATCTAAAACCTGTTCAAATACATCTAAAACCTGTTCAAATAAAAGTTAAACCTGTTCAAATCCATCTAAAACCTGTTCAAATAAAAGTTAAACCTGTTCAAATCCATCTAAAACCAGTTTAAATCCCTCTAACACATTTTCAAATCCAACTAAAACCTATCCTCTCAGAATAAGATTAAAATCAGAAGACACTGTCAAAGGTTTGTACAGTCCTGATGCAGACGGCTGAACTTGCCTCCGATGGTGTGAGTGGTTCCTGCGCTGGAGATCTCACTGGTGCCGCCGATCGAGACGATGCCCTCTTTTTGTTTCAGGGCACTTTTAAAAACCGAGGCCATGCTGTCGCTCTTCAAGTCCCGGAAAATCTGAAAAGAAGCAATATGTAATTCCATGTCTGGCTTCAACTGTTAACAGACCATTGTGACTCACTTTTATAGAAAATGAACACCTTAATAACTAGATGTAAAATGTAAAAATAAAGAGTCAGTGTTGTACTATTACAGGTTACCCCTCACTGTGAACTCCACTTTCATGAATAGAAGAGTGCTTTTATTTTATTACAAAATACTGTGTGTAGTGTGAGAGGTCAAATCCATCTAAAACCTGTTCAAATCCATCTAAAACCTGTTCAAATACATCTAAAACTTGTTCGTATCCAACTTAAACCTGTTCAAATCCATCCAAAACCTGTTCAAATACACCTAAAAACTGATCAAGTCTAAATAAAACCTGTTCAAATCCATCTAAAACCTGTTCAAATCCATCTAAAACCTGTTCAAATCAATCTAAAAACTGTTAGAATCCATCTTAAACCTGTTCAAATACATCTAAAACTTGTTCAAATTTGACAAAAACCTGTTTAAATTTGACTAAAACCTGTTCAAGTCCAAATAAAACCTGTTCAAATCCATCTAAAACCTGTTCAAATCCATCTAAAACCTGTTCATGAAATAATATTGTAAGCCTGCTTCTACACGTCTTTTAGATGCACAACCTGGGCAAAAGCAACAAGAACCTACAAGTGTGAATTCTCGCTGAGGGTGAAGAAATGGATGAAGAAACGTCTCTTTTTTAGGTTCATGGCAGGACTTACATTGGAAGCTCCCTCACTCCCTTTATATTTGTCCTGGGATGAGTTACGTAGGGCTAACGATGCTGCTATTAAGGCCTGGCTAAATTTCTTCTGCTGTGTGTTTGATTATTATTTTGTTTTTTATATTTTACAAAAAAGTAAACAAAGAAAGACAGGGTTGGTTTGAAACTATATAATGCAACACAAACCAGATCATTATTAGAAAAACTATAGTGTTTTTATAGCTTTTATAATGTAACTCTCCTTATTTTTGACTTACTGTTAGTAAACTGTAAGTATCTGAGGGTTAGTTAGTGTTACCTACATCGGTGAACTCTTCTAAACTGATACGGCTGTCTTTGTCCCGGTCCAGAGAGTCCAGTAACTCTCGGATCTTGTATCCGGGCATCGGGTTTCCCAGCGACTGAAAGAGGTGACCGATCTCAGCGGCGCAGATGTAGCCGTTACCGTCCACGTCTGAAGACCGGGACGAGGGAGAGGAGTTAGTCCAAAGACAGACATAAACAGAGAATAATAACTTTTCTGCATATTATGATGACGACATTATCAAGTTTTAAGTTTAAAGTGGCTTTTTTCTTCTGAATTCACTTGGTTTTTGTAATTTATTTGATCTTTTTACTTAACCCTCGCGCCATTTTTGTATATTTTTGTCATTTCTCTTTGTTACACTTTATGGCATGAATTTCTATTTATTTTTTGACACTTTTTGACTCTAATGTCAGTAACTCCTAACGACTGACACTTTCTTCTCTCTCTGTAAAATAACCTGCTATAAATCATCATATATCAATATTTTTTGGGCTTTTTTCTGCATAAATCTCTTAAATATTTAACACGTTTCAGTAACCCTTTAAATACCAGTTTGAATACAGACATCATGAGTCTGTCTGGGAAAAATATCTCCAAATGTCCCCAAAATCTTCACTGGACTTCGCTGTATGTGTGGAAAACCCTGCATATTACAGTTTTTTCTTTCTTTCTTAACTACAGTGAGGTATTCCAGAAGTTTTGTTAATAATCCTCTGTTTTTATCTGAGCTCCGTTGGTGAGGCAGCTTCACTTTTACTCACCCACGTTTTGGAAAGCCAGCCTGACCTCCTCCATCTCCTCATTTGAGAGATTTTTCGGCATCTTGTCACCTGTAAAAGAACGGTGTGAAAACTATTAGGTGTGATTTCAATTGTTTTATTGGTATGTGTACCCCAGAAGTAACTATTAACTACTAACAGTTGGATCTGAGTAGGATTTACAGGGATTTTAACATTTTTGAACTGATTTTAGATTCATTTGAACTGGTTTTATTTGGATTTGGGCAAATTATATATATCTTCGTAGCAGAAACTGACTTAAGGTTTAATGAACAAATATTATTAATCTGATTTAATCTATTTAAATCAGTCAAACAGTAAATGTGGATGAGCTCTACCTCCTGAGACAAGCTAAATACATCAAAAGCTGCATTGATGGAAGTGATTAATGTTTATCTTTGGACTGTGATCTCAGCTCTGTAATCATTTTAATCATATTACAAACATTAAAGTGGTATTAATGTTGGGTAGTAGAGCTATTTTATACTAAAAGTGCAGCATTGAGGACACAGTAACAATTCAAAAACAAAGCCCTGCCCAATAGCCTCACGTTCTCTGTCTTTTACAAGGCTTTTATCTCAGAATTTGTCATTTTAAAATTTATAAGAAGCAATTTTACTTCCCTTTAAACACAATAAATTTCATGATACTTGAATCTATTAAATTAAACAACAGTCAACAGGTGCTGCTCATTATTAACACCTGCCTCCCATTAAGGACCTGGGCTCAGTTATATTATTAAAACTTTATAACGGTAAGAAATAAATCCCACAAGACACAAGATAGGGTTTACCCAACTAAAACCAGTTCAAATCTATCTAAAACCAGCTCAAATCTATCTAAAACATGTTTAAATCCAACTAAAACCAGTTCAAATCCATCTAAAACATGTTCAAACCCAACTAAAACCAGTTCAAATTCATCTAAACATGTTCAAACCCAACTAAAACCAGTTCAAATCCATCTAAAACATGTTCAAACCCAACTAAAACCAGTTCAAATCCATCTAAACATGTTCAAACCCAACTAAAACCAGTTCAAATCCATCTAAACATGTTCAAACCCAACTAAAACCAGTTCAAATCCATCTAAATTATGTTCAAACCTAACTAAAACCAGTTCAAATCCATCTAAAACATGTTCAAACCCAACTAAAACCAGTTCAAATCCATCTAAAACATGTTCAAACCCAACTAAAACCAGTTCAAATCCATCTAAAACATGTTCAAACCCAACTAAAACCAGTTCAAATCCATCTAAACATGTTCAAACCCAACTAAAACCAGTTCAAATCCATCTAAAACATGTTCAAACCCAACTAAAACCAGTTCAAATTCATCTAAATTATGTTCAAACCCAACTAAAACCAGTTCAAATCCATCTAAAACATGTTCAAACCCAACTAAAACCAGTTCAAATCCATCTAAAACATGTTTAAACCCAACTAAAACCAGTTCAAATCCATCTAAAACATGTTCAAACCCAACTAAAACCAGTTCAAATCCATCTAAAAATGTTCAAACCCAACTAAAACCAGTTCAAATCCATCTAAAACATGTTCAAACCCAACTAAATCCAGTTCAAATCCATCTAAAACATGTTCAAATCCAACTAAAACATGTTCAAATCCATCTAAACATGTTCAAACCCAACTAAAACATGTTCAAATCCATCTAAACATGTTCAAACTCAACTAAAACCAGTTCAAATCCAAATAAAACCTGTTCAAGTCCATCTAAAACATGTTTAAATCCATCTAATACCTGTTTAAGTCAATCTAAAACTGGTTCAAAGCCATCTAAAACATTTTCAGGTCCAACTAAAACCTGTTCAAATCCAACTAAAACTGGTTCAAGTCCATCTAAACATATTCAAATCCATCAAAAAACTTTTCAAATCCAAATAAAACCTGTTCAAGTCCATCTAAAACCTGTTTAAATCCATTTAAACATGTGGTCATAATGTTATGGCTCATTACATCCTACATTTTCTCTTATGTCTGGTGTAACTTTTTATAATTTTGTAAATATTGCATGTTTATGTTTAATAAACTCACAAAGTCTTCAATGTAATTTCCCTTTATTTAAATTGAGTTTACATTATAACCGTTACCATGACTACAGCATGGCCTTTAAAATGTGAAAAAACCCATTATTTGCATCTTCAACTGAGTCTGTCTGTCGTCCGTAGACAAGACAAAAGAGAGCAATCAAACGAAGTAGGGCCTGTACTTCAGCCACAATGAGAGCTTCATGAAAGAGACACTGAGTGGACTTAACCTGCTTTAAATCAGGTTAGAGAGCTTTCTGCTGCAGAGACGAGACGCCCGATGGACCACAGAGGATCAGGACTTACTGTATTCAGAGATAACAGCAAATGAATCTGAAAAATGGGGAATAAATTAGAGATTGAAGTGATTTCTGTTGCTACATAAGGGTTCACTGTCTCCTAAAAGTGGATCAAAGTCTTAATCAGGAATAAAAAACTAAACAGGACAAAACTATGGACTAATGCAGAACAACTCCGAGGACAAAACCCGGGACAAAAGCAGGATTATACCAGGATCGAACTGGATCTTTATCTCGACTAAAGCAAGGCCTAACTCCAAGATCAAATCAGGAACAAACCAGGACAAACGTATTAAATTAAGTCTAAGCAGGACTTAATTCAGGACAAAACCTTGACTAAACTTGGAATAAAGCCAAGACAAAGTCACGACCAAACCCAGGACTTATTTGGACTATAACCCTGGGCTAAAACCAGACCTAAACCTAGGACTAAAACCAGAATAATCCAAGCTCTGAACAAGACATGGACCAGAATAAACCACAGGTCACATGACCAAATCAGGACTAAACCAAAATGAAACTGGGACAAAACAAGGACTAATTCTGGACCAAAACCACAATAAACCCAGGAATAAATGAGAAGTAACTATAGATCTGTACCAGAACAAACTTAAGGTAAACCTTCCCTAAACCAGGACTAAACCTGAGCCAAGCCCGGACTAAACCTAGGAAAAAAACTAAACTAAACTAAATGGACAAAACCTGCTGGAATAAAACCAGGAAAGTACCAGGACTAAAACCAGATCCTAGCCCAGAGTAAACCAGGAATAAAACATGAACCAGAAGGGCCTACCTAGTACTAAATCTGGACTAGACAGGACTAATCCAAGCACCAGGATTAAACCTTGGACTGAACCAAGACTAAACTAAGACAAACCCTATAATAACAGCAGAGCGAAAACTAAAACACAATCCAGGAAAGCTCAGGACTCCACTAGAACATCAATAAACCAGAACTACACCTGCACTAAACCAGAATAAAACCAAGACTAAACCAGAACCCACTCAGACCTAAACCTGGGACAAAATCCAAGACTCAACAACTACTAAACCAGAACTAAACTGCTCTAAACTGTGAATAAACCAAGGACAAAACCAGAACTAACCACAGGACTGTCCCAGGACTTAACCAAGACTAACCAAGACTAACCTGGACTAAACTGTACAAAACACAGGCCTCTGTCCAGACCCAAACCTAGACTAAACCAAGACTAAAGCTGCTAGAAACTAGGCCTGGGAATCACTGAAAAAAGGGGAAAACAAGGACCAAGAACCAAAACTAAACACTGACCAAAACACAGGCGTAAAACCAGGTCTAAACCAGAACCAGACCCATGAGTTCCAGCTGGAGCCCTGTATCCGGACACCTCTCCTGGACTGGGCTCGATCAGATTACAGGGAAGCAGATAAACAAATGAGTTCTGCTACACCTTCAACATGCAAATACATTTGTTTGACACACGTCAGGAAAACACGCACAGCACACGGCACCGGCTAATGCCTCCGAACACGGCAAACATTTAGGGTTTATTTAAGACTCAAGCTGTGAAAATACAACTGGGTTTCAGGTGTCCAAAGACTGTTATCTATCGCTGAGGTTATTTGAATAATGAAGGCAAAACAAGAGAATATGTGCCTATATATGTATAGATATCCTTTTAAACATTAAACAACACTAATATGAGGCCACAAGATGTCACTGTTTTTGAGGAAAGGGTTCTATATTTTCAATGTAATGGTCTTTTGTGACTTTTCTCGAGGCGTAACACTTAAAAAATGCTTCTGGTTCATTCAATGTGACGCCCTCATGAGATAAAATAAAGAAAATGGTTGGACTTTTTTTGTCTTTATTAAGAAAACACTTAAAAATCAACAGAATTGAGGCAAAAAAAAAGATGAGAGCAGCGGGAATCGAACCCAGACAGCTCCATCTTCAACAGTATGACATTGTATTAACCAAAAGAGACACTGACAGACTCAAAGTGTCCTTCAGTACAACCCAATATTCAACATGGACTGTCTTCTCTGCATTTTAAGTTTGTCCTTGTGGATGTCTCATCAGGAGCAACATTTACAACAAATAAAACACAGCAATAAACCTACATCTAATGCTTTTTCATTTCAATACAAAACACCTGCTGCCTTTTCACTGTCCCTTGAAAAAACTGCTTGTAAAATGCAAATGTGAGCAGAGATTGTTTTAATATTTATTATTTAACGCTGTCTGGAAGCTAAGGTGACATTAAAATACATTAGTTCCGACGTTAAAGTAGTTTTAAAGCTTCACTAACCTTCCTCTCAATTCTGGTATTAAAACGTAAAGAATGATCAAACTTCTTTTATCTATAAGTCACTGAAACTAAGTCGGAAATGTGCATTATTGGCATGTTAAAGTAATATGATAAAGACAGAGCAGTCTTGATATAATTTTTGTGAAAAGAAAACCACAAAGATACAAGAAGAACATCTAAACTCCACAAAGAAAGACCCTGCCCTGAGCGGGATTCGAACCCATGACCTTCTGCTCACACCTATCTATGCCACTGTGCCAAGCCAAGGCAACTAGCAATAACTCCTTCTTCTGCTTGTTAAGAATAGTCTCTTATACCTACACTAAAAAAATTCTAAAATATTTACGGTGAAATACTGTCAAATAAAAACCGTAAAAATTCAAAAGCGAAAACAGAATATGACTGAAGTACATACGCCTTAAAGCAGATACAAAATACATAATATAACCATTAAAATAAATTATTTCGGTAAAATGAACAGGAAATTATTTACTCAGTTATCAATAATCCACATTTAGCTGTGTTTAAACTAACACTGGACAGATACATTTTCTAACATAATATAGTATTTTTTTTAATTTTTTTAGGATTATGCAACAAAAAAACCTGTTATTTAGCCTTCTACTGTTTGATGTTGTAAGATAACAGCTAAGGTTTGCTTTACTGACACTGCAGTTACACCTAGAGACCTTTAGATGGCGACACGCTGCACCAAACTCCACTGAGCTCCTTTAATGACACATAAAGTCTAACATCACAAAGCTGCTCTGTCCTTTTCTTACCCCTCCATTCACAAAACTAAAGTGCAGACCTCTGTAAAACACAAACAGCAGCATTTCAGCAAAACAACAAGAGGCTGGAGGCATATTGACTTTTTGCACAACACTGAACAAACAGACTCTGCAGGAAACACATGCTATAAATCATCTCTGTGCACGTGTTTACATAATAACTGCAGAATAATTAAGCCTTTTGATGCATTAAAACAACATATTAGACCATGTTTTTATCCGTTTTGTGTGAATAAAAGATGCCACTGCACACATCTATCCAATTACAGCTTCATTAACCACATCTTGATCAAATATAAACGCAGCTGGTGCATTTGAGGACAGACCGTGCATTTGCCCCGTTGTCATTTGTCTTTTTTTAACCCCCTCTGTGTCCCGCTGATGGAGAGAAAACGCCCTTCCTTTTACCTGGAGCTGTGGCGCTGTCCTGTCCGAAACAACCCGGAGAAATGAGTCCCAGCAGTGACGGCTCCCGGCGGCTCCTCAGCGCCGTTTTCTTCAGCAGCAGACCCCGCCCCTCCGGACCGCCCCCGACCCAAACCAACACACCTCCTCAAAGCCACACAACACTGACCAACACTAAATGTAGGTCTGTTTAATTATTGGAACCTGCAAACTCCTCAGGTGTTTTCATGCTTGATTTTATTGTAAATACTTATAAATAATTATTGTAGATGATAATTATTGCAGTTAATGGCAATGTTATTTATTAATTCAACTTTTTAATGTAGGCTTCCATAGACTTTACACACAACCAGGGACAGAAGATTATCTGAATAATGGACACGAGCATCTAAAATTTACCCTTAACTAAAGTTAATGAGAAATATGTTTGTTTTCTAGACATTTAAATTGATAATATTGATAAAATGAGAAGGAAATACTCTCAGACCTGTACAGAAAACTGACCCAAAGTAAATATATGAATATCTAAAAAAAAAAAAGAAAGAAAAAAAGGGATAATATGAAAAAAAAATCTTAAAAAAAAATGTATTATTCAGGCTGAGGAAAAGACATTTAAAAAAAAAATAAAATAAAATATTATTAAAAACATAATATAATGAAATATAAGGAAAAAACTAAAACAAACACATGAAAATCACACATAATCCACAAAAAGTGTGTAGGTGTTACATCTGGAGCAGGTCATCTCAGTCCTACTGTAAAACTGTAATAAAACAGGCTACACAATGTTGTTTTGTGTCTTGGATAAATATAAGGAGTGTAACTACTGGCTCTAACCCTACGTTTATTTTCAGACTAATTCACTACTATTTTGAGACAAAGGTAGTTAGTTTCACACACTGTTGCTGTCGTGAGGGAACAGTAGCTCACAGAGACAGTGGACACCTGGAAACAGTTTAGTTTTAAGATTAAAATCAACGTTTCTTGTGAATAAGGACAAAATATTCTCTGTGTATTTTGCAAATCTGATAAAACATGAGTCTGGCTCCAGTGACTTTATTTGATCAATAATAAAGCTGTAAAAAGGTCACACAGCCATTGTTCTACGTTGTCCCTCCATTTGTCTTTGTCATCAACAGAGACATTATTGGTAAATGTTCACTGACTCATCCTGGAGTAATATTTGGTCATACGTGTGACTCATTCCCTGACCACTTCCTCTGACCATATAAGGCAAAAGATAGGTTAAGTTATTAATAATGAACTGACAAGGATTAATCTACAGGACAGTTATGGACTTCTACTAAACACTAGACATTTCTAAACCAGAATTTTAATTTCTTTAGCGTTTTATTATTGAAATAACATAATTGTCAAATGCATGTTGACAATACTGTATAACCTCAGTATGTGTTCATCTCAGTGAGTCATTCCTGTGTCATTCCTTTACATTTATTTATTTATTATTTATCTCTAAACGTCACAGGGCTTGAACACAACCCCATTCAATCTCATATATTTACTGAGCGGACCATTCAAAGTCACAATTTCACCTGAATATGTATATTTTTAGATGTTGGGAGGAGCCAGAGAGAAGACTTGCAGACTTTCCAACAACGTGATCAATTTCCCAATCGTCTTGCTGTAAGATAAACCCTTTAACAAAAGCAATTCAGGACGGTTTCTGTTATGTTTCTACTTATTACATCAAATCAGACACAAATATTAACCAGAGTTTTCAAGTCTTGAGATGAAAAATGTCATTGTTTACATAAATGCACCACTCAAGCTGAATAGACTGATATAAACTTGTGTGAAACAGACATAAGAGGACATAATGTGTAGTCTACTGTATCACTATCACACAGGGTTAGACTGAAACTGTAATCCACTTCAGATTACTCATTATTCATCCTGCAAACATGCTTTATCAGTGTGTAAACTGACACATAAACTGCTGCTGCCAGTCTCTACACGCTGCTCAAATTCCTCCTCCAGCTCCTCCTCCGCTCATTCCCTTCTCATACCTTTCCCAAAGAGCCCCCTCCTTCTTTAAGCTGTCTTCCTTTTTCTCTAATATCGCAGTGTTTCCTCAGAGAGATGTGCCGGGTCTTGTCAGAGTGAATTCCAACTAGAGGCAGACTTTTCCAGAAGCTCTTCATTTTTCCGGTCTTTAAATTAAAACGGCAAGAGTTAAAAACAATGGACAATGGGATCAGGTGATGACGGAGCTTGTGCAGGAGTGAAGGTCGGCTCCAGGAGACTGTCACTCAATTAAATATCCCCAAATAATAAAGTCATGGGTCAGATTATCACAATTTGCAACAGTCTTTGTGATCAGATGTGTTCCCATTAATTAGAAGCAAAAGAGAGAAAAGTTTAATGGCCATTAGCATCACAAGCTAATCAGCGCTAACACTGAGCTTAACAGTCTCCAAACGATTTCCTATTTGTCCAAATATGGTAATGACTGGCAATATCTGCGTCATTTCTGGGATTGGCTTTGGTCAGTGTAACAAAAGCTGGATATAATCCCTGTAAACAAATCGATTCGGGAATTTGACTTTTAAAATCAGGACTGTAGCGCGTCTCGATGCCATTCTTTTAGCGCAGTAAAACCAATTGTATTCAAAATGTCAATGTTTGTGTTTCGCTGTCGTTGAACTGAAGTTGTACAGGAGCCAAACATCTCAATTAAGGCTGTGTATTTAATAAAAGATTTGTAAAAGCTCATGAGTCAGATTCAAACTCAACTATATATTTTCATACCCAGCTTTAGCCAATTACGGATAATCGGCTATATTATGTAACTTGTAAAATCAATATAATTTGCAAGTGAGTGTCTAAATGCAAAATACAAGGGACAGAGGAGGCTTGTATTTACTGCTGGAGTCTACAAGCAGCTCATGTGATGCTGACTATGTCAACAGATCATTATCCTCTTTTCACTATTGTTGCTTTTTCCCAGAGTCAGAAAATGCTAATGGTTCTGGAAGGATGCAACGCCTTTAATTTGATTCAGAAATGATTTAAAGATATAGAAATAGCTGATAGTTTGTGTAGAACTATGAGGCCCTTCAGTTTAGAAGGTGATATTTTTGTTGTTAGGTTTTAGTTGGATTTGAACAGGTTTTTGATAGATTTGAATCAGATTTATTTTATTTGTTTTTGAAATCTTAAGCCAGTTTTTGCTTCAAAGATATGCACAATCCATTCAAATGAATGTAAAAACAGTTCAAATTCAAATAAAACCTGTTCAAATACAACTAAAACCTGTTCAAATCTAACTAAAACCAGTTCTGATCCATATGAAACCCATTCAAATCTAACTAAAACCTGTTCAACTACATCCTAAACCTGTTCAAATCCAACTAAAATCTGTTTAAATCCAACTAAAACCAGTTCAAATCCAACTATAACCTGTTCAAATACATCTTAAACCTGTTTAAATCCAAATAAAACCTGTTTAAATCCAACTAAAATCTCTTCAAATACATCTAAAACTAGTTCAAATACATCTAAAACTAGTCCAGATCCATATGAAACCCATTCAAATCTAACTAAAACTGGTTCAAATACATCTTAAACCTGTTTAAATCCAAATAAAACCTGTTTAAATCTAACTAAAACCTGTTCAAATACATCTTAAACCTGTTTAAATCCAAATAAAACCTGTTCAAATCCAACTAAAACCTGTTCAAATCCATCTAAAACCTGTACAAATCGGTATAAACCCAGTTCTAATTTAACTAAAACCTGTTCAAATCCAACTAAAACCTGTTCAAATCCATCTAAAACCAGTACAAATCGGTATAAACCCAGTTCTAATTTAACTAAAACCTGTTCAAATCCAACTAAAACCTGTTCAAATACATCTAAAACCTGTACAAATCGGTATAAACCCAGTTCTAATTTAACTAAAACCTGTAAACAGAGGAAATTAATGTTAACGTTCCATTCAAAATTGAACAAAAGCTTCCAAATGTCACAGTCTTCGGCCTCTGAAATGATTCTTATTTACTACTGCGGCCCTTCACCTCTTTGAGTTTAACACCACTGTGTAGGAAATGCTGTAGTTCTGAGAAACATGCTTCAGCTGCATTCAACCTTGTTTATTTACATGTTACACAACAGTGCTTTGTCATCAAACATAGCCTTATATGGTCTGTTAGGTTCACTTTACATTTTTATACGTGAGAAGTGGTTTTGCACAGACGGACTTGGACTAGACGTCTCTGATAAAACCATTTAACTCTGAATTTACTCAAACTGTTAGTGAGCACTTATTATCAAGGACCAGGTCTGTTTATGGCATCTCTTGTCACTTTTTCTGTCTCCTTTTTCTTTTAAAATAAAGACTGAGAGAGCGTCAACGTCTAATGATTGGCGTATTCAGTCTGGCGCAGGTTTTTTTTACATCAGATGTTGTAGAAATCGAACCCAGGGGCATTCACGACTAAAATAACCAGGAGCTTTTCAAAATAAAGGCTGAAAAATGCACCTGAAAACCTTGGTTATTATTACTTTAAACTCAGGGAAGTGGAGTGAGAAATGAGAACGGACTGAGCCTGTTTATTGAGGCGTCGGAGGTAAAAACAAAGAAAATTCAGTGATGAATGAACGAAAGGTGCTGCTTATCCTCTGGATCGGGTCGAGGGACTGTAGTCAAAAGGCTTTTTTATTAACTTTTTATGAACAGACAAAGCCTATTCCGCTGTTTTCATGAAGGATCCTTGTAAAACACATGATAAATACTTTAAAAGAGCTCTGCTGCTGTTGTTTTTGCAGCATTATTATCTGAAAATAAACGAGCACAGGTTGTTTTGTTGATCCCAGAAGATAGGAATCTGTTACCTCAAAGTCCCATGAGTCTGGTTTATTTCTCTTTCCAACTTTACATTTAGCAACCTCTAAATTAAGTCATAAGTTAAATGTTAAACCCTCATTTAGCCTATGTCGTTTAAGAACTGCATGCATCAGTGATTTAGCTCCTACTATTGGAGAATTTAAATAATCAGGCCCTAATTCTGACAATTACTGACACTTAAACCATATAAAAGTCCAGTTTAACTCATTCATTTAATATATTTACACAGTGACAGACTTTTCTCATAAACAAATCCATAAAAACGTGATGCAAAATACAAAGCAGCATCTCTATTTGCATGATCTAATAAAGATTACCTCCAGACTTGTATGAGAACAGCTGTAAATGCTTGTTGTAAACTGGTATTTAAGGGTTATTTTATGTAAATACTGGAGGTAAATGTAACAGTTTGAGTGAGATCAGAGTCTGGAGAGTGCTCTTTTTCCAGACTCTGTGGTTATAAAGAGATCGCCCACTTCTTATTATCTGCCAGTCATTGTAATGTTATGGCTGCACTGCACTAATGCTTCTGTAGAATCACGTTTTCTCAGTTTGACCTGAATTTTAACAATTATAAAGTGGGATAACATGATAGAAAGACAAGCCAGTGACAAATGAATGGTCGTTAAACAGTAAAAAGTCGATTTATTCACCTCGTCTGCACTTTTCCCTCGTGTTTATCCTTTATTCCTTTTCAACTTTTAAAAGAGGAACATAGTTGACTCTAAAAGCCCGTCTGGAGTTTAATCCGGCCTCGTATTTAAGGCAGGTTAAAGTGGGACGAGTGGGAGAGGTATTAAAAGCAGGAGGATGTTCATCACGTCCTGTGCTGTTGTTGATGACCTCTGACCTCAGGCTGCAGAGGAGTGGGAGACAAGAATGTGACAGATCGGACACTTCTAGCCTTGTTTCTGCTGCAAATATATGCAAATATACCCTTTGGCTTTTTAACTGAGCGGCTGTTGCAGTGTTTGTTGGTTTAGTCGTGGTTCAAGGAAGATCAGGTACTTTTTCAGGATTTTTAACCACTATATTTTCATAGTTAAGTTAAAAAAAAGGCACATTTTAATTAAATTTTCCTAGATTTAGATAGATTTTCCTGGTTTATCCCTGGTTCTTCCTTGGTTTATTCTTACTTAAGGTTTGTTGTGGTTTAGTCCTTCTTTAGTCTTAATTTAGTCCTGGTTTTAGTTCTTCTTGAGCCCACATTTAGTTCTATTCTAGTTTTAGATTTGGGTTTAGTCCTGCTTTGATTCCTCATAAAGTCATAGTTTAGCCCTGAATCCTGATTAAGTCCTGATTAAGTCCTGATTAAGACCTGATTAAGTCCTGATCAAGTCCTGGTTTCAGTTTGTTCATTCCACATTAGTCCAGGGTTGATGCTTAGGTTTATTTTCCAAATGTAAACCTGGTTTTATTAAGGTTTAAACCTGGCTTAGTCCTGGTTTTAGTCCTGATATAGATAAACTTGTATAGTTCTGGATTTAGTTCTTGCTTTATTCCTGGATTCCAGGATTAGTAATCTACACATTTGTCCTGGGAGGATTTCTGGATTTATTCCTAGAGTTTTAGCACAAATTAACCTTTTTAATGACTCCATTAGGTCCTGATTTAGACCATGTTTAGTCCTGGTTTCAGTTCTTTCACTCCACATTAGTCCAGGGTTGATTCCTGGTTTAGTTAAAGTTTAAACCTGGCTTAGTCCTGGGGTAAATCCTGATATAGTCCTTGTAAAACTCTGGATTTAGTTCTTGCTTGAGTCCTTGTTTTGTCCTAGATTGATTGCATGGGTCTACACATTTATCCCTGGTTTTAGTACAAATTAACTCTTGTGAATGACTTCATTGGATCCTGTTTTAGTCCATGTTCAGTCTTGGTTTGGTCCTGATATAATCCTGGGTTTAATCTGGTTTAGTCCTGTGTTTAGACATGATTTAGTGCTGGTTTGCATCAATTTA